>JAHTLZ010000193.1:905341-927841 GCA_023846285.1 Phrynocephalus versicolor
GGCCGATAACTTTGTAAATCAAAAAGTTTCTGCAATGCTGGAAGGACATCAGAGCAGGAGTGAAGCAAGTTTTCCCTGGAGGAGAAAGTTCTAGGGAGGCACTTTTATGTACCTGGTGCTTACGGAAAAGAATCCCCAAAACAAGCGTCTTCTAGTTCTCTGTGAGAATCTTGCTTTGATGAAGGGAACCACCAGTTGGACCCAGACACATGATGCTCCAGACGTTGTCCAAGGACCTTGAAAAGGTGGTTAAGGAAACACCCAGCCGTGACTTTGAACAATTCCGCTTCCATGAAGAGTTAACACAGGAACCCGAAGGGCATTTGAACAAGACGCGGGAGGCAGAACAAGAATGCGGTATTTTGTTTGATCCTTTTTTTAGTATTTCTGCACTCGCTGTTGTCAGCATTAATCTGGCCTTGCAATGATGTCAGCCTGCTCAGGTCCTTTTAAGGAGAAAGGTGGGGGTAAAACTACTTTAAATAAATAAATGAAATAAACAGAGAAGAGAAATCCGTTAATGGTTATGCAACGGAGTTATTAATTACCTCTGGGCGTAGTCACATGCCATTCCTCTGCCTGCAGATTTAATTAAGCCAAAGGGTTCATTAGATGGGGAGGGAGGAGGCGAAGGAAAGTGTACTTTAAAAAACCCACACAAAAGCCGTTTCCCTCCGCATCTGGCTCCTTCTGCTCACCCAAGCGCCGTGAAGCCATGGAGGCCGGCCAAACCTTGGGCGCCCGGCCTGATGTGGTTCTTCTTTGTTAAGAAGCAGAAAAAGGCCCAATGGGTGCAGCCACTCGTGGTCCAGAGCCTCAAATTTATTTATTTATTTATTTATTTATTTATTTAGAATATTTTTTTTACCCTGCCTTTCTCCTTGGAAAAAAAGACCCAAGGTGGATCACAATAATGAGGGACAAGATACAGCCCAGAACATTTTAAGACGTAGTCAAGCTTAAGAACATGGAGTTAGAAGAGCCATCTTAGAATATGAAAAGGTAACATTAAAGATCCAAAGAGCACCCAAGAAGAAAGAAAAGAATCCATTATGAGGGGTGGAAACTAACATAGAAAACACTGGTGTTCTTATGAAGTCAGTCAATGCAGTCGTGCATGGTAGTCCATATAAATGTCACATAGGTGGTTACTTCGCATCCCATTCATCCCTCCTTGCTGTCCTGCTTGGGACTGGTACAAAAAAACTTACTTTACGTCCATAGCGTGACAGCAAAAAGTTGTCTCAACCGGAACCAGGAACATAGTGTGACAAGCCGTACCTGCCCCTGGACTGGGGGATTCTCTTGTCACGGTTGGTTCCACATTCCTGTTCCGAGACAAGGGACCGTGGGGTAACAACTGTCACGCAACAACCAGTGTACACCTAGTGGGCAGCGGCTGAAGCGGCATTCAACATTAATTTCCCTATGGGAAACACCATGCAGCGCAAACGTTTATTAAAGAAACTACTGAAAATTCTGTAGCATTGATGGGTAAATCCCGGAAGACCAGTAAATCGAAATATCGAAAAAGATTTATTTGCAATATTTAAAAAAGGGTTAAGAAAGCAAGAGAAATTCAGAATTTGTCACAGAAAATGACCGTGAAGTAACAGTTGTCACAAGACAAGTAATCACGCCCGAGAGTAAAGAGAAACAGGGACTGAACGGGGACAAAACCACGTGACTGCGAACAACGCTGTCATTCTACAAACGTAATCGCGGAAAAAGGTAGGACGTGAAGTAACCGCCATAGTAGATAGTCCCTCATTCAGGGAAAGCTTGCCTGAAGAGGAATGTCTTTGCCTGCTTCTGGAAAGACAGCAGAGATGGGCTAGTGCTGGCATCCAGTGGGGAGGGAGTTCCAGAGTCTGGGAACCATTCTGCTAGACAGGAGTTGATATTTCGGATAACCAGCATCCTCTTCTCCACAGGAGAGACCAGTAAAGGACAGGTGCAGAAGGACAAGTCTTCTTTGGGTGTTTGTCCTCCACTGAAGGGCTGAGAGACGTCCAGGATGGATTTGAAGTTCAGGCAATAGTAAGGAGGGCGATGTGTCCCATCCACAGTGAACAGCACTTGGACAGCAGCAGACCCCACAGCTTGGGCAGAGCAACTCACCCGCCTGCTGCCTTCCCTACTCAATCAAATGCATTGTCATTCTCAATCAGATGCATTGTCATTTGGTATGAAATGTATATCTCATAACATATTATATTACACAGCTCATTCTGCTGCTCTATGTCTGAAGAAGTGGATGTGTCCACGAAAAGTTACATTAAAATAGGAAAGTTAGTCTTTAAGGTGCCACAGGTTTGTGTCTTTTGTGTTATTTTTCTTTGATTTTTGCCTGCAGTTCTTGAAAGGACTAATATGGCTACCCCTCTCTGAAATTCCATTGAAAGTTTCAGCTCACAGAGTTTTATGTTGACCTTTTGCCCTCTGGTTGGTTGGTTGGTTTCCTGATCCATGCCCTCATTTTTTGGTGATCTGTTATTGGCCCCCCGGGATGCAGCCCCCTCCCAGTTACAAAGTTTGGGTTTTTTTCATGCTGTGCCTTTTGGTTGACTTACGGTCACCCTTGAACCGGTAGGAGCCGCTCCCTGAAGCGACAGGCCAAGGAGATGTCTCCCAGAGGTCCGTGGGCGGTTGTGGTGGTGAGTCACGCGTACCTGTGGCTTCTGTTGCCAGCCTGGGAACAGAACACCTAAAAAGTGGCACAAGGGAAGGAAGCCACAATGGTTCTCATTGTTGCCAAGTGACCGGCCTCGGCATCACCTTGGGATTCATCCAACTCTACGATTACGTGATTCAGAGAAAGCTGCTCTCAAGCTGTGCTCCAGACTCAGCAGAACCGCATTGCTCAAGATCTCAGGGCCTAGATCACGACGAGATCTCAGATTTCATTGATGTTGAGCTCACTGGGGAGGACGGCTCTCTCTTATTTTGGGGTCTTTCAGGAACTGCTCCTTTTGCTATTTTTGAAAGGGGTTGGCTTTTCTGGATTATTCTGTTGCTAGACCAAGCACTGCTCGAAAATGCTTACTTATTTGCTTCTGTAACCACGACAGGAAGAATCTGGCAGCTTCCTGAGGTTAAACGCCATGGAGGCTTGGAAAGCAGAGCCGGAAAGAAGGGAAAAATGTGAAGTAGACAGGTAGAGACTACAACGCAGAAGAGAGGACGCTGGCTGCACATTAAAAACCATGTGACCAGAAAAAAAATGCATGCAATTTATATACACAGAAAACTATGGTAAGACCTCGGCCAATGTCGTACAGAACTCTTTACTCCAAATTTCTAAGCACTTGGAGGCACAGTGGGTCATTCCTAAAGGGTCTGAGTCTGAATGGTGCCTCATGCAAACTTAGTCAGAACTGGCCATCATTGTAAGATTTTTCCCACCAGAAAGTCTGTCAAAAGTTGATCAGCAGGGAAAGGACAGCCCAAGGGAGAGAACGGCATGAAAGCCATTAGTTCAGACCTCTCAAAGCAACCCCGAGGAAGGAATTGTGGGGGTTGCTCAAAGAACAAGAACTAGCATCTTACTTAGGCTGGACTTTTGTAAAAACAAATGCAAATATCTAGATCTTGGCTTCCCTGACTTAGCTTTCAAGTTCTCGGTGTGCTTTTTTTCTCAGTGAGGTTCATTTGGTTCTCATGTGGAGTAAAGCCTTTTTAATTTTTTTATCATTTTTATCATTCTTTAATTTTTTTGTGCTTTTAGTCTTTTTTAAGTTTTATTTTTCATTTAAAACATGGAAAGGCTATACATAAGAGGAAAAATAAAAAGGGGAAAAGAAAGATAGAAGAAAAAACAAATACAATATAACATATCTCGTTTGGTGATTCTCTGTCATTGATATTATGCTATCTATTCATCCTTCCCCCCACTTTTTTTTAATCTTATACTACAATGCTTTAGCCTTCCGCCAGTTATAAAAGAGGTCCCAGCTGAGATAAAATTTTGATTCTTCTTGTCTCTTTAGTCTTTCAGCACATTCTATTATTTATTTAATAATCATCTCATCAGTTGGGGGATTTTCTGATTTCCAGAACTGGGCCCATAATAATCTAGCTGCTGTCAAAAGATGCAATAATAGGTAAGAATTTTGTTTATCCGTCGTATTTTGCAATAAGCCTAACAAAATAAACTCTCGTTCTGATTTTAAAAGTTGCTTAACCCAAGTATGAATTTTAACCCAGTAAGCTTTTGCTTTATCACAAGTCCACCACACATGATAATAAGTTCCTTCTTGAGTTTTGCATTTCCAACACTTATTAGATACATTAGGGAGCATTTTAGCCAGTTTTACTTAGTGTTATATGCCATCTATAAAACATTTTGTAAAGGTTTTCTTTATATGAAGTAGCCAATGTTGGCTTAAAATTATTTGTCCATAATTGTTGACATTTTTGAAGTTCAATATTGTGGCCAAAATTCTTGGCCCATTTTAGCATATCTTTTATCATAATAACCTTAGAACTGCAGAGTAGGCAGGGGACCATTGCAGCCCCTTGTCAAGAACTGAACCCCTAACCTTTGGATTTGCAGCCAGAGACCTCAGCCACAGTGCTATCCAGCAGCCTGAAGAACTGATTTGGAAGCCATAAAAAACTCACACAATCCTCCCTTTGGTTTTTCTGAAGACAGACATACTGTACCAAGAGTGGGAATGTCTGTCTTTCCTCATCCCTCCCCATCCCCACCCCAAATCCATCAAACGTCCTTCCAGCTCAGCCTGATGATGAGCCTGGAGTCAAGGAGTTGATCCATCTTGAGTTGGGCAACAGAGACGAGGCTGCTATTCCGGAGGCTGGTTCATCCTTTTTTTTTTTGCTGTTTATTTCCCCAGAGGCCCATCTATAAGTTGTTGCCGATGATTCATAGGATGCAAATGTTAAAGGATGTTGTAAGAAACAGACAACAACAGAAACGAGGCGGGGAAGAAATTGAGGCTAGAGTTCACTACGGTGCATTCACCTGGAGCCAAAGAAGCTAAACAGAAAGTTGCAACACAGATGGAAAGGAGGGTGCAGAACATTCTGGAACAGTTTGCTCAACAGGCTGTACTGGACGGCTTCGTGTGAGACACGCTACCAGAACCACAATGCCTTTGATGAGAGACCCATCTTTGGTGGATGCAGGAGCAGGCAGGCTTGCAGGCACATTGGAACAGTCCTCACCCTTGTGCACAAAATTGGCCTAAGAGGCTGTCCAATGATTTCTCTATCCTCAAGGGGGATTCTGTTTGCAAGACAGATTTTTTGGCTGAGGGAATCCAGTGGAGGATGTTCTTAAAAGGAGTTTTGGAAGCCAGGGTCAACATGGTCTACTAGACCACTCTTGCCTCCATGTTTACCAGATCCCTCTTGCCTCCGTGTTTACTAGATCGTTTTTGCCTCCATGTTAACCAGATCGCTCTTGCCTTCATGTTTACCAGATCATTTTTGCCTCCTTGTTTTCAGGATCCCTCTTGCCTCCATGTTTACTAGATCAATCTTGCCTCAAAGGGTGGCAAGTGCTCCAACGCTGGAGGCATTCAAGAGAAATTTGGACAGCCACCTGGCAGATCTCCTTGCATTTGTATTCTTGCATGGAACGTGGGTCTGGACTTGATGGCCTTAGAGGCTCCTTCCAACTCTACTGCTCTATGATTGTACATTTACTAGACCACTCCTGCCTCCATGTTTATTGGATCACTTTTGCCTCAAGAGGTGGGAAGTGCTCTGACACTGGAGGCATTAAAGAGATATCTGGTAGAGATGGGCACGACTCAGAAAAAAATTTCATGTTCATTTTCGTTTTCGTCTAGGGGTCCGTTTCGGCTCGTTTCCGTTTTCGTGAGCTAATTTTCAAAATTTTTCGTTTTCATTTCGTTACGTAACGAAAATGAAAAACGAAAACAAAAACGAAATTTTTTTCATTTCTTTCCATTTAGCTCCATTAAGTGCTTTTTCCAGTAACGAAAAACGAAAAATGACTCAAAATTAGTTGTTTCGTTTCCATTTCCGTTCCATTTTTGAACCGTTTTTTGTTTTTCGTTTCGTTACGTAACAAAAACGAAAAACGGAAACGGAAACAAAAATTTTGCTAAGTCGTGCCCATCTCTAATATCTGGATAACCATTTGGCAGATTTCCTTTGATTTCTCTTCCTTCTTGGAGTGGGAGGTTGGACGTATTGGCCTTGTGGGGCCCCTTCCAACTTCCCTATGCTATGATTCTATGTTTACCCAATCACTCTTGCTCCCATGTTCACTCTTGCCTCATAAGAACATAAGAACACAAGAAGAGCTATGCTGGATCAGGCCAAAGGCCCATCGAGTCCAGCTTCCTGTACCTCGTTTTGAAAGAGCTCTAAAATGTCAGAAACCCTGGAAGCAGCCTTGCAGGAGCCATGCTGCTGATGCTTTGTTCGCACGCAGCTCCTGGCGTTTTATAAGCTTGAGGATTTTATCTTTAATAATAACGCTTTCCACCAATATGCCAGAAACAGACCTTGAGCCAAGAGATGCAGATCTCTACAGATCTGTTTTGTTTTTTTAAAACTGGCATGACATTGGCCACGATCCAGTGCATAGTCAGCATGTGTTCTGTCTTTAGGGAGGCATGCCAAATTCAGAGATATTGGTGTGACTCCGGAGCATCTCCAGGGCAAGGCAAGGAGCTTATTTATTATTTATTTGTTGCATTTTTATACTGCCCATCTTCCAGAAGGAACTCTGGGTGGTTCACAAACAAGAATAAAACCAACAGTGTATAACAGTAAAAAGGAAAAAAAGGAGAGAAAAGAAAAGAAAAACTAATAAAATAAAGAGGGGGAAACCCTCAACAAGAGGCGGCGTGGGCAAAAAATAAAATAAAAATGCTGATGTCCCTCATTGCTCCTGGAGTAGAACAGCACCACAGTCGGTCCTTTGCAACCATTCAGGATCTGTGGGATCTAAGGAAAAAAGGAGGAACATTGAACTCCCCCCAAAAGCAAGGGCCCTGACTGACCTCACTGTGTGGTAAAGGGGAAGATATACAGTTAAGTACAATATATTGCCCCTTGTGGCCTCTCTGCCAGCCATTTCATTGGAGGGTTGTAGGTCAGGAAAAAAATTACTCCAATCACTGTTTGGATAGCCTTTCCAGGTTCCGGAATATTCTTTCCTTATCATTCTTCCCTCCCTCAGCTTAGTTTACTAAACCTGACTGAAATCTTCTTGCCCTCTTAGGACTGAGTGTGTGGATGGTTATGAAAAGATGGTTGTCATAATTGTAAAAATAAATAAATAAATAAATAGGGGCTTTGAGTGGTTAGGTCACACACTTAAGGTGATGCGTCTCCATGGCCCGTCCACCAATCCAATCATTACTAGTGTTGAGTTTCCTTCCATTTGCTGGAATATATATAGAGAGAGACAGAAATAGTGTTATGAATACAGGGATACCGTGGTCTGTGGTTCCTCCCAGAGGGTGTCAAGCCAGTTGGACCCAAAGTATTTTTACCCCGCCTTTCTCCTTGGAAAAGGACGCAAGGCGACTTACAGTAATGAGAGATAATATAAAGTCCAATACAATTAAGACTTGTTCAAATATTGAGAACAAGGAATTGAGGGACATCTTATAGCATTAAGACACAACATTACAAAGCTACAAGGTTATAAATACAGTAATACCTTGGATAAAGAAGGCCTCTGATAACAATGTTTTCTGATAACAAATGGAAATTTCTGGGTATAGGGCTGACTCGGATAACAAAAGTTCCCTATAGACTGCTTCGGATAACAAATGTTTCATAATGCCTTGCAAAAAAAAAAAAGATGTATTGCAACCCCTGTAGTTTGTGGAGGGGTGGGAGGAGTTAGGATGGGTTTTTTCATGTTTTTTTGAGCCATTCTGGACGGCTAAGCAATTTGGACCGTTCGAACTTGGAAAGGTAGGGAGCTAGCTTTTATTAATCTTTGCACTGCTTTTCTTTGCATTTTTGGTGGGGAAAGGCTGGGGTAGTTATGCTGCTTTCTTCTGTCCATGTTTACATTCGTTTCCATTGCTGTGCAGGCAAGAACAGGCTGGATTTCTCTTGCTGCTTATGTTTGTCTGTTTGCATCCCCCCCCCCCCCCGTTGCACCTTGTGTAGGAATACAGGCTGGGGTAGTCTTGCTGGTTTCTCTTGTCCAAGTTTGCATTGCACTGCAGGGGATGTGTTCTGGAGGGGGTGTTCCAGCACTGCAGGCCTTTAAAGTGCACTTTATAAATAGGTCTGGAAACCCCCCCCCACCAGCTCTTTTGCCTTTTCTCGGACCTCTGGAATGGATTAATTTGTTTCCCATTCATTTCAATGGGGAACCACGTTTTGGATAACAAATTTTTCGGATTACAAATTCCCTCTGAGAAGGCATTACTATAGTTATAAACACAAAGTCTAGGTGAGAGTGGCTGTTATTCAGGTGGGTTTGGCATCTTCTGTAATATGGAGGCTGGTCAGAAATGTGTCTCACATTTTATTCAGGAGATGGGCAGATTGTCTGGTCCCAATAATCTGTTTGTAATTGGCCAATAAGCTTTAGCACTTCCTCTGCTCTCATCACTGTCTATGAGATGCAGGGGTTGGACGGATGGTGGTCCAGTTTTCTCTTGAAGGCCTCCAACACTGGAGCGTTCACCACCTCCTGAGGTCATGGTTCCCATTGTTGTACTGCTCTTATTCTTCCTTCAGATGTCAACATTGTGCTCAAGTGGAGAAGGACAGCATGTTGGTAACAAGCATGGGATCTTGGAGTTCTCCTGCAGATTCTCTCCTGAGTAGAGATGGGCAGGAAACGAACAATTTTTCATTTCCGTTTTTGTTTTTTCGTTTTGTTACGTAACGAAGCGACAAACAATTTTGTCTCTAAAATGAAACGAAACGAACAGAAACACCAGAAATTTTGTCGTGCGTTTCGTTTCTATTACTGCAATATGAGTGAATTGCTTAAAATCCTAAAAAAATCACAAAAATTGAAATAATGGTAACAAAATGTAACGAAACGAACGAAAACAAAAACAATTTTTTTGCAAAAATTCACGAAAAACGGAAACGAAACGAAACGTACCCTCCAAACGACAAACGACAAACGAAATGCCATTTTTTTGATTCGTGCCCATCTCTACTCCTGAGGGTCAGGATCCTGTCAGAACAACCTTTTTTAAAAGACATCTCCCCCGATGCTGTTGTTTCTCCTTCCATCCCAGATCAGATGAACTCACGGCCAGGAAAGCCATGCTTATTTTAGGCCCTTATTACACAGGAATCTTTAAAAAGGTGGTGTCCTTATGCCTTGGGAGCTGCCTCAGCAGCATGCCCCAGGTGGCCATGACATTTTTCCGATGTGGTCACTTCTGAAATACATCGATGACCTAAACTCCTCCGGGTCTCATGTTCGAGAGCATCGAGGTCTGGCCGGCTGCTTTGCACCCTCCGCCCGGAGGCTCTCCTTCCTGATTGGGTGGAGGGGGAGGTTTCCCCAGCCAACCGGGCGCTCGTAATATGCGGCGATGCTTAGAGACAGCAGCATCCTGGAGGTGCCTCTGCTTCAGTAACTCTAGGAAGGATGACCCTCTTGGTTTGGTCACTGGATATGGGATAAAAATATCCCATTGGGTAAAGGCAGAGTTATGATCCCAGCTCAAGCGACGAGAAGGATAGAACCAGAAGGACCTTTCTTCTCATGACGTGACCGCACTAGTCTCTGCAAAATGTATATGTATGTGTATGTGGGTGTGGGTGTCCCTGTTTGGATGTTTGGAGGACACGGCTTGGTCCAGTTTGAACCCAATCGGTTTGCAGAACTTGTTCATTTATTTATTTATTTATTTATTTATTTATTTATTTATTTATTTATTTATTTATTTATTTAGAGAATTTTTACCCCACCTTTATCCTTGAAAAAGGACCCAAGGTGGCTTACAGTCACGTGGGACAATATACAGTCCAGTACAATTAAGACATGTTCAAGTAAATAAACAGATCGCAGGCTTGGGACCTAGGTACCTGAAGGACCGCCTCCTTCCATATGAACCTACCCAGCAATTAAGATCTAGTCAGGGAGCCCTCCTGAAAGAGCCATCCGTCAAGGAGGTGAGAGGGATGGCTTGCAGGAATAGGGCTTTTTCAGCAACTGCCCCCAGACTATGGAATGCCCTCCCAAGTGAGACTCGCCTGGCGCCGACGTTTAGAACATTTCGGCGCCAGGTGAAAACCTTCCTGTTCCAGAGATTTTTCATCTAATGATTGTGGGTCCTGATGGCAATTTTGGTGGTGTGTTTTTAATATATCGTATTTATTGCATTTACATGTTTTTATTGTTCTAATTTTATTGTAATTTTGATGTTTTAATTGTCCATTTTGATTGTGAGCCACCCAGAGACCTTTGGGTAGTGGGCGGCATACAAGCTATATAAATAAATAAATAAAATAAAATAAATAAATAAGTATTGAGAACAAGAAAATGAGGGACATCAGCATTAAAAGACAACATTAAAGCTACAAGAGAATGCAAGCAGTTAAAGAGAAAGTAAAAATTGCATGTAATCATGCATGGTAGACCATTCTAAAGGTTATGAGGGAAGCGCACTAACAATTGATAACACACTTTAGATTTGAAACACCTTTTCCTTAAAGACAAATCACCTTAAAAATCACTGTCAAATTACTTTTTCTGAAGAGCCGCTTTGGCCATGCCCATTTTTGACCACTGTGCCAGTTTTTCTTGCGACTACCATTGGGGGTGTTGTTTTATAAAATCGGTTCCTGCGCCCCCTTTTAAAGCAATTTGGTTGTATTTGCTGACCTACTACACCACCTTTTTTCAGTTTCCCCCCTGTTTCTGCTGTTTCCCTCTCATAGTTTAAAGCGGTTCAGCCAAGTGCGAACGGGGAAGCTGATTGCTAAGCAGCTGCTGAAGTGTGGACTGCCAAACCACTGTAGCGACCACGTGACCACAGGAGGAGATAAGGCGATGCAAAATAAAAAGTGGCTGCTCAAGGAAGTGCGTTAGCAGCAATAGTGTCAATGCACTCACACAAGGAGATATATAAACACAAAGTTATACAGTGGACCCTCGTATAACAAATGGTTTGTATAACATAAAATCTGTACAACATAAAAAATTTTCGAAGATAGGGGAAATTTGCTTAACAGAATCACCTATGGGGCAAATCCGTACAACATAAAAATGGTCGCAATTAGGGATTAATCTCCTTTCAATGCATTCCTATGAGAAATTTTTATAAACAAAAATTTGCTTAACATAATTTCATTTCAAACAAATTAATTCCTTTATACAAGGTACCACTGTAATTGGTTATAAACACAGAGTCTGTGTGGTCATGTGTGGCAGATTCATAAAAGGACACACATTAGGTAGTCCATCATTCAGGGAAAGGTTGCCTGAAGACTGGAGAGATGTCCTTGTTTCTGGGCTACATCTCCCAGAATGCTCTAGCCAGTGGGTGGGAGGGAACATCTATGCATGCCCTGGACCCATCCTAGCATACACCTTGCCCTCTCATCCCCCCTTTCCTGTTTTTGCGATCTGTTTATTTAAGGTAACTCCCAATTTATATAGCTTGCTCAAAGATGCAGGAGGAATTCTTTAAGAAAGGGGCTAAATCTGAATTTCCTGGAAGGATGCAGAGATGGGGTTTGGACTACCATTCCCAGAATCCTCCAGCCAACATGATCCTTGTCTGCCTAAGCTGGGAAGTTTTGAAGGAATACAGTATACTGTACAGTATACTGGCACATGATGACTTCACACTTTTGCCCATTTTGCAGTGTAGATCTTTCTCTTTTTATTAAGCACTCAGATATAATTATAAGTGCACATTAGTGGACGTAGAAATCCATATTTTGCAAGAAAATACTGTATGTATTTGTGAAATAATACATTGGCCGCCATTTTGTTATGAAGCTCTGCTTAGCAGCGATGACACCATAATCATTGCCAGAGTTTTGCTGATTAAAGACTTCTTTTGTTTCAGGGAATGCTCCGCTCACACACAATGAGAGAAGGTTGTGCGCACACCAAAATTGACCAAGGCAGCCCCCATCCATCACATGAACGGGAACTGGAGGTGCTGAACCAAATACAGTACCTAAGTTACGTACAGGAAATCTAAAGACAAAAATGCATCCCGGTCGCCTGTGATTATTATGATCATGTCTTGCTTTGGTGTGTTATCCATTTCCTTGTGGACACTTTTAATTTCATCTTCAGCATTAGTAGTTCAAGCACTGATTTTAATGACAGTGATTTTTTTAAGGTTTTCTGTGGAGTCTGCTTAATTTTCTTCAGTCAGATTTAGCATTATAGCCCCTCTTTGCCTGTGCTACATCTTTCCTCAGCATTAGAACCATTCTTTACCAGCAGTGGTAAGTCATGTAACTGGGAAGGAATAAGTAGCAAACAATTGGCTACTTGTACTCTATTTCCCCACCCCACCCCAGAAGGAAAGATGTAACTGCATTACATTATGACCGCATATGAACAATAGCAAGGGGGCTAGTCACCGTTTTCCATAGTGTGGCTGCATCTTTCTGTGCTGTGGCTGTAATATTTAAAGTTGGTTTTATAAGTGTTCCACTCACTTTTGTGGTATATGACACCAAGGGCTTTCGGGGGCCCTTGTGATAGCTGACAAAGAGGTGACAAGAGAGAAAGAAGGAGGTTGCATTTTGTGCCATAGGCTGATGGCCTGCAGATTAAAAACAAAACAAATGAAAACAAATGAAAAACTGGTTAAAATAATTTTTCAATGCAACTCCAAGACAACTGTATTAGTTGTTTTAGGGAAACATAAAAGCAATTTTTTTTAATGAACTGAATACATAAGACCAAGTAATTACTATAGAGGGACGTTTTGTACTATAAAGTTAAAAGTCCCCCCTGCACATGTGTGCTAGTTGTGTCCAACTCTAGTCAAGCCGAAGAGCCAGTGTTGTGCAAGTCCATGGCCACGTGGCTGGCATGGCTGCAAGGAAACACTGTTTAACCTTCCCACTTTTTATGACAGTACCTATTTATCTACTTGTATTTACATAAGAACATAAGAACATCAGAAGAGCCATCCTGGATCAGGCCAAAGGCCCATCTAGTCCAGCTTCATGTATCTCACAGTGGCTCCACCAGATGCCTCTGGGAGCACACGAGACTAGATATCTGTCTCCTGATACCATTCCCCTGCACCTGGCCCCTGAAGTACCCTGGTTTTAAGCCTGGAGATTAGACATCTCCATCATGGTTTGTAACCTGTGATGGACTTTTCCTCCAGGAATCTGTCCAATCCCCCTTTGAAGGCATCCAAGCCAGATACCATCACCACATCCTGTGGCAGGGAGTTCCATAGACTAACAACACGCTGGGTGAAAAAAAATATTTTCTTTTGTCTGTTCTTACTCTCCCAGCCCTCAATTTGAGTGGATGTCCCCTAGTTCTGGTATTTTGTGAGAGGGAGAAGAGCTTCCCTCTATCCACTCTACTCATGCCCTGCATAATTTTGTACGTCTCAATCATATCCCCCCTCAGGCGCCTTTTTTCCAGACTAAAGAGGCCCAAATGTTTTAGCCTTTCCTCATAAGGGAGGTGCCCCAGCCCAGTAATCATTTTGGTCGCTCTCTTCTGCACCTTTCCCAGTGCTTTTGAACTGCTAGGTTGGCAGGAGCTCAGGTGAACAGCGGGAGCTCGCTGTGCTGCGTGGCACCCGGGATTCGAACCGCCGAGCTGCCGACTTTGCAGCCAACAGTTTTCAGAGCCTTAGTCCGCCGAGCCATAGTCTGCTATAGCTGTATCTAAGTATTATTTTAAAAAAAAATGAGTCCAATGCTCTTAGAAAGGTAATATACGGGGGAGGGCCTGGTGGCCCTTTGGCTTTCAGCTGGAGCCAGAGAAGAGGGAGTGAGCATCGTCTCCAGCACCAGGGGTTGAGACAACCTTAGTGCATCTTTGGGAGCCCAGCATCAACATTCCGTTTTCATGGGGAAGCGTGCCAGGTAGCCTCACAAGTTGAAAAATAATTAGGGATATCTTACTTTTTCATCAAGACAACAAAACCAGAAGGCAGGTTGTTATGAGGAGACAAGCAATAAGTTCAAGTTTATCTTTTGTATCTTGATCAGATCACCTTTTCTAAAAAATACTATATTATTAAATGCTACCTTTCAAAAACAATTATTGCTTTGATCTAATGATGACGATGATATATTGTGTGCTATCAAGTCAGTCCTGACTTATGGCGAGTCTGCAACACTTTCCAGGGTTCCCTTGGTGGAGAAAACACAGAAGTGGTATCTCGTTCCCTTCTTTTTTGGGGATGTCCCAGGACCACCAGGTAGCTTGCCCAAGGCCGCCCAGACAGGCTCTGCTCCCAGGAGGCCCAGTGGGAGAATGAAACTCCCAACCCCTGACTCCTAACTGGCCATCGTGCAAAAATGAAATGCGTTCATTATTATTTTAATCTTAAAATATATGTGATAAAAGTGGAGAATGAATGGGATGGGAGACAGAGGGAAAAGCAAAAGTAAAATATGTCTGTGAAGATTCTCAGTCACCCAGGTCAGTTTATCTGGAAGGTGAGCCATGGACGCAACTAGACTTCTTTTCTTGAGAGATAGAAACGTTTCGCTGCTCATCCCGACAGCTTCCTCAGCTAGTGCGAGTCCTCCATCTTATAGTCAGCATTGACCTCTTGTCACCCTGGTCTGAATTAGGCTCATAAGAGGCCATAGCTAACGAGTAGAGATGGGCACGACTCAGCGAAATTTTCGTTTTCATTTTTGTTTTTTTGTTTCATTTCGTAATGAAAACGAAAATGAAAAATTTTTCAGAAGCAAAACGACAACGGAAACGAAACGAAAAATTTTGCCGTGTTTTTCGTTTTAGTTACGGCATACACATTCCATTGAAAAGAATGCTAACGAAATGAAAAATTTTCATTTTCGTTTTTTGTTTCATTTTGTAACGAAAATGAAAACGAAAAATGTGCAAATCCCCCCGAAAAACAAAAACGAACCGAAACGGACCCCTAAACGACAAACGAAAAATTATTTTTTTGAGTCGTGCCCATCTCTACTAACAACCCATCTTGATAGGTTTCAGCACCTTAGGCCATTGTTCACCTTAAGGCTATGGATACTACTGTCTACCTAACAAGCCTATTCAGGCCATTGTTCATCTTATGAGCCTAATTCAGACCAGGGTGACAAGAGGTCAAACATGACTATAAGATGGAGGACTCGCACTAGCTGTATCCAGACTGATGAAGCTGTTTGGATGAGCAGCGAAAGGTTTCTATCTCTCAAAAAAGAAGTCTAGTAGCCATGACTCAACTTCCAGATAAAAGTAAAATAGATCACTTGTACCTGTCCGTCCTGGTATAACAAAACTGTTATTCATCTGGACAGATTGATGCTCATTGTTATCATGTCAGCATTCAGCAGGACCCCAGGAAGCGCAGAAAACTCAAGCAGTGTAGGGATTATAAGCACAAGGCGGGGGGGAGGGGTTACTACCAAAACAAAAAGTGGAGAATCCCATTGGGGTTTTGTGATTGTTGTTGTTGCCCTTACTGAAAACCAGGTGAGTTTCCATCATTATTTGCCACCTGGCTTAGGAGGGTGTCCCAACGACCTCCCCAAGTCTCCCTGTTGAGTCATCCTACTGCTGTAGGATGTTTGCACCCAGGAATGTGAATGCACAGCAGCCGTTGATGGCTCTTCATGCATGTTTAGAGGCCATCCACGTTCCCACCAGGACTGTGTAGAGACACTGCATAGAGAAATTTTGCATGTCCTTATTTTATTGTCATGCACTGTCAAAAAGTATCCCAAGCCAATGAGAGGTTTCAAGGCATGTGCATTTTCCAAAAAGTGGTTTGCTGCTCTCGCCAGCCCCCATGGAGGATCCATTGCCCGGAGAAGATTCGAACCCAGGTTCTCTGGTTTCAGTCCTGTAGCATCTACTCATGCATTTATTGCTTTATACTGTCTATATAAGAACACAAGAACAGCCCTGCTGGAACAGGCCACAGCCCATCGAGTCCAGTGGGATACATTGTGCTACTACTACTCCCCCTCCGTTGCCCCATTTTTTTTAAAAAAAAACAATATTCCGCCAACACTGACACCACTGGGAACCTTGTGAAGCTTGGCGCATGCACGAAGGGTGGCGAGCAGGCGGGCCACCATTACTGGCATAGCTGGGAAGCTTGGGCAGCACCGCAGGGGAATGTGTGAGGTTGGGCGCACGGCGCGGGGCAGTGATCGGGTGGGCCATGCCACCGGCACCGCTGGGAAGCTTGGGCGGACGGGCAGTCTGCCGCCACTGGCACCGCAGGGGAAAGTGTGGGGGTGGGCAGGCCAGTGGGCCTCTGCCACCACCAAGGAGCTTTGGGGTGGGCTGGCGGGCGAGCCGTCGCCACTGCTGGGGAGCTTGGGGGGGTGCAAGGTCGCACAGATTGGCTTTTCCAAGGGGCGACCTGTGGCCGCGGCTCCCTGTGCTTCCCTTGGTCCCCACCTTCCTTCTTTCCTCCCACCCTCCCTTGGTCCCTGACTTTCTTCCTGCGGGTGGGGTTGCAAGGGGTCAGTGGGTGGGGCTTGCAGTGGGGTGGCAGGGTCGGGGAGCAACCGGCCCTTGACACATTCTCAGCCACCAAATCTGGCCCTCCTTACAAAAAGTTTGGATGCAAATCCAAAAGGACCTTGAGTGCTGGGCCAAAGCTAACGGAATGGGTTTCAACAGAGGGAAATGTAGGGTGCTGCATCTAGGTAAAAAGAATGAATTGCACAGATATAGGATGGGAGACACCTGGCTGGAGAATAGTACCCGTGAAAGGGATCTGGGAGTCTTGGTGGACCACAAATTGAACATGAGGCAGCAGTGTGATGAGGCAGCCAGGAAAGCCAATGCAATTCTTGGTTGCATCGACAGAACCATAGTGTCCAAATCAAGGGAAGTGATAGTACCACTCTATTCTGCTCTGGTCAGACCCCACCTGGAGTCCTGTGTCCAGTTCTGTGCGCCTCAGTTTAAAAAGGATTTTGACAACCTCGAGCGGGTGCAGAGGAGGGCGACCAGGATGGTTGAGGGTCTGGAGGAAATGTCTTATGAGGAACGGCTTAGGGAACTGGGAATGTTTAGCCTCTCTAAAAGAAGGTTGAGGGGGGATATGATAGCTATGTTTAAATATTTGAAAGGATGTCATATTGAAGAGGGATCAGGTTTGTTTTCCATGGCTTCAGATTGGGACGCAGGACAATGGTTTCAAACGACAGGAAAAGAGATTCCATTTGAACATTAGAAAGAACTTCATAACGGTTAGAGCTCTTTGGCAGTGGAATAATATGCTGCCACAAAGGAGGGT
Organism: Phrynocephalus versicolor; assembly: GCA_023846285.1. NCBI lineage: Eukaryota > Metazoa > Chordata > Lepidosauria > Squamata > Agamidae > Phrynocephalus > Phrynocephalus versicolor. The sequence continues at coordinate 922,729 of JAHTLZ010000193.1, forward strand.
GGGTGGAGTCTCCTTCCTTGGAGGTTTTAAAGCAGAGGCTGGATGGCCATCTGTCAGAAATATTGTGATGGGGTTCCTGCATGGCAGGAGGTTGGATTGGATGGCCCTTGAGGTCTCTTCCAAGTCTATGATTCTATGATCCTATGATTCTGTCTCACACAGTGGCTCACAGTTTGCTTCAGGGTATTCCCAAGGAGATGTCTTCACCTGCTTATGATTCCCAGCAAATGGCATTGAGAGATATCCTGCCTATATCTCCAACCCAGAGGTTGTCCTTAGGCATCCATAATGATAGCTATGGATACCCTTGTTCTCCATGAACTTGTCCAATCCTTTCTTAAAGCTGTCAAGGCTGACAGCTGTCACCACTTCTGGCAGGGAGTTCCATAGACCAGTGATCCTCTGGGTGAAAAAGGACTTTCTCTTATTTGAGATCTAGCACCCAAAGATTTCATGGAATGTCCCATAGTTCTAATGTGGTGCGATAGGGACAACATTTTTTTCCTTATCTACCTTGTCCACACCATGTATGATTTTATAAACTTCAATCAGGTCACCTCTTAGGCACCATCATTCTAGAGTGAAGAGGCCCAGCTGTTGCAGCCTCAGATGGTAAGGAAGGTGTTCCAGTACCTAAATCATTCTGGTTGTCCACCTCTGTACTTTTTCCATTTCCATAATATCCTTCTGGAGGGATGGTGACCAGCCTCATCATAAATTTATAAAGAAACAAAATGACACTTGCTGACTTGTTTTCTATACCCTTCCTAATGATTCCTAGGATTGAGTTTGTTTTCTTCACTGCTACAGCACACTGGGTTGACACCTTCATTGAACTGTGCACAAGGACACCAAGGTCCCTTTCCTGGTTTGTTGCAGAGAGTTCAGACCAGTTTATAATTTTAATTGTTTTTTGTTTGTTTGTTGCCCCAACATGCACCACTCTGCACTTACTAATGTTGAAGCTCATTTGCCACTGGTTTGCCCACTCCCCCAGCTTCAATAGATCCCTCTGGAGCTCCTCACAATCTCTCTCAGTTTTTACTACCCTGTATAATTTAGTGTAGAGATGGGCACGAAATGAACAATTTTTCGTTTTCGTTTTTGTTTTTTCGTTTCCTTACGTAACAAAACGACAATTTTGTCTCAAAAAGGAAATGAAACGAACAGAAACACTGGACATTTTGTCGTGGGTGTCATTTCCGTTACTTCAATATGAGTGAATTGCTTAAAATCCTAAAAAAAAAAAATCACAAAAAATTGAAATAAATGGTAACGAAATGGTAACTAAACAAACGAAAACGCAAACAATTTTTTTTGCAAAAATTCGCAAAAAACGGAAACGGACCGAAACGGACCCTCCAAACGACAAACGACAAGCAAAATGCCATTTTTTTTATTCGTGCCCATCTTTAATTTAGTGAATTATATTATAGTGCATGCTCATAGTACGTCTAGGGACAAGAGCGGAAGGTCTAGCAGCTGTCTGCGAAGCATTTACAACCAACCACATTTACTCCGATCTCCATATGGGCTCCCAGCCACGGAACATGGTGGACATCTTCTCTGTAGCTGGCAGATACGGCAATTTCACTTGACGGCCACGTGGGCCTCTGGGCATTTTAATGAGCCTGTGAAAAATAGAAAAGCAAAGGGCAGAGCGATTAAAAACAAATTCTGAGGGCAGCCAGCCCTCTGCGGAGCCTTCCTCGATGGCTTTATAATTGCTCCATTAGTCTCGGTGCCAAGGAAAACGCCTCTGTCCCTCTCTTTCAACCAGGGTCATTTGGGGAAGGCAGGCGGTTGAAAGACGAGAGGAGTGGGAGGTGGGTTCGTGAAGGTGCCAGCTGCCTGTCACGGCTAACAGCTGCCGGGCTCCTGCAAGGAGCAAGAGAAAGGCAGGGTGGGTAATAAATAATCCGTTTGTTTTGCCCTTGGAGCATTCTCCAAGGGGGCCGTCATGGGCCTTTACGGGGGTCCTCCCTCATCCCAGGGCAGAGGGCACCCGTTTGGTTGCCAGGGAAACGCTGATCTTAGCTACGCCATCTCTGCTCCGGCAAGGCACTCGAGATGGCCTTTTCAGACCCGAGAGCCACCCAGGTCTTTCCTCGGTTAGACTGCCCGATGACGTCTCCAGAGCTTCAAGAGTTCATTTTTGAAAAAGTCATGTGCTACAATTATAAATCTCAGGCCTGATCTGATCAGCGTAAACAGTAGAGTAATAACCTAGTATTTATTACAGTTATATATCTATACACGGCCATCTTTCAAAATTAATTATGAGATTCATCCTTCCAGCTACTGGAAGAAACACAAAATTGGAATGCTATAACCAGCTGGCATCGGTTGCAAAAGACCATAGGGAGGGTGGGGTGACCAGGGCACTGAGCCAAGGCATCAAAACCTAAAGGGTTCTCAAATCTGGTGCCGGAGAGGCACAGGCTTTGTTGCTGGAAATGTGTAAATGCAGCCAACTGGTCCAACCTCCGGCCACTCCTTCTTGGGAAGGAGGGAAGACAATGCCGGTAAGTCCGACATGGAAGCAACAGTGTTGTTGTGTACTTGGAGCCTGGCACTCCTTTCCGGTGATCCGTTAACCCCGTGTTTGCAGATTTGATGTAATCCAAGAAAACAGATTAGAGTGCTGGGCCAAAGCTAGTGGAATGGGTTTCAACAGAGGGAAATGTAGGGTGCTGCATCTAGGTAAAAAGAATGAATTGCACAGATATAGGACAGGAGACACCTGGCTGGAAAATAGTACCTGTGAAAGGGATCTGGGAGTCTTGGTGGACCACAAATTGAACATGAGTCAGCAGTCTGATGCGGCGGCCAGGAAAGCCAATGTGATTCTTGGTTGCATCAACAGAACCATAGTGTCTCTAGATCAAGGGAAGTGATAGTACCACACTATTCTGCTCTGGTCAGACCCCACCTGGAGTCCTGTGTCCAGTTCTGTGCACCTCAGTTTAAAAAGGATGTTGACAACCTCAAGCAGGTACAGAGGAGGGTGACCAGGATGGTTGAAGGTCTGGAGGAAATGTCTTATGAGCAGGGCCGGCGCTTCCATTAAGGCGAGCTAGGCAGTTTCCTAGGGCGCCAAAATGGAGAGAGGACGCTGGACAGCCTGCGCCCCCCCTGCCCCCCCATTCTGTTGAACTGGTATTTTCATTATGTTGCTGCTGTGTTTGTTGTATACCTCCCAGAGTGTCCCTCGGCCAGATGGGCAGTATAAAAATGAAATGCACGGACAATGAACGAAGGAATGAAGGAACGAATGAACGAAGGAAGAAACAAACAAATAGGGTGAAAAACCTTCATTTCGATCAGAGTATATCAACGCTCCTCAGATGTTCTCCATGAGGACAGACTTGCAGAGATTATTTGAATTCCTTATAAAAGGGATGTTAAAAGAGAATGTTTTTAATCAAATTTGGTATAAATTTCTGCATCATGTATTTCTAAAACATAAGGGTTATTTTCCAACTGAAGAATTAATTCAGTTTTGGAAGGAGACAGGTTGCTTAAGATGAAACATGTAATTGTAGTAAATGAAATGTCATATAATGTTATAGAGTACAGTGGTACACTGCATAAAGGAATTAATTCATTCCAAATGAAATTCTGTTAAGCAAATTTCCCTTTATACAAATTTCCCAAAGGAATGCATTGAAAACAGAGTAATCCCTAATCACGACCATTTTATGTTGTATGATTTTGCCCCATAGACAATTCTGTTAAGCAAATTTCCCCTATCTCCAGAATTTTTTATGTTATATAGATTATATGTTATACCAACCATTTGTTATACAAGGCTCCACTGTATATTGTTATATAATCCTCAGGGTGGAGGATCATTAAGCACAATGTGTTGTGGGGGATTTATGTGTTGTTTAAATTTTTGATTAATAAAATATATTTTTAAAAATGTAAAAAAAGAGAGAGATTATTTGAATTCCTCTTATTAGACAAATTGGCAGGAAAATCTGTGTTTTTTGCAGCAAAACTGCGATCCAGATCGCAGTAACAGCCTGTTTCTTCTTGGGCCATTGAACGTAAGCTACCCTGAAGCGGAATTATTGCCTGGATAATCAGGGCAATGTTGTCGCCTCCGTGTTGGCCAAAGAAGGGCAAGGGTGTCTGAGGAGACCACCCAAGGCATTGCAGGACCTTGTCCCTGGGAGTGACAGCAAACAAGTTACACACACACACACACACACACACACACACGGAGGGTGACGCCAGCCTCCCCATTAGGAAATGACTCAGGGCAGGACAATGAAGGGGGATTCAGAAAGCGTGAAGCAGGCTTCGCCTTGAGAAAGGAGGTTCTTTATCTGGCTTTTTATATCCTCCTGAGCAAGAGACTTGGCACCGGGGGAGGGGGGACATCCGTGTTTCAAGAGTGTGAAATGCAACCCACGGAATCATCAGAAAGGCTCCGCGGCTGCATCTTAAAAACCCAGCCATCCACCAGAGCTGGAAACGGTTGCTTTTCCCACCCTTCCCTTACTCATTTTCTGCCATTTAAAAGGGAATATGTGCTGTTTGTAATCAAATGCCATGCGTTACGTCCCAAGCCATTTGTGGGCCCACAGAGCGTCCATAGCCGTGCTCTCATATTGCTCAATAGAGATGGGCACGAAATGAGCAATTTTTCATTTTCGTTTTCATTTTTTCATTTTGTTATGTAATGAAACGAAAAACGAATTTTGACTCCAAAATGAAACAAAACGACGCGAAACATGAAAAATTTTGTCGACCGCTTCGTTTTCGTTACGGCAAATACATTGAATTGTGTTAAATGGTAACGAAACAGCAATTTTTGTTTCCATTTTCGTTTTTTTGTTTCGTTACGTAACGAAACAAAAACAACATTTTTTGCAAAAAAACTCATGAAAACAGAAACAAACCGAAATGGACCCCTAAACAACCAAACGACAAACGAAACACCATTTTTTTGAGTCGTGCCCATCTCTACTGCTCAAAGTATTTACAGTGGACCCTTGTATAACATAGAATCTGTACAACATAAAAATTCAGGAGATTTGCTTAACAGAATCGTCTGTGGGGCAAATCCGTACAACATAAAAATGGGATTATTCCATTTTCAATA
>JAHTLZ010000193.1:932841-940848 GCA_023846285.1 Phrynocephalus versicolor
CTGCTAAGAACTAAGTAATTGGTCGAGGGGGGTTTCTGTGGGGAGGTGATCTTTCTGAATTATGAGAGAAGTGTTGCAGTGGATAACATTAGAGATGGGCACGAAACAAAAAAATGGCGTTTTGGTTTTTCGTTTGTCGTTGAGAGGTCTGTTTCGGTTCGTTTCTGTTTGCCGGGAATATTTTGAAAAAATTTGTTACCGTTTTTCATTTTTTCGTTTTTCGTTTCTACCCGCTTTTGTTGCGATTTTTAAAGCATTTCCGTGCGCAGGCATCCCCCAACGCCCCAGACCAGAGGGAAAACACTAAAAAAAATGGATGCTGGCAGAGACACAGTATAGACTAGGTATGCAGGGAGGCTGCAAAGGCAGTGGCGGGCGTTGCCCAGGGTGCAAAGCAGCTGCAGAGTGACTGCACTGCGGGGCAGGGGAGGATACTCACCGAGAGGTACGCAGCACACATGCACACAGGGAGGCTGCAGGACTGAAGCTAGAGTTGCAGAGACAGCAATCCCACCCTAACTCCCACCAGAGACTGCAAGGAGGATGGGGGCTGCCAGAGCTTTTTATGCCCTCTGTGGCTGCCAGACCTGCCCGCCGAGTGTGCAACCTGGGCATGCTATTGGTTGAACATGATCCCACATCACATGGCTTGCCTCCATTTTGTGTCTGGTGGCGACATCCATTTTAAAGGGAAAAGAAAAATACATCGCGATGGGAGAAGACAAAAACAAACGTTTTAAGGACCCCAAGCCCCCTGGTAGCTATTATCAGACAATATAAATAATTATTACTGCGTTTTTCATTTCATTGCGCGTCGCCATTAATGGAAACGAAACGTAACGACCGCAATTTTCGTGGTTCTGTTCATTTCGTTTCATTTTCACCACAATTTTCGTTTGTCGTTTCGTTACGTAACGGAAACGACAAACGGTAACGGAAACGAAAAAATGTTCGTTCCGTGCCCATCTCTAGATAACATTAATGCGGAAACCCAGTAGCTCAACGGCATCCTACAGTTTTCTGCCCGCACTCTGGCGTCCCGTTGGAGAGAGGAAATTGTATCCCTTGGACATCCAAGATGCATTACCTTCGCAAGGACACATCCAGCCTAATCCAGGTGGAAAGTCCCACCACCACCACCCTGAAGTCACTGTAAAATGCTCAGGAGCAGGCGTGAGCGGGTATAAATATAAGAAGAATGCTTCAGCGACCTTGCGCCCAGAAATCTGGCCTTATTCGTCTGTGTCCCCCTCCACAGCCGCCTCCTCGGGACAATGCCGTCACCAGCTGGTGCTCCGTCCTGACAGACGGATGGAGAGGCTTGAGACGGGAGGCCTGTGTGAGTGTATGTGACAGAGGCAGGGGACAGGCTGAAAAGGAGGTGGCCACTGCTGTCCTGCCCATGGGAAAACGCTCGGCCCTTCTCTCTGGCCCGACAGGAAGCCAAGCTGAGAAACACCCCCACCCCCCTGCCGCCTCTGAACCTTGTGGCTAGAGAGATTCCAGAGGGTGAGTCCAGAAAACCTCCCATAAGAAGCCACTTGAGGTGGGGAATGCAGTTCCTACGAGTTTGGCTGCCTTAGCTCAAGTCACATATAGGGACGGGCACGACATGAAAAAAATTATGTTTCGTTTCATTTCCTTTTGTCCATTCCCCCCACCACCACCACACACATTTTTTCATTCCATTTCATATGAATGTTTTCAGACAAAAAAATTATATGAAATGAACCACTAATGAAATTGTTTGTGGGCGTGGGGGGCTGGAAAGTAGCAGAGGGGGGAAAAGTTTTTAAAAAAAAACTCTGGGGTTTTTTAAAGAAAACATGTTTTTCCTCCCACAAGCCCCACCTGCCAGCTGATTAGCACTGGGGTGGTGGGGGAAAAAACTTTTTTCTTCACCCTAGCGCCGATCTGCTGGTGCATGGGGCTTGGGGAGACCAAAAAAAGTTTTTTAAAAAAGCCCGGAGATTTTTTTGAAGATTTTTTTCCCTCCCCCAAGCTGCTTACAGACAAAAAAAAGGTTCATTTCAACAACAAAAAACAAACACCATTTTGTTTCATCTGTCGTGTTGTTTCATTTCGTTTCATTTCGTTATGTAACAACACGATGAAACAGCATTTCGTTTTTTGTTTGTGCCCATCTCTAGTCACTTATATATATATTTGGCCCTCCTGAGACTTCTTGGGGGAAAGAACGTGACTCACCTCAAGAATTCACCCCTTTCATTTCAGGGAAGCAAGGGATGTGTGTGAAGGGCAAATCCTAACTAAAATGCATTTTTTTGTCCGTGGAAAATTGGCACAAACACACTTTAGTCAAGAGGAGGGACTGTGCAAATCAGGGGTGGGGGATGCATTACTAAAGGCCCATACTGTCTGGCTGGATAAAGCAAAGCAAAGCAAAGTGTTCTGCTTATATACCGCCCCATACCACTACAAGTGGTCTCTGGGTGGTTTACAAGTTTTTTAATTACAGTAATGCAGGCTACACATTGCCGCCTCCCAACCAGCAAGCTGGGTCCTCATTTTACTGACCTCGGAAGGATGGAAGGCTGAGAGAACCTTGAGCCTGCTACCTGGGATTGACCCCCACGTCATGAGCACAGTTTTACCTACAGTACAGGCATTTAACCACTGCGCCACGACAGCCAGCCTTGACTTAGGTTTCTGGCTGTGGAGCCAGAGGTCATGTGTTCGAATTCCCCCCTGGGAGAAGAGCCAGCCTGTGTGGTCTCGGGCAAGTGGCACAGGAGTCCCAGGGCACTCCCCAGAGGAAGGAAGTTTGAAACCACTTCTCTGAATATGCTCCACTTAGAAAACCCTGAAAAAGGGTCACCATATCCCCCAAAATGAGGTCACGACACACAATTGTTATTAAATGTGTGCCTTGGGGTGGGGGGTGGGGATGGACATAGAGGGCAGCTGCTGTCAATGTGCAAAGAAAAACGAAAGACTTGCTCACTTGGTTGACATTGTACAAGCACAGGAAGAAGGTGACAAAGGAGAAGGGAGAAATGCATCTGATTTGAGGCAGAGAGATTTCCACATGTCTGGAAGCTAAAAGCAAACCACACGTGAGTCTTCTCCACTCTGCTTGGGTTGCAATTAGGAATGGGCACATAATGAACAACAAAATGCTATTTCGTCATTTTGTTATGTAATAAAGCGAAACGAAGCGAAACGAAATGAAACAATGAAGCAGCATTTCGTTACAGATGAAATGAATTGGCCATTCTTCCATTGAAATGAACCGGTTTGTTCCGTCTGTAAAATGGTGGCTTACCTGTGGGTGTTCTGCCACCACTGCTGCCACCGAGACCGCCCAGCCAGGCCAGAGAGGGTGAGTGGCTGGCAGGCCAGCCTAGGCCCGCCACCAGAGCTGCCGCTGCTGGAGCAAGAGAGGGTGAGCGGCCAGGAGGATGGCCTAGAGACCCACCGCTGTGGGAGTTGTCACAGCTGCCACCGGAGCCCCCCAACAGGGCAGGCTGTCCTAGGACCCCCCCCTGCCACCGTCGGAGTCGCTGCGGCCGCCAGCGGAGCAGAGTCACCACCAGTCAGCTGGGCAGGCAGGCCTAGCCCCCCCCCCTGCTGCCAGAGCCTTTAGAGCCACTGCCGCAGGTAGTGTAACATTTCATTTCGTATGAAATTTTGTTGTAAAAATTCGTACGAGACAAAACGAAATGAAATGTGCCCCCCCAAAACAGAATGAAACGAAACACCGTTTTTCTGTTTTGTGCCCCTCCCTAGTCATAATCAAAGGTAGAGCTTGAGCATAACGAGCAGGAGTTCCCCGGGTCTGTTTGTAGAGGCTTTATGAGGGCAAGGCCAGTGATGACAGAAAGCACGCACACACCCGATACACAAACTCGCCTGGCCCTCCTTTTTCTGCAACGAAGGATAAATTAATTCAAGATAAAAATAATGCCTGCGGGAAAATGATACAGCTTCATGGTTGGCAACGACATCAAAAAAGTTAGAGATTGTCTGTACCATAAAACTGTACGTGCTATCAAGTCAGGTCCAACTTATGGCGATCCTTGAAATGGTATTCAAAGTACACAGAAGTGGTTGACCATTCCTTTCTTCTGATGGCTGCCTAGGACCACCATGCAGCCGGTCCAAGGCTTCAAAGGTGGGCTTTTCCCCAGGAGGGACAGATTCCCAATCTCTGGTTCCAGAACCAGGTGCTCTGCTCACTGAGCAATGCAGCCAGCATGGTCCTGGTTTTACGTTAAATGGTGGCAGCAGCCAAGAAATCAGAAGAAGAGTGGCCCTCCAAAAGGGAGCCATGAAGGAAATAGGAAAGATCCTCAAGTGTCAGGACTCAGGAGACCAAAGCCAAGATCATCCACACTCCTGTATTTCAAACCATGATGTGCTGGTGTGAAAGCTGGACAGTTAAGTTTTATTCGTTTGAAAGGTAGTGATGGAGGAGAGTTTTGCAGATACCTCGGATGGCTGGAAAGACAATCGAGGGTGTCCTAGATCAACTCCAGCCTGGACTCTCTCTGGAGTCAGAAATGTCGCCACTCTGAGGCTGGACTTACTTTTGGGCACATCCCGAGAAGGCAAGAATTCTCTGAAAAAGACAATCGTGTTGGGAAAGGTAGACGGCAAGAGGAAAAGAGGATGAACCAATATGTGATGGACAAACTTCATCAAGGAAGCCATGGGCTCAACTTCACAGGACTTAAGCAGGTTTGTTAATGATTCACACTGTTGCCGAAATTTGAAAGGGACTTGTAGGCCAGCCTGCAGACAAGGGAAGGAGCTCTCGAAAAACCTACCTCTGACTGAGAGTCATACTTAAAGCGAGGGCAGGAGGTGCAAGGGAGGAGTGAGGAGGTATAGATCTTCTTTGAAGGATGACTCTCCTCTGATGGATGCTCTCCGTTCCCTGCGGTTCCAACCACTGCACTCTGCTGCCTTTTTTGTCTTTTGGAACGTGCGTGTCAGAGTGACCGAGGGCTTGCTTTGAAGATGGCAACTGGCCGACCCCACCCCAGCTTCTCCGTTGGAGAGGCAGGAGAAGATTTACAGTCCTCTTGGCTTTTCCCCATTGGAGAACAAGAAATACAACTCCAAGAGACCCTCCGGCGCCCACTCGTCAGTCTTTTCTTCCCGGACTGATTCATATTCCTGGCTTTGCCTCTGGCAACTCGGAAAAAGAGAAGTATCAGAAAAGCACTTCTGAATTATTCCCCCTCCCCTCCTTCAACTCAGCTGCAATAATTTTGCTTTCTGGAAGGGGTGGGGGTGGGAGGGTTCAACCTGCATGTGTTGAGGTGTGTGTGTGTTGGGGGGAAGGAAGCTACAAGCCAAGAAAACTTAAATCACCGGCAGCATCGTTGCTTCTGAGAGTCGAGTCCCTCTCCTAGATATCAAAAGCACCTAATTGAGACCGTTTGAAATAAAACTTCCAACCTGTTCCTCTGGAATAGCTCCACCAATCTTGACACACCAGCAGTTCTTAATGTTTTAGACAAGAAGAAGACAAAACACTCCCTCTTGAACTGTAGAAATAAAGATGGGCCCGAACCGCTGGTTCGGTGGTTCGTGGCACTTTGTGCTTTAGACGAACCGATGTCCAATGGCTCCCAGCCCTGCCTCCTCCGGCAGGGGTCCACTCAGAAGGAGCACCCCAGCTACCTGGTCCCACCTCCTTCAGGTACTGGCTCTCAGTGGACGCCTGCCGGAGGAGGTGTGGCTGGGAAGCGCTGGACATCTCTTGGCATTAAGAACAAACCAGCACAAAGCACCGAACCAACGGTTCATTTACTTCTCTGTTTTCACACACACACATTTATTTATATGTGTGTGTGTGTGTGTGTGAATATACAGTGGTACCTTGTATAAAGGAATTAATTCATTCCAAATGAAATTCTGTTAAGCAAATTTTCCTTTATACAAATTGGAATACATTGAAAACGGACTAATCCCTAATTGCAGCCATTTTTATGTTGTACAGATTCACCCCATAGGCGATTCTGTTCAGCAAATTTCCCCTATCTTCGGAATTTTTTATGTTATACAAATTTTGTGTTATACAAACCATTTGTCATACGAGGGTCCACTGTATATATTTTTGATGCAGGCCTCTGATTCAAATATTTATTTACATTTATTCTCGAAGGCTTTCATGGCCGGGATCTGACAGCTGTTGTGAGTTTTTCAGGCTGTTTGGCCGTGTTCTGGAAGTTTTTCTTCCTGATGTTTCACCAAACTCTGTGGCCAGCCACTTCAGACGGCAAGGAGCTCAGGGAACTAGGAGCCCCATCTAGAGTACTGTGTACAGCTCTGGTTAACATGCCTCCAGAAGGATATTATGGAAATGGAAAAAGTTCAGAGGAAGGCAACCAGAATGATTAGGGGACTGGAACACCTTCCTTACCATCTGAGGCTGCAACGGCTGGGTCTCTTCACTCTTTTTTTAATATATATATATATATTTCTATACCGCCCATCTTCCGGATGGAACTCTGGGCAGTTTACAATTAAAACAAAACCAACAGTATATAACAAAAAAGAACAAGAGACAAAATGGAGGCAAGCCATGTGATGTGGGATCAAGAAGGCAGGCAGGGACTGTGCTAGGCACAGCTCACTAGGGAGATGGTTCCACAATAGAGATGGGCACGACTTGGCGGAATTCCCATTTCCGTTTCCGTTCCTTGTTTCCGTTACGGAACGGTAACGGTAACGGGAATTACTCCGCCAGAACTCGAACTCGAACCGACTAAAGAATAATTGGGTCTGATTTGTCGTGGTCGTTCCTGGCATCGCGGTGATCCCGCGATGCCAAGCGGCACAGAAAAAGTTACAAAAAAACCCAATTCCCGGCCAAAAAGCAGGCGAAAATATGCCTGTCTGAGTGAGGGCTCAGGGCACCTACCAGAGGGGTGGTTTCTGGAGGGGGGTCCCCGGCCTCGCCCCCTCTCCTCCTGTCCTGTCCTGGGCTGTTCTGATGGTGGTGGTGGCCTGGTGGTGGGACTTGCCGCAGGCTCGCAGCAAGAAGCCGGACTCGCCGCCGCCGCCCGCCGCAATTCAAGCGGAAGCGGCACAGAAAAAAAGTTTTAAACTCCCCCCCCCCCATTTCCGGGCCAAAAAGCAGGCGAAAATATGCCTGCACTGCAGTGTAGACAGAGTGCACCTACCAGAGGGGTGGTTTTTTTGGGGGGGCGGCCTCCCCCCCTCTCCTGTCCTGGGCAGCCGGACTCGAGTCGCCACATGCCATGCGGTGCGGGCGGGGGGGGGATCCAAAATGGGGCGGCGACCGCAATATTTTTTTTTTGAAATCGTGGTCCAAAAACACACAAGCACCACAGAAACATGCGAAAATTGCTATTTTAAAACTGCCAGATTTTTTACTGTAGCAAGCAACAGTGGGTTTTTCTTGCAACAAAATGTCTCCAATTTATTTTATTTTATTTTATTTTATTTTATTTTATTTTATTTTTACACCTGCGCATTCGCAATGATGGGCTGGCCATGGGAGTGGACCATGCAAATTTTTGGAGCCATTCCACCAATCGCATGGCCACTTGGCCAGGTTGACCACAGAGACTTCTGGGATGTGCCAATCGGGCATAAAAAGCCCACTAACCCTAGTCTGAACCCGAACCCGAACCCTAACCCTAACCCATACGCCAGTACACTGTCCTTCTAAGTGGGTCAGAGAGGCACCCAGAGGTGCACCCCAATACTCACCCTAACCTTACCTGTAACCCTAAGCCTAGCCCTTGCGCTAACCCTAACCCTAAAGCCAGATCTGCGTACTCGCATTGCACTAACGCAAGTACATTTCCCTTCTTAGTGAGACACAGTGAGAGCCTGCGTTCTCTCTTCTCTCTCACTGTCTGATGCAGTGAAGGCACCCCAAAGAGGGGTGCCTCACAGCAAGTCGTATGCATATCCATATGGCTATGCATGTAGCGGGTGAGGATAGGAGGCACCCACGGGTGCCTCCAGGAGCCCGCTTTCCCTTTATAGCGGGCCAGAGGAGGC
>JAHTLZ010000193.1:940858-958704 GCA_023846285.1 Phrynocephalus versicolor
GGCCAGAGGAGGCACCCAACCCACAGAGGTGCCTCCAGGAGCCCGCTACCCCCCCAAACCAGTACTAACGACAGACGAAAAACCAAAAAACGAAACGACTATTTTTGCGAAGTTTCGCGAAAAACGGAAACGAGCCAACACAGGCCGCCTCCGACACACGACAACTCGAAAACGTCATTTTCCCTAGTCGTGCCCATCTCTATTCCACAACATGGGGCCTACCACACAGAAGGTGCGGGCACGCGTGAGCGATTTCCGCACATCCCTGGGAGTGGCCACCCTAAGTGAGCGCGCCTGCGCCATTCTAGTGGGCCTGACCCCAGATGACCTCTGGGATATACGCTCCGACAGGTACTCTGGTCCCAAGGCGTGGAGGGTTTTGAAAATCAAAAGATGACATCACCTAAGAGGTGACTTGATTGAAATTTATAAAATCATCCACGGTGTGGACAAAGTAGATAAGGAAAAGCTGTTTTCCCTATCGTACAACACTAGAACTAGGGGGCACTCCGTGGAACTACCTGACAGAGCGTATCGTCCAGCGATCCATCTCGGCCCGTCCTGTTCGGCAGGTGCGAGCGCACTCGCTGCGGGTTGCCACTCCACGAGAGGCCCGGAAGACGATCACTCGGAACCGGGCCTTCTCAGTGGCAGCCCCTTCTCTATGGAATGCCATCCCCAGCGAAGTGCGCTCTGCAGAGTCCCTGCAGGCCTTTCGGAAAGCTTTAAAAACTTTTCTGTTCCGAGAGGCCTTTGGCGATTCCAGTTAGGTGTTTTTTTTTTTTTTTTTCCGCCTGCCATCGCTATTGTTTTAAATCAGTCTGCCTGTATTTCCAATTTTTAACCTTGTTAGGATTGTTTCTCCGCATGCTGGGATGTTGGAGGATCTTACATGTTATGTTGTCTTATTATTTCATGATGACTTTGTCTTATTTTGATGTACTTTATTGTCGTTGTTTGGTTTATATTGCTTTGTTAGCCGCTTAGAGTACTACATGTAGTAGATAAGCGGGATATAAATACAAGAATAAATAAATAAAATAAATAAATAAACTTTTGGGTGCTAGATCTCAATCAAATAAGAGGAAGTCCTTTTTCACCCAGAGGATCACTGGTCTGTAGAATTCCCTGCCAGAAAAAGTATTGAGAGCTGTCAGAGGCAAGGACTCGGGTCAATGGTTTCAAACTACAGGAAAAGAGATTCCATTTGAACATTTAGGAAAAACTTCATGATGGTTAGACCTGTCCGGCAGTGGAATAATATACTACCACAAAGGAGGGTGGGGTGGAGTCTCCTTCTTTGGAGGTTTTTAACCAGAGTCTGGTTGGCCATCTGTCAGAAATACTGTGATGGGGGTTCCTGCATGGCAGGGGGGTGGACTGGATGGTCCTGGAGGTCTCTTCCAATTATACCATTCTATTCTATGAGCCCTGACAGCTTTAAGAAAGGATCAGACAAGTTCAAGGAGAACAAGGGTATCCATGGCTATCGTTATGGATGCCTAAGGACAACCTCTGGGTTGGAGAGATAGGTAGGAGATCTCTCAATACGATTTGCAGGGAATCTTAAGCAGGTGAAGATCTCTTCTTGGGAATACCCTGAAGCAAATGGTGAGCCGTTGTGTGAGACAGAACGCTGGACGGCATGGGCTGTGGCCTGTTCCAGCAAGGCTGTTCTTATGTTCTTATGTTCTCTGAGCTCTGTGCTCCTGGTTCCCTGAGCTCCTTGCCCTCTGAAGATGCTGGTCACAGAGTCGGGTGAAATGTCAGGAAGAAAAACTTCCAGAACACAGCTAAACAGCTCGAAAAACCCACAACAGCTATTTATTTACATGTTTGTTGATATGCTGTATTCAATGTTAAGCTTCATTGGTGGGAGACAGTAATTGGTCCATTTGCAAACCAATTTTATTTGCCCTAAAGAGGCATGGTGGCTCTGTGGGCTAGAGCGCTAAAAACTGTCGGCTGCAGAGTCGGCAACTTGGCAGATCAAATCCCGGGTGCCATGCAGCAGAGTGAGCTCCCGCTGATCACCCCAGCTCCTGCCAACCTAGCAGTTTGAAAGCATGTAAACGCAAGTAGATAAATAGGTAACGCTGTAAAAAAAGCGGGAAGGTGAAACAGTATTTCCTTGCAGCCATCCAGCCACGTGGCCACGGACTTGCCCAGCACTGGCTCTTTGGCTTAGAAATGGAGATGAGTACCGCCCCTAGAGTCGGACATGATTAGCACGCAAGTGCGGGGGGGGACTTTTACCTTTATCTTTACGTTCACCATTATTTGCCCGGCACAGGGCACATCCAGAGTGAGGAAGGTTTTTCCCCCCACAGCTACCATTAAGCTGTTGTTAAATAAAGAAAGTGACATAGTGAAACAGGAATGCATTTACCCAGTGTGGCACACATAATGCTACTCAAACTGTGGGTTGGGAGAGTGAGAACTGACAAAAGAAAAGAAAAATTACCCAGCGTATTGTTACTCTGTGGAACTCCCTGCCACAAGAGGTGGTGATGGCATCTGGCCTGGATGCCTTCAAAAGGGGATTGGACAGATTCCTGTAGGAGAAGTCCATCACAGGTTACAAACCATGATGGAGATTTATCATCTCCAGGCTTAAAACCAGGGTACTTCAAGGGCCAGATGCAGGGGAGTGGGATCAGGAGACAGAGAACCTTTTCACACGACCCCTAAGATCCAATAGCCACTTAAATTCGGACCAGAGATCTTGGGGGTTCATTGCTCTTCCTGTGTTCCCACCCCCTCCGCACTTCCTTGCTCCTGTCTGTGTGAGGGGAGGGAGAAAAAAAAAAGGAGAAAAGAATGCCGGCTCACCTCCGTTTGCCGGTCGAAGCCACCCTGATTCCCATCGTCATCCTGATTCCTGTCTCTTAAAGGGGCGGGGGGCAAAAAAACCAACAAACAGAAGCGAGGAGAGCCCGGCACTCACTCCTTTACATTCCCATCAGGGATTTTCACCCCCGGAGAGCAGGTACCTGAAAAGTGCGCTGGGACGCGCTTAGGTGGGCGTGGTCGCACTTAATTTTCTGTAAACTCCGGAGCTGGTGGGGAAACAATTTTAAGCTCCAGAGCTGGGAGCCATTTGCAGCGGAGTTTAGGGGTCGTGTGAAAAGGCCCAGAGATCTAGTCCCGTGCGCTCAGTCAGGGGATAAGATATCAGAACTAGGGGACATCCACTCAAATTGAGGGTTAGGAGAGTAAGAACAGACAAAAGAAAAAAAAATTACCCAGCGTGTTGTTAGTCTTTGGAACTCCCTGCCACAGGAGGTGGTGATGGCATCTGGCCTGGATGCCTTCCAAAGGGGATTGGACAGATTCCTGGATGAAAAGTCCACCACAGGTTACAAACCACGAGGGAGATGTATCATCTCCATTCTTAAAACCGGGGTACCTCAAGGACCAGATGCAGGGGAGTAGTATCAGGAGACAGATATCTCGTCTCATGCGCTCCCAAACGCATCTGGTGGGGCCACTGTGAGATCCAGGAAGATGGACTCAATGGGCCTTTGGCCTGATCCAGCATGGCTCTTCTTACGTTCTTATATGTAATGTGTCTCATTGATCCACAATGGTGCTGCCTTGATGGGTAAATATACATTTCAAAATTTAAAGTGGTAGAGGAGATGAAAATAGAGAAATTGGGCCCTCTGTCATCCCTTTCAGGGGTACAACCCCACCAAATACTTCCCGTGGTTGTCGCCATAGATAACACTGCCAGCAGCTCTATTTTGGACTGGACTAACATCCACATGGGCTACAGAGCGGAATAATTGGGAACACTCTGTATTGTGCAGGAAAAGACACCCCAGAACATATTTAAAAGGGGACAAGATGGATCCCTCTTAAGTCAAGGACTGTGCAGATGGAGTAATTTTATTAAACCAAACAGCACCAAATAGCAAATTACAGTGGACCGTCATATAACAAACGATTTGTATAACACAAAATCTGTACAACATAAAAAATTCTGGAGATAACGGAAATTTGGTTAACAGAATTGTCTATGGAGTGAATCCATACAACATAAAAATGGTTGCGATTAGGGATTACTCTGTTTTCAATGCATTCCTATGGGAAATTTGTATAAAGGAATATTTGCTTAACATAATTTCATTGGGAATGAATTAATTCCTTTAGACAAGGTACCATTCTATATGCCCATCTGGATGTTTCTTAAGCCAAATATAGACATGTTTCCCCTCTCATGCCATATTCTTTATAAGAGCATGTTTCAATAGAGATGTTTAATTTTTTAAAATATGTATAATTTGGGTTGTTATTAGAGCCTGGTGGCATACTGGTTTAACTGCACTATTGCAGTTAAGACTCTGCTCACAACCTGAATTTGATCCTGACGAGTTCAGGTAGCCAACTCCGCCTTCCATTCTTCTGCGGTCAACAAACTGAGTACCCTGCTTGCTTGGTGGGGAGAGGGAAATAATGGGTAGCCTGGATAATTTAATTGTAAACTTTCCAGAGCATGCTTTAAGCACTATGGGACAGTATATAAACAGCACACTTTGCTTTCAATATAGGCTTCATGGCTTTTTATAATGATACTTACATAATTTTTTAAAAAAACTGCTGTTTATAAAATATTAAAATATTAAACTGTTGTTTAAAAAAACAGAGCCTCGTGGCGCAGTGTTTAAATGCCTGTACCGCAGGTAAAACTGTGCTCACGACCTGGGGTCCAATCCCAGGTAACAGGCTCATGGTTGACTCAGCCTCCCATCCTTCCGAGGTTGGTAAAATGAGTACCCAGCTTGCTGGGGGGGGGGGGCAATGTGTAGCCTGCATTACTGTAATTAACAACTGCCCAGAGACTACTTGAAGTGGTATGGGGCGGTATATAAGCAGAACACTTTGCGTTTTGCTTTGTGTCCTTTATAATTGTAGCTGTTGTCAGAAGGAGGAAGGTAGTATATAATTAATGGACATGAATCCATTTCCTTCCAGGCACAACAATGCTGAAAAGCTCTGGGTCTCAGCAATTGGATTTACAAAAGCCGCAGTCTCTCTAAAGTTTTCTGTGCATCTTAATTTTATGCATATTTTTTTTCGGGCGGTCACGTGGTGTTTGATGTGCAGTTAGTGTCCTGTCGCCAGGGTAGCATTTTTCTGCTCTGTGCCTGTCTCTACTTGCCTACTGCACATCTTTTCCCTTTTTTCTGGGTTGATTTTCTAAGTCTCCATTGCATATAATTTTTTTCCTGGGGTGATTACTAGTAAGCTGCCTTTCAACCACTGCAGTTTCTCATTTTGCGAAACTGCCCACTTTTCCTTCCACGTGTTTCATGTGTTCTCAATGAAGAATCGGCAAGCCGGACCCACAGGAAGTGGCAGGAAATGGGGTATGATGCTAAATACTGTGTATTTTCCAGGGTTGCACCTCGTTAGAGAAGCAAATAATCGAGCATTTTTAAGGGAAGTTTTTTAAACCAACCATAGCGTTGTTTAAGTAACTTCAGTGAAAGTGCAGCTCCAGGGGCGTGGTCGAGCGGGACACCAATTTACTTCCCTTCGTGGTTAGGACGTGATCTTTTACTGTGCAGTTCACTGCATCAAAACTGCGCAGAAAATGCTGGTAAGACCATGGTCAAAGTTGGCCTCTGTTTACCTCTTGCTCATCAAACACAATAAGCGGCCTTCTTTTCCTTTTCAGGGGGATGCATTTTTTCTTAACCAATGTGCTACCTGCCCTGTTTCCTCTGAGGGGCTGCTCTGACTGAAGAGATTCCTTCCAAAGCATCCTACAGCCATCGGAAGAAAACTGAGTCTCCAGCTGAGGAACAGCTGGTGACGCCCTTGCCCAGATTTCATGCCTGCTGACCCTGGGGAGCTACAGAGGGCAGAAAGTGAGAAGGTTTTTTCCATTCCAAAGCAACCCAAAAGGCTTGGGCAAGCTGGCCGCAGAGGTACCAAGTAGAGATGGGTAGAAAGTGCTGGTTCGGCGGTTCGCGCCAGTTTGTCCTTCAACCAAAAGGGTGTTCCCAGCCCCAACTTCTCTGGTGGTAGGCACCCACTCAGAGGCAAAGCCTGGAGGGGACAAGGTAGTGAATCTGGGACATAGCCTCTAAGTGGCCACCCACAGGGGGAGGTGGGCCTGGGAAGTGACGAATCCCTGTTCGGACCAAAGACGAACTGGCGTGAACTGCTGAACCAACGGTTTCTGCCCATCTCTAATACTGAGATGCAAAGGAGCCGTGATCCATCTGTTTCATCTAGAACAAATGCATAAAACTTACACGTGGAAAATAATATCCACCAGGGCACCATTCAAGTGGTGGGTCTGTTTGCATAATCCAAATATATCTCCCTCTGTCCCCTGGTCCCCGCTGCACCCAGAGCTTGTAGTCTGTGGGACATTTATTTATGTTAGCCTGGCTCTCATTTCACTTTCTGGTTTGTACTTCCAGATCTTCTTTTTTAAAAAATAAAAATGGGGTGATGGTGTTTGTAGTGAGAATGGGAAGGTCAGGGTTTCCTTTGTGTTGAAAGAGGCGAAGAGGAAATTCTAAAGATTTTTTAAAGCTGTTTTGAAAAAAACACATCCATGCACCCATGCACGGATGCATGTACTACCACCAACACCAAGAAAGGGGTTGAGCAAAATGCATACCCACTGATATCCCTGGACACCAGCTCCAACCTTCCTCGCTGACAGCTAGGCTGTCTGGGGCTGATAGGACATGTAGTCCAAGAGAGTCTAGAACAGTGGTTCTCAACCTGTCTTCGTCACTAGCTGAGCTGGCCCAGGATTTCTGGGAGTTGAAGTCCAGGAACCACTGGGCTAGAGAGCCAAATTTTCCCTCTTCCTGCATGACAGCAACAGGGGGACATCTTTGTTCCTCCTGACATTTTGGACTGTAATTCTTTAAAAAAAAACTTACCATACCCTGCCCTGGCTGCAGCTTCGGTGCGTTTTGTCACAGTCGCCTTTTATTCAAAAAATTAGAGGCCAAATTTTTACTGCTGCTTTTAGCCATGCTGCCCTCTTGTGGCCCAAAGGCACATAACCATTTCCCTCTACCCAGAAAACCTCATTTAACGATGTCCTTTTGGTGGAGAATTAAAATTAGCTTTTAGAAACAGTCAGGCACCTTTCCTGAATTTGTTTCTTTGTTTGTTTTTTTAGAAAAAAACCCCACAAACTTTCTGTTCAGTAATTTTTAAAACGCTTTTAAAAAATAATATCAAAATAATGTGAATACAACGGTACCTAGTATAAAGGAATTAATTTGTTCCAAATGAAATTATGTTAAGCAAATTTTCCTTTATACAAATTCCCATAGGAATGCAATGAAAACGGAGTAATCCCATTTTTATGTTGTACGGATTCTCCCCATAGGTGATTATGTTAAGCAAATTTCCCCTATCTCCAGAATTTTTTTATGTTGTACACATTTTAGGTTATACTAGCTGTTTGTTATACAAGGGTCCACTGTATATAAACTGAGACGGGGAAGAGTTTTAGTGAATAGAAGGGAAACCCTTCTTAAAACCCTTCTCTTCCGGGAGGCATTTGGTTGATTTTTTTTCTTTTTTCCCTCCCGCCATCACCATCTCCTGCACTTTGCTGTTTTATCTGTTTAGTTTTTTATTACATTGTGGAATTTGTTGTTTTTTAATATGCTGTAAACCGCCCGGAGTTCCCCACCAGGAAGACGGGCGGTATATAAGTCCCACAATAAATAAATAAATAAATAAAATGAAACCACTCAAAAAACAAGCTGCTGGATTTTATATACGGGGGATAATGGAAAGAAATATTTCTAACCCATGCTGTAGCAGAACATTTCAGGGCAGGGCATGTGGCAACACCCTCCTTTTAATATGCCCAGTAAGCTTGTGCTTAGAAGGTCTCCGTGAAATCCAGCTGTCAGAAGGAATGTCAGTTCTGAGATCGACCTGAACAAGCTGGCAGTTTCATCCGAAATCCACGGAACGGGAAGGCAGATCCACGCCGTCATAAAAATACTTACCCGTCAAGGTATATCCAGATAATTGCACCCATAATTGTTACATTTCAGGACTTAAAAGCACACAATTATCCCATGACAGAGACGGCAATGGAAACAGCTAATTACTTCACTCAAAGGGTTCTTGCTTCTCTCTTGGATCAGCCCACGAGGGGTGGAAGCGCCTCGAAGCGCCTGGATCCTGGCAGAGAACGGGAGGGGCGTGGCAGGATTCCCACTGAAACATTGCCCGACGTGGAACGCTGAATGTATTCCAGGGTTCTTTTGTCCAACGGGGTGACGGGAGCCATATTGATGGGAACGAAAAGGCTTGGAGGAAGATTGCACATGTCCACTTGCACGCATGCCAGCCTGTATGTGCAGGGGGAAAGCTCTCACTGGGATTGAAAGTGAACAAAACTGCATGTAATAAAGGGGTAAGAAATGTTGAGGTCCAAGAGCCCAAGTGTTTGGGTGCGGTTACATTTTTGAAAATACAGTGGACCCTTGTATAACAAAACAGCTTGTATAACATAAAATCTGTACAACATAAAAATTCCAGAGATAGGGGAAATTTGCTTAACAGAATCGCCTATGGGGAAAATCTGTATAACATAAAAATGGGATCACTCCGTTTTCAATGCATTCCTATGGGAATTTGTATAAAGGAAAGTTTGTTTAGCATAATTTCATTTGGAATGAATTAATTCCTTTATACAAGGTACCACTGTAAATGAGTAGATAGGTCAGGGATTCTGAACTTGGTTTAAAGTCACATGGTAAGTCAGGTAGTTTTTTGTTTTTAAACATTTGTTTTTAAACAGTGTTGTTGATTAGTCAAGGCAATGACACAGGCTTTCAGAATCACTGCCTTTGAGGCTTTGTCCTACAACAGCCATGTCTAAAATCAGGCCCGGGGGCCAAATGCGGCCCGTTATCAAATTCTGAGTGGCCCGTGGCCTCTTCTCCCCACTGGCTCAGTCGCACATCCCCCATACTGGATGGAGACGTCAGCTTGCAGATTTAGGGTTTGCCTGCCCTCCCTGCCGCTGTCCTTCCCCCTCCCCCAGCCACCTGCCCAGCCTACCTGCCCATGGCTCCATTGCTGCAGCATCCTCCCTGTCTCCTTGCAAGTCCTAGAAGCTTGCTCAAAGTCCGGCCCGGGGGCCAAATGCAGCTGGATGGTTGTCCCCCACACATTTTCACCTCAACAAATTTGGCCCTCCTTGCAAAAAGTTTGGACACCCCTGTCCTACACCTGCCATCCCAGCCACTAGCCTTCACTGCTGTGCTGTTAAAACATATTTTTTTCTGATTTATGGCATAGTATAGTGCTAGTAAATACAAGAGTGGAACAGGTGATACCTTTAGGCTACTATAAAAATAACAAAAACGTTGCTAATATTTCGGGGGCAAAACCCCCTTCCTCAGAGCAGTACCAATAGGTTGTAACATGGCAAAAGATGGATTTGCCAGGAGTTATTTCTTAGATATAAAGTCCTCATCAAGATGGAAAAAAGCCAGGCAGTAGAGATGGGCACAAAACGAACAATTTTTCATTTCTGTTTTCGTGTTTTCGTTTCATTACGTAATGAAACAACAAACGAATTTTGTCTCTAAAATGAAATGAAATGAACAGAAACACCGGAAATTTTGTCGTGCGTTTCGTTTCCGTTACTGCAATATAAGTGAATTGCTTAAAATCCTAAAAAAAAAATCACAAAAAAAATGAAATAAATGGTAATGAAATGGTAACGAAACAAGTGAAAACAAAAACAATTTTTTTGCAAAAATGAACCGAAACGGACCCCCTAAATGACAAACGACAAACGAAATGCCATTTTTTTGATTCGTGCCCATCTCTACCAGGCAGTTTTCTTAGTTGAGGCTCGGAGATTGGATGTTTTAGGCTACATCAGGATTGAAAGGAGGGATGTGTTTTAATTGCCGCAGTCTATAGTGTTAGAATGATAGAGGGAAAAAAAGGAAAGAACTGAGACTGAAACTAACTGACTAGGCTTGCAAAGGAGAGAGACACACACAGGGTGAGAAACAGACAGAAGTGCAGAGGAGGAGAGGCTTGTGAAGACAGACAGACAGACACACACACACACACACACACACACACATCTGGATGGAGAAGGAGAGGGGGACAGGGAAAGCACGCGAGTGAGTGGCAAACTCCCGCAGACAAAAGTGACACCAACA
The DNA here is from genome assembly GCA_023846285.1 of Phrynocephalus versicolor. NCBI lineage: Eukaryota > Metazoa > Chordata > Lepidosauria > Squamata > Agamidae > Phrynocephalus > Phrynocephalus versicolor. The sequence goes on from JAHTLZ010000193.1 coordinate 951,046, forward strand.
GAGGCCAAAATAATTGCCAAAATAATTGAAGATAATGATCATTTGCTGAATTCCTATGTCCTATAACAATTGTCTCATGGCACGTACCATCTGCAAATATGTTTTGAGAGTACCAGACACATACCCGCCTGCCCCCCTACCCCACCCCAGGGAACCTGGTCCAGATCAAAAGTACAGCAACATATTGTATTTCCAAAGTACCCAGACAAATAAAAAAGCCTTCACCACCAAGGCCACAGCCAATGACCCATACTTTATAGGTTTCAACACCTCAGGCCATTGTTCACCTTAAGGCTATGGATACTATTGTCTCCCTAACGAGCCTATTCAGGCCATTGTTCATCTTATGAGCCTAATTCAGACCAGGGTGACAAGAGGTCAAAGCTGACTGTAAGATGGAGGACCTGCACTAGCTGTATTCAGACCGATGAAGCTGTTTGGATGAACAGCAAAACGTTTCTATCTCTCAAAAAAGAAGTCTAGTAGCCATGACTCAACTTCCAGATAAACTCACCTGGGTGACTGAGAATCTTCACAGAGATATTGTATGATTGCCTCTGCAGCATTCGACCTTGGAGGTTCATCGTGTCCTGCCAACCTAACACTCTCTTTGGTTCTGCTGGGGCAACTTGTTAAATCAACATCACAGACTCAGTGATTAATTGTGCAGTGATTTGTATTTTAAAGTGGACAGTTTGGAAACCACCCAGAGAAATCCCAGTCTACCAAGGGACTGATGAAGGAACTGCCTGAAGAGGAACCCCACAATTTTTTTCTTTATTCCCAGAGTGACAGGAAGAGAAAATCCCAACCACCAATAATCTCCCATTGCACACTTCAAAACACAATGAGTATACCAGAGCACCGAATGTTACATTTAAAAAGTAACTTGCCTCATTATTCATTATTTCTTGGCAGCCAGTTTGCTGTTATCATTCTTTTTTACAGTTACTTGTGCTGCAACTTATTAACATATTCAACAGTTTGTGAATCTTTACCAACAGGACATAATACCAGGAAATGCTCTCTGTTTCCCTCTTAACTGCTACATCTGACATTGCATCTGGGGAAATGCTTCTAAAAAGCAAGAAAAAATCAAAGAATTGAAACATACTTCCCTTGCTAGATAAATCCCCTAACATACTACCTCTAAAATGGACTCTAAAAGCCTTTTAAATAATTTTTTGAAATTAACCAGGTATAACTTTTTGCCCTTACACATCACAGATGTTACTAAAAGAAAACTTTAAAAAGCTACTACAAGATACCACCCGAAAGATAACGTTGTAGCTCCTGCATATTTGTAGCCAGCACTTTGACTTGCAGGCAAAAATCAAAGAAAAACAAAACAAAACAAAACAAAACAAAAGACACACATCATGTGGCACCTTAAAGACTAACTCTCATATTTTAATGTAACATTTCGTGGACATGTCCACTTCTTCAGACGAGACATGGGCACGACTAGGCGAAATCCTCGTTTCCGTTCTCGTTCGTCGTTTCTGTTACGTAACGAGGAACGAGAAAGACAATTACTCCGCTCCAGCTCGAACCAGACCTGATAAAGATAAATTGGGTCTGATTTGTCGTTGTTGTTCATGGCCTCGTGGCACCGGGCGGCGATCGCGTGATGCCAAGCGGTGCAGAAAAAAAAAAAAAACGGAATTCCCGGCCATAAAAGCAGGCGAAAATATGCCTGCCCCAGGGGGGGGCCCCAACCGGGGGGTGGTTTCTGGGGGGGGGGTCCCCGGCCTTCCCCCCCTCTCCTGTCCTGGGCTGCTGGTACCCGGGTGGGGGGGGGGGGCATCCTCGTTGTCTCCATTTGCCATCCGGGGTGGGGTGGGGATCCAAAATGGTGACCACAATATTTATTTTTAAATCGTGGTCCCAAAAACCCACCAAAGCACCACAGAAACATTTGAAAATTAGGTATTTTAAATGCCTGATTTTTATAGTAGCAGCAGTGGGTTTTTCTTGCAACAAAACGTCTCCATTGATTTTATTTTATTTTATTTTTATTTTTATTTTTTTACACCTGTGCACACGCAATGATGGGCTGGCCATGGGATGGGACCATGCAAATTTTTGGAGCCATTCCACCAATCGCATGGCCAGGTTTTGCTGAGACTTCTGGATGTGCCAGAGAGGGCATAAAAAGCCCACCAACCCTAACCCTAAACCCTAACCCTAACCCTAACCCTAACCCTAACCCATACGCCAGTACACTGTCTTCTTAGTGGGTCAGAGGCACCCAGAGGTGCAGCCCACTAACCCACCCTAACCTTAACCGTAACCCTAAGTCTAGCCCTTACCCTAACCCCAACCCTAACCCCGATTCGTACGCAAGTACACTTCCCTTCTTAGTGGGTCAGAGTGGTGCATCGAAAGGTGCCTCCAACTCAAGACCCACTCCCTCCCTTGTAACCTGTACGCCAGTACGCCAGTATGCTTTCCTTCTTAGTGAGTCAGAGTCAGCGCCAACAGAGGTGCCTCTGACACACTAACCCCCAACCCTGGCTAAATATGGCTAAACTATAGCTGTTTAATGGCTATAATGTTCTTACTGAGACAGCGAAGTGCCAATGAGGTTTCCTGTCACACTAACAACCCAACATAATTGGCAGTGGCTACCGGCTACGCGTTACGCTTCTCTTCCCTTCTGGGTCAACTCAGAGGGAGGCATCCAGAGAGGTGCCTCCCAGAGCCCACCCCTCCCCCTAAACCTGTATAAATGACAGACGACAAACGGAAACGACAAATTTTTGAAAATTTTCGCGAAGAACGGAAACAACCCGAAACGGGCCCTTCCTGACAAACGACAAATCGAAACGTAATTTTTTTCTGGTCGTGCCCATCTCTACTTCAGACATATAGCAGCAGAATGAGGTGACTCTGAGTTATTATTCGAAAGTAACTACTTATAAATAACTACCCTAACTTTGCCTGGAATTCTTGCACAGACTAATACGGCTACCTCTCACAAAACCGCCCTAAGTATTTCCAAGCTGTGATCTGCAATAAAACAAAAGCCAAAGCAAATTGTGCAGAAGCACAATGGGGAAAAAAGGGAAACAAAACAAACAAAATACAAAATGATTTTTGTTTTGCTTTCCCTCCCTTGTGCTGACCAGCTGGCCCATGGGTTTGGCATGGTGTTTTATTTTTTTAGTTTTTTAAAAAAATTCTTCTTGTGCTGACCAGCTGTGCTGCAGGCCGGGTTGGCCCAGGTTTATTATTATTATTATTATTATTATTATTATTATTATTATTATTATTATTATTATTATTATTATTATTATTATTATTATTATTATTATTATTATTATTATTATCATCATCATCATCATCATCATCATCATCATCATCATCATCATCATCATCATCATCATCATCATCTTTTCTTGCACCAACAAGCTGGCCCGTGGGTGGGTTGGTGCATTTTTTTTAACCTGTGGCGGTCCGGCAACGTTTTACAGAGGAAACAAAATGGTTCATTTTTATGGGAAAAAACAACTGCTTTGTTTCGACTGAAACGAAATGCTGCTTCGTTGTTTCATTTCATTTCGTTTCATTTCATTTCATTACGTAAAGAAATGACGAAATAGCATTTCGTTTTTTGTTTTGTGCCCATCCCTAATCTATATTGGAGACCATCCATCCTCTACTCATTTTATAAACAGAGAATTGAGGCAAGTATGGTGTGCTCTCCCACCCTTGCCTGGTGCCAAGTGACAACTAGCTGAAACCAGATGAGGAAAGTGAGTCTGGGGTAGGAAATTGTAATTTCTGCATTCGCAGCCACAAAGGTCCATTTGCCCCTCGTGCCCCCCCAGGCGCATCTGGTGGGGCCACGGTGAGATCCAGGAAGCTGGACTAGATGGGTCTTTGGCCTGATCCAGCAGGACTCTTCTTAGATTCTTATGACAGATTCCTGGAGGAGAAGTCCACCCTAGGTTACAAACCATGAGGGAGATGCGTCATCTCCAGGCTTAAAACCAGGGTAGTTCAAGGGCCAGATGCAGGGGAGTGATATCAGGAGACAGAGATCTAGTCTTGTGCACCCCCAAAGGCATCTGATGGGACCACTGTGAGATACAGGAAGCTGGACTAGATGGGCCTTTGGCCTGATCCAGCAGGGCTCTTCTTAGGTTCTTATGCCCCTCAAGAGTCAGAATGCCAAGGCTGAAAGTTCCCCCTTGGTCCTTGTTTCCAGCAAGGCAGCCGGCCGGCCCTGTTTCTCTAGTGTCTGAAACTATTTCAGAGAGAGCAGACGGATTAAGATTCCAGAACATTCTCAGGAATGCCAAACATCTCCCCCATTTCTCAAGTGCCGGGCATGGTTGGGACACCCAAGATGTTTCACAGTTTATCCTTAATTTGAGCCAGGCTTGGCCTTGAAACCCAGATTCACTCTCAGGGCTTCCATCCAGGATATGCAGTTCTTAATAAAGCAGATGCCCCCGCTGGGGGTGGAGGGGTGGGGTGGGGTCCATCTAAGAAGCTGCTTTAGACTTTAGAGTCAGGTCACTTAGCGAGGAGCTTGAGCTGGCATGGTCTCCCCAGGGCATCCTTCCTCCCGGCAGCCTTTAGCCATCCGTCCTGGGGTGGGTAGGGGTTATAGTCATAAAAAGATGAGAACATAAGAAGAGCCATGCTGGATCAGGCCAAAGGCCCATCTTGTCCAGCTTCCTGTATCTCACAGTGCCCCCACCAGATGCATCTGGGAGTGCATGAGACTAGATATCTCTCTCCTGATACCACTCCCTTGCATCTGGCCCTTGAAGTGCCCCAGTTTTAAGCCTGGAGATGACACATCTCCATCATGGCTTGTCACCTGTGATGGACTTTTCCTCCAGGAATCTATCCAATCCCATTTTGAAGGCATCCAGTCCAGATGCCATCACCACCTCCTGTGGCAGGGAGTTCTACAGACTCACAATACCTTGGGTAAAAAAATAATAATTCTTTTGTCTGTTCTCACTCTCCCAGCCCTCAATTTGAGTGGATGTCCCCTAGTTCTGGTATTTTGTGAGAGGGAAAAGAGCTTCCCTCTATCCACTTTACTCATGCCCTGCATTATTTTGTACATCTCAATCATATCCCCCCTCAGGCGCCTTTTTTCCAGACTAAATAGCCCCAAATGTTTTAGCCTTTCCTCATAAGGGAGGTGCCCCAGCCCAGTAATCATTTTAGTCGCTCTCTTCTATACCTTTTCCGGTTCCACTGTCTTTTTTGACATAGTCCAACAACATCCAACTGGTACTGTTTTGGGAAATGTGTGCCAAGGTCTTAAAATGTGGTTTGGTCCCTGTTTTGTCCCCAGAAGTGGAACCCTGGGCCAACACAATATACATGATGCACACTCCCTATGGTACACATGGTTTTGTTATCCTGGACCTTAGAGTTCTCCATTTATCCTTCCTTCCTTCCTTCCTTCCTTCCTTCCTTCCCTACAGAAATTTGGTTATGGAATAGCTGAACAAATCTAGGAAACCTACACAGAATCATAGAATCATAGAGTTGGAAGAGACCTCAAGGGCCATTCAGTCCAACCCCCTGTCATGCAGGAACCCCATCACAATATTTCCGACAGATGGCCATCCAGCCTCTGCTTAAAAACCTTCAAAGAAGGAGACTCCACCACCCTTCTTTGGGGCAGCTTATTATTCCACTGCCGAACAGCTCTAACCATCATGAAATTCTTCCTAATGTTCAAACTGAGTATCTTTTCCTGTAGTTTGAAACCATTGCCCTGAGCCCTAGTCTCGTGGCACAGTGGTTAAACAGCTGGACTGCAGGTGAAACCGATGAAGCTGTTTGGATGAACAGCGAAACGTTTCTATCTCTCAAAAAAGAAGTCCAGTAGCCATGACTCAACTCCCAGTTGCAGGTGAAACTGCTCACAACCTGGGGTTCAATCCCAGGTAGCAGGCTCATGGATGACTCAGTCTTCCATCCTTCTGAGGTCAGTAAAATGAGTACCCAGCTTGCGGAGGGGGGGCAGTGTGTAGCTTGCATACTGTAATTAAAAACTGTAAACCGCCCGGAGACTACTTGAATGGTTTGGGGCTTTATATAAGCAGACCACTTTGCTTTTACCTTAGTCTCTGAAGCCATGGAAAACAAACCTGCTCCCTCTTCAATATGACATCCTTTCAAATATTTAAACATAGCTATCATATCCCCCTCAGCCTTCTTTTAGAGAGGCCAAACATTCCCAGTTCCCTAAGCTGTTCCTCATAATTCATTTCTTCCAGACCTTCAACCATCCTGGTCACCCTCCTCTGCACCCGCTCGAGGTTGTCAACTTCCTTTTTAAATTGTGGAGCACAGAACTGGACACAGGACTCCAGGTGGGGTCTGACCAGAGCAGAATAGAGTGGTACCATCACTTCCCTTGATCTAGACATGATGGTTCTGTTGATGCAACCAAGAATCGCATTGGCTTTCCTGGCCGCCACATCACACTGCTGACTCATGTTGAATTTGGGGTCCACCCAGACTCCCAGATCCCTGTCACATGTAGACAGACCTAACATCCCAGATCCGACACAGCTTCTGCTGTGTGGAAAGTTGTAGAAATGCTGGAAGGCTCTCCCACACAGTTTGCATGAGACCAAGGCTGGCAGAAGTGGCACACTCTCTGCTTTATGAAGTGCAGCTGAAGCTCAGTAGGATGCGGGCCTTATTGAACCAAAATACTACCTCCAAATACAGTGGTGCCTCGGATAACGACGGTAACTCGTTCTCCGAGGTTAGTTGTTATCCAAAACACGTCATTATCCGGAATGCAGTTTCCCATAGGAATGAATGGGAAACCGTTTAATTTGTTCTGGAGCCTAGGAAAAAGGCACAGACACCTGGTTTTTTTGCTCAAAACTCTTTAAAAAGTGCACTTTAAAGGTACAGATGCAATTTCACCTGGGATAACTTTTAACTGATGCATGCTGGAAATTCATTATCTGAGGTAGTCCATAGGGAAAATTCGTTATCCGAGGCAGCTCATAGGAAGATTCGTTATCCAAGGCAGCCCATAGAGAAAATTCGTTCTCCAAGGCAGACCTATACCTAGGAATTGCGATTCGTTATCCGAGGCAGCCCATAGGGAAAATTCGTTATCAGAGGCAGCCCTATACCCGTAAATTTGCAGTTGTTATCCGAATTATTCATTACCCAGGGCAGTTGTTATCCGAGGTACCACTGTACTTCCAGTTCTGTGCATCTATCTCCATAGGAGCTGTGCTACACATCCTGTTCAGTTCTCTGTCTAATCTGTCTCTTCATTTGTGAATTAGTGGTGGAAATTCGGTGGCTTTGTCCAGTAAGTGGTCGCCAGAGTAGGGCCATCTTGCAGAGGAGCTGGGTCTACTTTTTTTTTGTCTGCAACATCCTACACTGAGCAACAGGAGTTCAGCCAATAGTTGAGAAATTAACCACCAGCTGGAATACAGCTGAAAGAATGGCTTGATTTCTTGATCAGGGACTTTATTTTTTGCAACCAACTGGAAGGAATGTTTGGTTTTCTCACCTTGTGAAACGTCTTGGCCCAAAGCAGCTTCTCCTGACATGAAAATTCCTGGCATTCAAACCCCGCTGATACCATGCAAGGATGGAAAAGTTGGGCCAAGTTTTCTGGGGCTTGAAGATTGAATTGCAGCC
>JAHTLZ010000193.1:971175-1001807 GCA_023846285.1 Phrynocephalus versicolor
TCTCCGGCCCGTTTTTCGAGGCTTCACCCTTGAGAGTCTTTCCCTGGTTTTAAAGTGTGCTGCTTCACACTTAGAGAGAGCCCCGTGGCGCAGTGGTTAAATGCCTGCCCTGCAGGTAAAACTGTGCTCATGATCTGGGGTTCAATCCCAGGTAGCAGGCTCAAGGTTCACTCAGCTTTCCATCCTCCCGAGGTCGGTAAAATGAGTACCCTGCTTGCTGGGGGGGGGCAATGTGTAGCCTGCATTATGTAATTAAAAACTGTAAACCACTCAGAGACTACTTAGTAGAACACTTTAGAACAGGGCTGTTCAACTTTGAACAGGTCAAGGTCTACTTTATTCAGCCCAAAGTGTTTGAGGGCTACTACACTAAAACCTCTACTTACAAGTTTTATCCATTCTGAGCACATGCTCATAAGTAAAAACTTTTGTTAAGTAGTGCAGCGGTTTCCCATAGGAACTCACTGAAAACCAATTAATCTATTCTGGAGGGATTTCAATGCGCCATGGCCCTTGAACTGCCCCGCTCAACTGAAACAATGGGCTGGCAGACCCAGAAGTTTGCTGGTGGTCCTTGGGATGGGGGAAGGAGGTGTGGAGAATTTATCCCCTCACTTTTTTATTGATGGCCAGCGGGCTACTTTTGAACCCTTTGTGGGCTACCAGTAGCCCACAGTCTACCTATTGGGCAGGTCTGCTTCAGAACACATACCACCCCACAGTTCTTAAAGCTGGGAATTTACAACTCAGGTATACAGCACACACAGCAAGCTGGGTGCCCAATTTACTGACCTCTGAAGGACAGAAGGCTGAGCGAACTTCGAGATGGCTACCCGCACCCATTGGGATCGAACTCAGGCCATGAGCAGAGTCTTCACTGCAGTACTTCAGTTTAGCCACTGCAACACACAGGGCTCCTGACTAAAGTTTCTCCTGCTTCATAGAACTTCTGCTGCAATTAAAGCTGATTACCACTTTGGAGGTTGAAAGGCCTGAAAGGAATTTCAGAGGAGCCTGAAAGGAATTTCGCAGGAGCTGGGAGTTTGGACATAGGAAAACGTCTCAGAGGGATGCAGTTGCATCTCCCCTGGAAGCTTCCAAAAACAGAAGGGCAGTTGTGAGTCAAGCTATGCTGTGCATTTTATGAGCCTCACAGATGGGTTGGGAAATGGAGAACAAGCTCTTATTTAGCAATGATGATGATGAGCTCCAGGGCATCCATTAATGCGATGTCTCACCTAAACTAACAATTTGAGTCAAAATATAGGGGATGCCAGGTATTTAAGTGGAAACCAAGGGCACATTTTCCCTCCAGGCACACAATTACTTCAAAGCCTCAAGCCCAAGCACTCAGACTTGCAAATGAAACCTGTGCTTACTTCCTGATGACCAGTCCCAAAGTAAAGGAAGCCTATTTTACAGCAGGAACATGAGGCAAGCTTCTGCTAAGACAGACATGTTGGAGTTTTATTTACAATATCCCATGTTGTCTGTAGTTTTTGTAATTGGGAGGGAGAGACTTCTGTGGGCTGAGGTGATTGTTGGTGCCAGTTGTTTGTTTGCTGTTGATCTTTTTGGTTGCCTGCTAAGTATGTACGCAGTCAAGAAAGCAGCAAACAGAAGTCTGTTATTTTGAGCAACTGTAAGTAAACAATTAAAAAAAACATTTCTCCTACAGATGTCTCAGAGTGAGTTACTAAAACTTTTAAATACGAGTTAATGAGAAAAGAACAGATGAGGGAATTTATAGCTCATCTCCTTTGTGGTTATCTGAACTTCTACTGAACAGCAAAAGAGAATTTTATCAGAAATTCAAATATGCATCAGAATAGTTGTACCTTTCAATAGAGCTCTGCTTCTTGCTCTTAACATCTAGATTTATCCTTTGAATTGAATCTGCAGGATGTCCTTCTGATAAATAGAAGGGGTTTAAGATAACGGGAGAAATCTCTCCAGGGTGGTTCTAAATGCTCTCACTCTCTGCCAACATTGCTGCCGGAGGAAACGCTGACTCTCCTTCCAGCAGTTGCTCCACAATAGTTGTCTCTCCAGACTAGAGATATGCACTCTCTGTGCTGGAAATCTTGGTTGGCATCCTTTGAAACACATTACATAAGAGCATAAGACCATAAGAAGAGCCCTGCTGGATCAGGCCAAGAAGGGCCCATCTAGTCCAGCTTTCTGGATCTCACAGTGGCCCCACCAGATGCCTCTGGGAGCGCATGAGACTAGATCTCTGTCTCCTGATACCACTCCCCTGCATCTGGCCATTGAAGGACCCCGGTTATAAGCCTGGAGATGACACACCTCCACCATGGTTTGTAACCTGTGATGGACTTTTCCTCCAGGAATCTGTTCAATCCCCTTTTGAAGGCACCCAGGAGAGATGCCATCACCACATCCTGTGGCAGGGAGTTCCACAGACTAACAACACGCTAGGTAAAAAAATATTTTCTTTTGTCTGTTCTCACTCTCCCAACCCTCAATTTGAGTGGATGTCCCCTAGTTCTGGTATTTTGTGAGAGGGAGAAGAGCTTTCCTCTATCCAGTTGACTTATGACCTGCATAACTTTGTACATCTCAGTCATACCCCCCTGCATCCACTGGACTCATGCCCTGCATTATTTTCCCAGGTTGGAACTGCTAATTTCTCCTTAAAATGTTGCTCCGAGCCAAATCTAGCATCATCGCTTCACGCTCTTGCGGGGGAGGGGTCAAAGAGCGGGGCTGTTGTGACAATCCTTGGGACGTGGCCAGGGTCTAGGGTGGCCAACTGTAACCCATTTGCCTGCAGTGCCATGGGTTGGTTTCCAGGTGCAGATGCAGACTCAGCCTTCTCGTTAACACCGAACAGCTGTGGAGCTTGGGTGGGGGGTGGGAGAAAGGCTATGGCCCAGTGGCCTGTGTGTGTCTGAGTCCGACTTCGCTGCCCACCTGCTGCTTGCTGAGCATGGCGGGCAACATTCAGTCCCCTCCCCTTCCCCAATGATGCATTCTCAGATTTGGACTGGGCGACCATTCCTTCTTCCAAAGGCAGGTTGTACTCCAGCAGCCATTAATTAAAAGAGGACTGCTCCTCCTAAGGAAGGTCACCTGAACACCCCAGGGACATCCCACACCTAAACAATGTTGGCAATCACAGCCATGGGAAAACTGCCATTGAACGAGGGAAGGGAAGCATGAGACTACAGGTGGGCACGAACCAGAAAACTGGTGGTTCGTGATGGTTCGTGGTTCGGGGCAATCTGTGAACCACAAACCCCCAGGAATACAAATTGATTTTTGGTTCTTTTTCCAGTTTGTGCCTGGAAGGAGGGGAACCTACCACCTCCACCACCTCTGCTGCCCTCCTGCCTTGCCTCCTTTCAGGCAATCCCTGGCCCTGCCATTGCAGATGACACAAAACCTTTCCATGTGGTAAAAACCAGAGAAAATCGCGAAGAGCTCCAGAAAGATCTCTCCAAACTGGGGGAATGGGCTGCAAAATGGCAAATGCGTTTCAATGTAGCCAAATGTAAAGTAATGCATATTGGGGCAAAAAATCAAAACTTTATCAACTCATGGGCTCTGAGCTATCCATGACTGATCAGGAAAGGGATCTTGGTGTGTTGGTGGACAGCTCAATGAAGGTGTCTACCCAATGCTTGACCGCGTTGAAGAAGACCAATTCCATTCTAGGAATTATCAAAAAGGGGATTGAAAATAAAACAGAGCCAACATTATAATGCCACTGTACAAAACAATAGTAAGGCTGCACCTGGAGTATTGTGTACAAACCATGATGGAGATGTGTCATCTCCAGGCTCAAAACCGGGGTCCTTCAAAGAAGGGCCAGATGCAGGGGAGTGGTATCAGAAGACAGAGATCTAGTCTCGTGCGCTCCCAGATGCATCTGGTGGGGCCACTGTGAGATCCAGGAAGCTGGACTAGATGGGCCCTTGGCCTGATCCAGCACGGCTCTTCTTATGTTCTTGAGAGGTGGGACTTGGCACAGGGGCAACAGGGGCAACAGGATGGGGGCATCCATTTTCCAGAAGCCAAAAGAAGCACCAAGTAGAAAAAAAGGTCGGCGCTGCGTTCTGTTTTAGCAAAATGGTTTGCGCAAGCCGAACCACAAACCGAATCACAAGCTGGTTGGCAGTTTGTTTCGTGCCCACCGTTACAGGAGGCCCATCCCCTCTCCTTTTTGTGGGCATCTCCACTACCAGTCCTCTGCCCAAAGGGCAGAGCCACGAGGGCATGGGTCTACCTCTTGCCTACACCTTGGGTACATGATGGCCACTGCCACCTGGCCAATGCCCACCTGCCCATCTTTCTCTCTTTGCCAGGCCAGGCGCACGAGAGAAATGCCTTTTCAAAATAGACGGAAATCTTCCCCATCCAAATGGCTTGTGACAAGGTGTAAAAGATCCGGTGGGGGAAGGATTAGAGGTAAGCCAGCTTCAGCCGGACAAAGTTCCTCTTGGACGCAACACCCGCCAGTCCCCCCCCCCACCCCCCAAAGTGACTTAATTACATGTGTCCTGCTCAGAGGTGTTGCGTGAAGGCTTCATTCGTCTGTTGCCCGGAGCATGGTCCGGGCTCCGGGCCTGCAAACAGCTAAGTATAGACCCCCGGGGTTTAACGAACAAGAGGTGTGAATGACTGGCCATCCAACCCCTACATTCCCAGGCTGGCCGGGTTTGGCAGCGTTTCGTTCTCGCTCCTCAATGGCCCTATTTTAGAAGGCTTTCATTGTCCGCATGCTTCATGACATTTTGGGGGGCAGTTCGTGCACGGGGACCGGACCGTTGGTGTCCCTCGGCCAAAGGGATGAAGAAAGGGGCCAAAGAATGACTGGAAGAAATACAGTGGTACCTTGTATAAAGGAATTAACTTGTTCCAAATGAAATTCCACTAAGCAAATTTTCCTTTATACAAATTTCCCCATAGGAATGCATTGAAAAAGGAGTAATCCCTAATCGCGGCCATTTTTATGTTGTACGGATTTGCCCCATAGACGATTTTGTTAAGCAAATTTCCCCTGTCTCTGGAATGTTTTATGTAGTACAGATTTTATGTTATACAAACCGTTTGTTATTCGAGGGTCCGCTGTATGGAGAAAGGAAGGCAGAGGAAGAATTGGTGAGGAGAGCTTCAGCTGAGTTGTTTGACCTGACAGCCTTGCCTTCTCTCCTAGGATCGCAGCCTGGGAGGTCACTTGTGAGGTTACCGTGAGGGAAAGATCTGGCCGGAAGGGCTCAAATTAGACTGATGGACCCTGCTGAGTACAAAGGGCCATTGGCCTTTGGGATGAGACCCTGGATTGCTCCCAGAGCAAACCCACGTTGCCAGGTTGCCTTTGGAATCCAGCTGGCTCCTTGTTGCCATGTTCAAGCCGAAGGAGCCGGCCCCGTATTGGCCTGCAACCGGGAACATCCAGGATCAAAGTCTCTCCTTCGGTAAGGAAGTTTATAGGTCACTAATAAGAAATAAGAAATCATTGCAAGCTTTCATGGACAAGATCCACTTCTTCAAAGCAAGTACCAAAATGCTGAACATGGCATGGTTTGTCAGGAGATGCTTGGACCAGCCTAACCTTAACCCTAACCTTAACCCCAGTTCCCCCTCTCCTGCAGCTCATGAGATGGAAGGCTGAATAGGAACGTCACTAATTAATAAACATAATGGAATGCTCTGGTAGTGCTTGTGGTGGCTCCTGCAGGCAGTGGCCCAATAACATGGCTGCTTCACCACTTTGGATTCATTGCCGCAAAAGATTGGTGACGGGCAACCAAAGGGCCTTGGTAGCCACTAGAGATGGGCACGAAACAAGCAATTTTTCGTTTTCGTTTTCGTTTTTTCGTTTCGTTACGTAATGAAACAAAAATGGATTTTTTTTGCAAAAATTTACAAAAAACAAAAACAGACCGAAACGGACCCCCCTAAATGACAAACGACAAACGAAACACCATTTTTTTTGAGTTGTGCCCATCTCTAGTAGCCACCATCTGGAAACGATCCTGTGCCCGGCCTCAGCGTGCCTTGGGTTCTGCCCTGTGTGTGTGTGTGTGTGTGTGTGTGTTGAGGTTCGATTTCCATGGCATCCTGATGCAGAAGAACAGCTGCTTTCTTGCCCTTACCCGTCAAGGGGCATTCAGAAAGGTCTCTCTCTTCCACCTCTCCAGGCAGCCCCTTCAGGTCCACAAGGGTGCCCATGGTGGCTGCAGGTGGACAGAGGTCAGCCATATCAGAGGTTGTCACACAACTTAGCACTTTGGGGCACACAGAAGGAGTTACCTCAAAGAGCAGGAAGCGTTGGGAGCATCCTTGTGTAACCCCTGAACGAGGTACAGGTGGGACGTCCTTTGCACCAAGAAATAGAGATGGGCACGAAATGGATTTTTTTCATTTTGTTATTCGTTTCATTACATAATGAAATGAATAACGAACCTAGGGGCAAATTTAACACGAAATGAAATGAACCAAGAAAAATTGGTTTGGTTAGGTTCATTTTGTTAATGGTGTGGGGGGGGCAGAGATGTCTCCTACCTGGTGCTGGTCCAGAGGTCCTTTTGTGCCTTGCTGCACACACCTCATCAGTGCCATTGAGGGACGCAGTGGGCTCGAGCCTCAGCCCATCCCCAGGAGGAGAGGTAAGAAGCAGGCCATGTTTAGGCGACCAGAGCAGCTCGGCTTCGATGCTGCCCCCTTGTGCCTCCCTCCCGCGGCCCGTTATCACGGAGCCGATCGGGAGGGGACATAAGGAGGCCACGCTTAGGCAGCCCCCGAGGGGCCGCACAGTAGGCGCTGGAAAAAGCGGGTTAAAACGAATAACAAATTAACGAAACAATGAAATAATTTTTTTGCAAAAATTCACAAAAAACAAAACGAAACGAACCAAACTCCTTAACGAAACGAAACAAAATGAAACACATTTTTTTCAATTTGTGCCCATCTCTACCCAGAAACATGGAAGCAAATGTGCTGAGAGAAGCCAAATAACCCAACCATCCTTTGGGGACCACAAAGAAGAACGGCCAACATCTCCATTTGTTTCTCTTTACTGTATACTGTAGTTCATAATTCTAAATGGTGCAACACCCCGATATGGAAAACAAAAGTCAGAGCTTTTCTGCTGGCCTCACAGACCATATCATAATCCAACAACTGAGTCTAGGTTTTGTCTTGGGCCCAAGACAGCTACTGCTGCTTTCTGTGACAAGGTGCAAATGGAGTTTGGGTTTGAAGGCAGAGTAAGGGACACAAAGCTCAGGGCAGCCACCCTAACCCACGACCACCCAAAGGAAGGCACTGGGAAGTGGCAGAATAGCTGAGAGAGGTGCTGTTACCTGTGCACCCCTTACTAAGAAATCCACAGAGGACGTGGGGGCCGGATCCTGCCCGCATGCCAACCTGTAGCCACTAGAATTAGGCTGGGCGGCACAGCTGCTGCTGATACCACCTAGGTCCCACTTCCATGGTGCCAAGAGGGCCCACCTCATGCCAGGGGTGACTCAGACCGAGATAATTCCTGTAAATTAAGGAGGCGAGGGAGCGGCCCCAATTTTTCCCGAAGGGAAGTCCTGGCTGTCTTTACTGTGGAGGCGGCAAAGCTGGTGCGGAGAGGAGGGATGGGCCGAGGGATTGCAACAGCATGACGCCACCATGGCCGGTTTGAGGGTGGGTTCTGCCTCCCTTCGTGCCAGCCGCTCTCCCAGTTGCCTGTGGTGCAACTGCCTTCGACTGCGAGTGTGTGTGTCCTCGATGCACTTGTCGCAAATAATGCATAGGCTGAGCAATCAGGCACCCCGGGAAATAGTTGTGCAAGTGTTGAGACAGGGGTGGTCCTCCAAAACCCAGGCAACATTTTAAGGCTGCTTCGTGACATTTGGGTGGAAATCTCAGGAGAGGAAGCCTCTGGAGATGTCTGACATGTGTTTAGTAAACAGTGTTCAAAACCTTTGGAACACCCATCAAAAGGAGGCCAACTCAAAGCAAATGACAATCTCTTTTTGACAAAAGTACTATATGGCCGGGCAGTTGCTGCATTTATGGAGTCACACTAATCTACAGAAAAAGTGTATTGGAAGCAGGCATTACTGGATGCCCTGCAGTTAAAACAAGAAAACTCTTAGCAGTGGATTGTGCAGAAGTGTAGTAGCAGAAGCTCCTCACGCCTCCTTGAGTTAGCAGATCACCTTTTTTTCTTTGTGGTTGGTCTTTGGGGCAAATCCAGATCCCCCTGAAGTCCACCTCAACATGCTTTCTGCTTGAATAATCTGTAATGCCCCTTTCTTCCCCATAAGACAAGATGGTGAGTTCTTGCCGATGGCTAGGGTTGGAGGCTGGGGTAGTTTTCATCCCAGCACAGGCCCTCACATATGTTTTAAAATAAAAATAGAGACAGTTTACGTGCTCCATGAGAAAACTCAGGGCATGTTAGCTTTGTTTGTAGAGCACTGAAAGATTGAGGAAGGAAGGAAGGAAGGAAGGAAGGAAGGAAGCAAGGAAGCAAGGAAGCAAGTGTAGGTAGGTAGGTAGGTAGGAAGAAGGAAGGAAGGAAGGAAGAGAGAGAGAGAGAGAGAGAGAGAGAAAGAAAGAAAGAAAGAAAGAAAGAAAGAAAGAAAGAAAGAAAGAAAGAAAGAAAGAAAGAAAGAAAGAAAGAAAAAGAAAGCTTGGGTCCCACAGGTCTGAACATTGCAGAATTTGGGATGATAGATAAATCAGAATGCTTTTCTATATTATTATTCCTTCTTGCTTCCCCAAAATCTGCAACGCCAGGGCTGAGGAGGAGCCCCCGGAAACTTGCCTTGTATGTAATATGCAAGGAGAGCGAATCCAGACGTTACCCACAGCTCTGATTCCTGTTCTTAAACCAGTGACAACTGTGCCACTTCGGATGTTACACTCTGAACAGGGGCTGAACTTGTTCATGCCCCCATTATGTCTCTCCCTATGACCTGGTTCTATGTCGACTGGAGGTTACTGGGGCCTATACATGGTACACCTCTGGCTCCTCTCAAACCGTGATGGAGATGCGTCACCTCCAGGCTTAAAACCGGGGTCCTTCAAGGGCCAGATGCAGGGGAGTGGTATCAGGAGAAAGATATCTAGTCTCGTGTGCTCCCAGAGGCCTTTGGTGGGGCCACTTGTGAGATCCAGGAAGCTGGACTAGATGGGCCTTTGGCCTGATCCAGCAGGGCACTTCTTGTGTTCTTATGTTCCAAGACTTGTGGCTGAATCCTCCCAGCACATCTTTCAGTGAAGCCTCACGGATTTGCCCAGAGATGTTCAGAGTTCAGACGGTCCCTTGGACTTCCAGGAAGCCAGTGGCCCCATTCTGGCCCGCCTCTCCATTTGCATCTGCCCACATCTCTCCCTGGAAGCCGGGTGCAAGGAGAGGGATTTTTTGGAAACAAGGTGTGTGCTTGCCGAGAAGTGGCACTCCCTCATGAAGACAGGAGGAAATCTCTAGGCTCCCAAAGGCGTTTGATGGAGATCTTTTCAAAACCCGGAGCGGTGGGAGCGTTTTCACACCTGCTGCAAACAGGAAGAATTCTGGGACTCTTTCAACAGGCGGCTTGAACCATGACGGCGCAGTGAAGCGCAACGGGAAATAGATTTTAAATAATAATAATAATAATGTTCCCCCAGTCAACCGTACATCTAAGCCAATGATGGTATTAAATGATAACATTCTCAAGCCAATGGGGGTGCATAATATACATTCCGGAGAGAGAAGGAAATGGATCGCGACAGCGATACAGTGGAAATGATGTTTTCATTCATTCTTTAGCGAAGAGACAGAATGCTCATTTACAAAACAAATGCATTGCAGATCCCTGTTAACAGCCGTGGCCCCATATGCTCTGGAATACCTGTCAAACTAGATTTTGAAAGCAAACAGAACTTTTTTTTAAAAAAAAAATCCAAATTGCAGAAGCCAAGTGGAGAATTTGCTTCATTAGAGCCTCAAAGAACAAGACGCAAAACTCAAAAAGACACCCTCCCTGCAGGGAGGAAAACGCGTACAGGGGAGGCAAAACTCATTTCATCAACTGCAACTTGGAAAAATTGTTTTCTTAAAACTTTGAGAACACGCCTGAGAGTTTGACCACTGCTGGTGAGATTCAGAGTGTTGAGGTCCAAAAAAAAAAAAAAAAAAAGAGGAACTTTTCTAGATCCCCCAGCTTCAGCCTCCCCCCTTGAAAAGTTAGCTGTCTAGGACTGAAATCTGGTGCCTTATAAGCCACAACTAGATCAGGCTCAGAGAATCAGTGGGGTGAGTCATCTCCATAATCTCCATTGATCCAAATGGGCCTACTCGAGCTGGATGTAATGCAATAAACAGTACTTTTTCAGCCACGGTGTAGGAAAGCATTCATCATCACTACCTGAAGCTTTGCAGTTCAAGGAACCTGAGCACTTTATTCATTTCAGTACAATATGTGCAAATGGGTCCCTCTTCCTTTTAGCAGAATTCATGCCTTGGGAGGTGTGCAACATCAGAGTGGGATTTTGCAGGGGAGAGAGAGGGGGGGGAGGGACACAATTTCAGGCGACATGCATAATTTTCCAGCAAGTGGTCCTTCAACAGAATCTTGACCTGCTTCTGCATTCTGCCCCTGGCGCCTTCCGGCCGGTGAGTCAAGGAATATGCAGACCTGTGGAAGATGGTTTTCGCAGTCAACCATTAAATAACACCGTCTGGAGAGGTTGCTCAGCGAAGCAGCCATATTTATTTACGTTATTGCAGTAACGAGCGTCTATCAAAGCAACAAGCACACACCCTGGCACAGCATTCCAAGAGTTTTTATTGACCAACCCCCATTGCTGCAAAAGTCCCTCCCTCCAAACTCCCATTGGATAAAAGAAAGAGGTTTATCCTTTCTGATATGCTTATTCTAATCCTCAAGCCTTTAAACACACATACCCGTCTCTATTCCCCACCTACAATTCACTCTATCTTCGGCTGGTCCAGTAAGAAAATCTTGGAATGCAGCTTCTACCAAACTGACCTCTTTGTCGCTGCACAAAATATAAGCAGTCTGTCTGTGCTCAGAGTACATTACAGTGGTAGTACCTCTTAAAACAAATGTAAATCATTCTAGGGGTCAATTTGTTTTCAGAACATTTATTCTTACGAAACGTGGTTTCCCAAAGGAATGCATTGAAATTGGATTAATCTGTTCCGGAGACTATGAGTTGCTTCATTTCACACAAAAATTATCTTAGGAATGCATTAGGGATGGATTAATCCATTCTGGAGGCTAGAAAAAAACACAAAAATAACCAGTTTTTTCCTGGGTACATGCAGAACGGTTTTTCATCTTGCAAAGCATATCACAGGGAGTTTTTTTGTCATGCAAAGCATGCCTATTCCCAGAAAATCTTTTCTTCCTATGAGTTTTTCTGTCTTACGAGGCATTTGTCTTAAGAGGTACATAAAATGTGAAAATAACACACTGTGGTACCTTTTATAAAGGAATTAGTTCATTCCAAATGAAATTCTGTTGAGGAAATTTTCCTTTGTACAAATTTCCCATAGGAATGCATTGAAAACGGAATAATCCCTAATCACAACGGTTTTTCTATAGTACAGATTCGCCCCATAGGCAATTCTATTAAACTATTTCCTCCTATTTCTGGAATTTTTTCCCTTTAAGCAGATTTTCTGTTAAACCACTTGTTAGATGAGGGTCCACTGGGTATTTCCATTTCTTACCGACCTCCTTAATAGGAAAAATGCAATGAACCCAAAGCCTTTCATCACTACACTGGAAATCAGTGGGCCCTGATATCCAGAGGTGGTCCCCTACTGCAGCCTCAACCCCACACGAAGACAGCCTGGTATTCATGAGAAGGGACCTCTTGGCCCTTTGTCATGGAGCGCTACCCCACCTCCCCATTTAGCAACCTTTCGGAGTGTGAGAAGGAAAAGAACCACCACCACAAAAAAGGAGAGGGGAAACCCACAAAATTCTTACCAGTTGACCCACTTCAAAAGCCAACAAATCCCCGAGCGAGGGAATAACCCAGCTTGTTCCGGTTCCCGAGGAATGCCATCAGCCCCGCGTAGGTCTCTATCGGGATGGGTTCGTTCACCATCACAACACCGGCCGTTCTGCTGGGTACAGGATCCTTCCGCTGGGCATTCTGAACTGCCAGCACCAGCTGGGCCGTGAAGGCGGATATCTGGAAGAGAGGCAAAGGCGGTTACTTCATGTCCTTCCTTGTTCCATGACTAGTTTTGTACCGTGACAGTGTTGGTCGCGATCACATGGTTTTGTCCCTGTTTAGTTCCTGTTTCCGTTTTCTCACTGTCGTGATAACTTGTCTCGTGACAACAGTTACTTCATGGTCTTGTTCTGTGACAAATTCTGAATTTGTCTTGCTTTCTTAACCTTTTTTTAAATATCGTAAATAAAACTTTTTCGATATTTCAATTTACTGGTCTTCAGGGATGTACACGTCAATGCTACTGAATTTTCAGTAATTTCTTTAATAAACATTTGCACTGCATGGTGTTTCCCACAGGGAAACTAATGTCAAACGCCGTTTCAGGAGCCTCGTGGTGCAGTGGTTAAATGCCTGTACTGCAGGTAAAACTGTGCTCACGACCTGGGTTCAATCCCTGGTAGCAGGCTCATGTTTCACTCAGCCTTCCATCCTTCCGAGGTCGGTAAAATGAGTAACCAGCTGGCGGGGGGGGGGGCGGGGGGCAATGTGTAGCCTGCACACTGTAATTAAAATGTTAAACTGCCCAGAGACTACTTGTAGTGGTATGGGGTGTTATATAAGCAGAACACTTTGCTTTTTGCTTTGCCTAGAATGACCTTAAAAGGCCTAACCTACCTGAAAACGGTTACCATAAATCAGAACGGACTTGTTGGCACAGGGGTCTATTATAAGCAGCTGATTGGATAGCTGAATGATTTAGGTCTCTGGCTGTGGAGGGAGAGGTTTGGAGTTCAATTCCCCATTGAGGAAAGTATCAGCCTGTGTAGCCTTGGGGGAAGGTGCACAGATCTAGGGACCCCCCAAAAGAAAAGAATGGTCAACCACTTCTGAGCATTCTCTACTTGGAAAACACTAAAAAAGGTTTGCCATAAGTTGGAACTGACTTGATGGCACAGAAAGAAACAAAGAAAGAAATGATGGAAGGAAGGAAGGAAGGAAGGAAGGAAGGAAGGAAGGAAGGAAGGAAGGAAGAAAAGAAAGAAAGAAAGAAAGAAAGAAAGAAAGAAAGAAAGAAAGAAAGAAAGAAAGACTGTAACAACACACACACACACACACACACACACACACACATGGAGCTCCAGCCTCCTTCCAAAATTTCATTGATTCTAAATATACAATCAATAATTTCTCCCCAAACACCTATAAAAATATTCTTACCTATCAACTGCTTCTTTACTTTAATACTTTTTGTTAGCATATCATTAACAGCTGTAACCCAAACCTCTCCATATTATTAATTAGAAATTATACTTTATATTCCAGGTTGTAGCTACAACTCATCTTGAATTAGAGCATAATTCTTTAGTCATCCAACTGCATTGCTCCCTAACAAATATACATAGAAGCACCATTTTAGGACATATCTCTAAATTCAACTTAGTAACTTAGTTAGTGCTTGTCCCTCCTTTAAAAACAATTGCTGGAATTGTAATATATTTAATCCACTATTGTGGGAATGTGAAAACGCCAACCTTTCCTACAAATCAGTCACTGGCGATAAGACTGGTTGGTCTTATTGAGCCTCATGGTGCAGGAGTTAAGCTGTTGTACTGCAGCTATAACTGGGATCATGACCTGGGTTTCGATTCCAGGTAGCAGGCTCAAGGTTCACTCAGCCTTCCATCCTTCTGAGGTTGGTAAAATGAGTACCCAGCTTGCAGGGTGGGGTGACAATGTGTAGTCTGCATAATTTTATTGCAAACCTCCCACAGAGTGGTTTAGGCACTATGGAGCGGTATATAACCAGCACACTTTGCTTCGGTGCTTGGTTCCACACCATCATTGGCAAGCAGAGGCCATGATATTGTCCGGAACTGAAGTCAGCTGCCAGGTTTCCCACCAGCTCCTGCGGCACCTCCCAGACTCACAGGTTTTAGTGGAGTGCAATTTCACTGCAGCGGAAGATGTCGCCTGCAGCCCATGGGAGCGGATGCCGAATGAAGCGTGCTAGCCTCAAACAAAGAGGAAAGTCCTTCACCATCTTAAGTTAAGCAGCTGCCAAGCCAGTTTAGGGGAAATTTGTGCAGTGGAACCAATTGTGTGATTTTACACTGGAAAAGAGAGATGATCTGGTGCAAAAACGAGGGGCTTTTTGTATAAAACATTTTCGTCGATATGTCTGTGAAGATTCTCAGTCATCCAAGTGGGGTTATCTGGAAGGTGAGTCATGGCAACTGGACGTGTTCTCTTGACGGATCGAAATGTTTCGCTACTCACCCAAGAAGCTTTGTCAGTTTTTGTTGATGAAAACTAAACGCTTTCTCATACTCAGTGCTGAAGAGAAGAATGTTACAGTGGTAGTCATAGATTATTCTAGTTCTGTGACCAATGGTCAAGGATTATGGAGTTTGGGACCTGGAGTTTGAAAGACCTATGGCTGTGGTTCCCAACCTTGGATTTTCACAAGTTCTTGGACTGCAACTCCCAGAAGCCCTGGCCACCAGAGCTAGGAGTAAAGGCTTTGGGGAGTTGCAGTCCAAGGATGTCTGGGGACCCAGTGCTCTCTAGAGGTGGGGAAAAGAACTGACCAGCTGATGCCAATTCTTACATACAGTAGGACCCCTATATCCACTGATTCATTAACCACTGATTCAGTTATCCACAGTTGGCAGAGGAAAGGAATTAAATAAACAATTTAGCAGCCACAAAGCAAGCTACTGTCACAAACACCAGCCGTAAAGCAAGCTACTGTCGCAAAACAGCACTGGGGGGGGGGAGGTTTGACATTATATCTTACCAACAGTTTTCATTATCCACGGGAAGGCCTGGAACCAATCCCCAGTGGATACTGGGGTCCTACTGTATTGGCAACAGGAGTATATCATCTCTCTCTCTCACTTCTTGCCCTCAAGAGATCTTGGGGAGCAATTTTTGGAAACGAAGGCTGATTCGAGGACAGAGCGTGTTTCTGCTCATCTCCTCTCGGAGGTCTGCCTCCCACGAGGAACGAGATCCTGGCGGTAAGAATGGAACCAGGCCAGGCACATGGAACATCCAGGCCTCTGAAAGGAGATGAGGGGAAGGAAAGCACCCACCTGCCCAGAAGGAGCAGCAGGCGTTCAGCCAGGCAGAGCAAACAACCCCGTAACCGAAGCCTCGGCGTCTCACTCTCTGCGCCTGCTAGGAACGAGTCTCTTTCCTGCATCGTCTGACACCCCCCCCCATCACCCTCCGATAACATTCCACCTTCTCAGGGAAGATGGCACAGGCTTGGCTCGTGGGGGCCAGGGACAAGCAAGTGTCCTTTTACTCTGGAGTTGCCAAGGTCCCAAGGTCCCTTCCTTGCACGTCAGAAAGATGCCAGCTCTTTTTCACACCCCTTCGGAGAAGGAGGATTAAAAGCCACCCTGGGAGTGATTTCTAACGCGCCGAGGCATCCTCAGAACGCCAGGAACACAAAGGGGTTGGGTTACACGCCAGGCAGGCGGAGAGAGCACCGGGAAAGCTGCCCAGATCTCGAGAATAAGCACACACGCACCGGGAGGAAGAGATTGGGTGTCGTTTGGTGGAAGCAGAGCAAAGGCCCTCACAAATTGGCCGTTTCCATTACAGTCACGGGTGGTGCACTGGTAAAACTGCAGTATTGCACCCAAGACTCCGCTTATGATGCGGGTTCAGTCCCAAGTAGCAGCTTGAGGTTCACTCAGCCTTCCATCCTTCTGAGGTTGGTAAACTGAGTATTATTGAACTTAATAGGGTAGGGGCAGCCCCAATATCCTACATAAGTAAATTCTAAGTGGCCCAGGGAGTGCTTTAAGCGCTATGGGCTGGGATATAAGCAGTACACTTTGCTTGCTTTCCCACCTTACCCTCTTCTTGTCTCCCCTCCCCTCTTTTCCGCTTGTTCCCAAAGGACATATCGCACCCACCCACATGCATGCCTTCCAAGGTCTGCACTCAGCTCATGAGGTCTCTGGTACAGGTATTCAACTCTTGGGAATGAAACAAATGCTAAACAAAAGAACAAGACTTTCTGATTCTTCCAGTCACTATGTTTTACTTGGGGTGGCCATGAGTCTTCTTTTGAGGGAGGACAGTCCTCTAGCCCCAGGTGCCCTTGGCTTGGAGGTCTCTATCCTGCCACCTTCGCAGATACGTCTCATGGGAACCCATGGAAGGGCCTTCTTGGCTGCTGCACCCTGGCTCTGGAACTCCCTCCCACTAGAGGCCAGGACTGCCCTATCTCCGATGTCTTCTGGAAACAGGCAAAGCTTCCCCTGAATGACGGACTACCTATTATGTGACTTTTTCGATGGACTATCATGCATGATTGCATTGACTGATTTCATGAGAACACCAATGTTTTCCATACTAGGTTCCGTCAATCATAATGGAATTTTTTTTCTTTGAACCATGTGTGCTTTTTTTAGTTTAATGTTGCCTTTTAATGTGGTAAGGTGCCTTTTCTATTTCCCTGCTCTTAAGCTTGAATATGTCTTAAATGTTCTGGGTAGAGATGGGCACGAATAAAAAAAAATGGTGTTTCGTTTGTCGTATGTTGTTTAGGGGGGGTCTGTTTCGGTTCGTTTCCATTTTTCGTGAATTTTTGCAAAAAAAATCGTTTTTGTTTTCGTTACCGTTTTGTTACCATTTATTTCAATTTTTGTGATTTTTTTTAGCATTTAAAGCAGTTCAATGTATTGCCGTAACGAAAACGAAACGGACGACAAAATTTCTGGTGTTTCTGTTCGTTTCGTTTCATTTTAGAGGCAAAATTTGTTTGTCGTTTCGTTGCATAACGAAATGAAAAAACGGAAACGGAAATGAAAAATTGTTCGTTTCGTGACCATCTCTAGTTCTGGGCTGCATATTTTCCTTCATTATTGAAAGCCACCTTGGGTCCTTTTCCATGAAGAAGGTCATAACAAGGTTGCAAAGTTTTCATCCCAGCCCTGCCCCCACCTTGGTTCCTTTCCTAGGAAATGGACGGGAACTCTTGCAACACCTTTGTACCCAGAGCAGTTGGAATATGATGAACATTCCATACCGTCACGTCCCAGGTAAGCTTGGTGAGTCAGAGGCTTCCCTACCCTCTGTGCAATCTCAGGAGTGTAGCTGTTGCGACAGCGGTTGCCTGCGAGCCCCAGGTGTTAGCCGGAGGAATGCAATGCAGGAACATAAGGGTGCCAAGGTGGGTTCGGCGAAGATCTTGAATAGGAAAGCGCCTTCGCCTTTTCATGCACGCTGTCGTCACCAAAGGGCCATGGGTTTGCCACCTGCAGATGCAAATCTTTGGGAGACAGGCGTGTCCAGGGACTGTCCAGAAAGGAACTCTGCATGGGGTTTTCCTGTGCAGCGTCAGCTCCCAGGATACGGAGTAGACAGACTGCAGGAAGAGTGCTTTGAATCGCTGGTTGCATCACCGCTCCGGGCCCCACCATTCCTGCTTACGGCCTCTTCAGCATATATTCATTTTATTTATTTATTTAGTTTGAATATTTTTATCCATGGAAAACAAACCTGTTCCCTCTTTGATATGACATACTTTCACATATTTAAACATAGCTATCATATCTCCTCTCAGCCTTGTTTTTGACAGGCTAAACATTCCCAGTTCCCTAAGTTGTTCCTCATAAGACATTTCCTCCAGATCTTCAACCATCCTGGTCGCCCTCCTTTGCACCCTATCAAGGTTGTCAACATCCTTTTTAAATTGTCCATAGAGTTTTCTTGGCAGGAATACTGGAGTGATTTGCCAGTTCCTACTCTGGACACCTACGACATCTGGTATTCCCTGGTGGTCACCTATCCAAGTACTAACCAGGGCAGACCCCGCTTAGCTTCTGAAATCAGGCAAGATCGGATGTGCTTAGGGCGTCAGTAATTAAGAACAATATACAGCCCAGAACATTAAGACATATTCGAGCTTAGAACAGGGAATTAGAAAAGGCATCTTAGAACATTAAAAGGTAACATTAAAGCTACCGAGAGCACGTGAAAAGAAAAGAAAAAATCCATTATGAGGGGTGGAAACAAGCATGGAAAACTCTGGTGTTCTTGTGAAATCAGTCAATGCAATCATGCATGGTAATCCATCTAAAAGTCACATAATAGGCAGTCCCTCATTTAAGGAAAGCTTGCCCAAATGAGAGAAAGGTCGTTGCCTGCTTCCGGAAAGACAGCAGAAATGGGTCAGTCCTGGCCTCCACTGGGAGGGAGTTCCAGATTCTGGGAGCAGCAGCCGAGAAGGCCCTTTCATGTGTTCTTCTGAGACGCACCTCTGAGGGTGACAGGACCAAAAGAAAGTCCTCTCCTCATGACGTTACCATGCAATCCCTACAGTCTTCCAACCAGGCCTGTGCAGGGAAGGGAGCTCTCCATTCAGCCCACCCGCCGCTCTTATCTCTGATTGGCCACTGGAAATAAGGCAGGGTCTCCCCACCTGCTGCCAGTCTGAATGTCTCGGGCCCCCAGTCGCAAGGCAGAGAACAGGTGTTCTGCAGATCAGGACGGTTTAGACAGGAACTTTCCTGCCGTAAATCTTATCAGATCAGAGGGCATAACCCAAATTTGGAAGTGCCACAGAATTTTATGAATACATGGAACTTTGTTATCCTTCATGTCAATTATTCTGTGGATTTGTCTTGAAATTAATGCTGTCGTGGGCAGGAGCTGTTCTCGGTCATTCCTGGGTGCAGGACACATGGCAATGGGCTTCAGTTACAGGAAGCCAGATTTCAGCTGCATATCAGGAAAAACTTCCTGACTGCTAGAGCCGTACGACAAAGAATCATACGCCAGGATCGCCGCCGCCGCCGCCAGCCACGTAACCCGAACCATTTTGTTTTGGTTCGGCTCGCAAGAATTTTTGTTCTAAAAATTCGTACGAAACGAAACGAACTGAGGGCCCCCCGAAACAGAACGAACCGAACCATCGTTTTTCTGTTTCGTGCCCACCTCTAACAGTAACCTGTTTTAAAGCCTAGAGATGACACGTGTCCCCATCATGGTTTTGTCACCTGTGATGGACTTTTCCTCCAGGAATCTGCCCAATCCCCTTTTGAAGGGCATCCAGGACAGATGCCATCACCACCTCCTGTGGCAGGGAGTTCCACAGACTAACAACACGTTGGGTAAAAAAAAAAAAAATATTTTCTTATGTCTGTTCTCACTCTCGCCAACCCTCCATTGGAGGGGATGTCCCCTAGTTCTGGTGTTTGGTTGGAGGCAGCTTGTGCGAGGAAGCTTTGCGGCTCCATCTCAGCAAGAGGAAGGCCTGACCTTCCTCCTGCCGCCACTCTCCTCGCCAGCAAGGAC
This sequence comes from Phrynocephalus versicolor, assembly GCA_023846285.1. Lineage (NCBI taxonomy): Eukaryota > Metazoa > Chordata > Lepidosauria > Squamata > Agamidae > Phrynocephalus > Phrynocephalus versicolor. The sequence continues at coordinate 990,655 of JAHTLZ010000193.1, forward strand.
ATGAGACGCTCCTGGGAGGGATGGGCATCGCATGGGTGGCTCTCACATGTTTCCCCAGAGGTGGATTAAACGGTTCGAGAGCGACACAAACAGGCCCTGTCTTTGCTCTGTCCGTTTTTTCCACCGAGGTATTCGATTACTAATATTCTTACTAGCAGGAGTGCAGATGGGGACGAAAGACGGGCAGGAGGACAAGGCGATTGTTTATGACCTGAACATGTGCGGCTTTTAAAATCCCCAGCCGAGGAGAGTTCGTATTTCACTCAGCAAAAGCATGGGAACCTCTGCCCGCTCACTTCCTGTTTACGTGACGGGACAAGGGAGTGATCCATGGTAGAAGGCTCTCGCTTGCCCAGCATGAGACCTCCTTGAGGCCTTCCTCTCCTGCTCCTGCCACTCGCAAACATTCCCCTTGCCCTCCAATTTTGCAGAGTCCTGGAAGCGACAGGACATGGAATGCACAGAGAACTGTCGTCCCCACCTCCATCCCTACCCCGCCCTCTTGGAACATTTGCACTGCAACTGGAAAGGAAGCCTTGGAGGCGCCATAGAATCATAGAATCACAGAGTTGGAAGAGACCTCAAGGGCCATCCAGTCCAACCCCCTGCCATGCAGGAACCCCCATCACAGTATTTCCGACAGTTGGCCATCCAGCCCCTGGTTAAAAACCTCCAAAGAAGGAGAGTCTGCAATGAAGGCTGGAATGAGGGTGTTTGGAGAAAGGGTGCGTAGGCCTCTCCTCATTGGTATTTTCCTGGAGAATATATCTTACAGCAGGGAAGGGACCCCAAGGATCGAGTCCAGCCCCTGTGGCAGAATTGAATTCCCAACCTCTGGTTTTGCTGTCAGGGACCTGAACCCCTGAGCTATCAACTAGTCTTAAAAGTGCCACAGTCAACACCATCGTTATCGTCATCGTCATCGTCGTCGTCGTCGTCATCATCATCATCATCTTCTCCTCCTCCTCCTCCTCCTCCTCCTCCTCCTCCTCCTCCTCCTTCTTCTTCTTCTTCTTCTTCTTCTTCTTCTTCTTCTTCTTCTTCTTCTTCTCCTTCTCCTCCTTCTTCTCCTTCTCCTCCTTCTCCCTCATCTCCTCCTCCTCTCCCTTCTCCTCTCCTGGTCCTCCTCCTCTTCCTCCTCCCGCTCCTCCTCCTTCTACTACTACTGCTCCTGCTCCTCCCCCTCTTCCTCCTCCTCCTCCTCTCCTCCTCCTCCCTCTCCTCCCGCTCCTCCTCCTCCTACCACTCCTCTTCCTCCTCCTCTCTTTCTCCTCCTCCTCCTCCTCCTCCTCCTCCTACTACTACTCCTGCTCCTGCTCCTGCTCCTCCCCCTCTTCCTCCCCCTCTCCTCCTCTTCCTCCTCCTCCCTCTCCTCCTGCTCCTCCTTCTACTCCTACTCCTACTCCTGCTCCTGCTCCACCTGCTCCTCCTCCTTCTTCTTCAAACTGCAAAGCTGGATGGGATCCTAAGGATCATCCAGCCCAGCCCCATCAAGAAAGCACAGAAGGGGGCTGAACTCTCAAATGGGTCCAAAGGAGGGTGACCAGGATGGTTGAAGGCCTGGAGGAAATGTCTTACGAGGAGCAGCTTAGGGAGCTGGGAATGTTTAGCCTATCAAAGAGAAGACTGAGAGGGGATATGATAGCTATGTTTAAAATTTTGAAAGGATCTCATATTGAAGAGGGAACAGGTTCGTTTTCCATGGCTTCAGAGACTAGGACTCGAGGCAATGGTTTGAAACTACAGGAAAATAGATTCCATTTAAACATTCAGAAGAACTTCATGACAGTTAGAGCTGTTTGGCAGTGGAGGATGCTGCCACAAAGGAGGGTGGTAGAGTCTCCTTCTTTGGAGGTTTTTAAGCAGAGGCTGGATGGCCATCTGTCGGGAGTCCTGTGATGGGGGTTCCTGCATGGCAGAGGGTTGGACTGGATGGCCCTTGAGGTCCCTTCCAACTCTGTGATTCCATGATCTCTGGCTCTACAGCCAGATGTCTCAACCACTGAGCTGTCCAGCTGTTGCTGTTTTTTAAATAATTTGTCACTGCAACAATCCCAAGGCCTTCAAAAAAAGGAATCGCCATTGAAACTGATAGGTACTTTACAAATAAATAAATAAACTTTTGTTTTCTTGAGGGTGAAAAGTAACTACTTTTTGTTCTCCTTTACTCCGTTTTCTTAAGATATCAGACTGCTGCAAGCTGCTCACCTGCAATGTAACAGACACCTTGTAGTATTTTTAAAAGGGTAAAAAGTTGCACAGCGAAAGACATTATCTTGATCTAAATCAAAATAGTCACAACTTTATCATTCATGACCATAGGCCTTTACAACTACACAGTGCATAGTGCCAAAGAGATTGCAACATTTAAAAACATCAGTGATTGAATGCAGAATACATGTTTTAAGAGTCCTAGCAACAGCTGCCACTAAACTAAGGACCTTTATGTTGGAGGGCATGTAAGTCCTTGACATACTAGACTTCAAATTCTTGACTGCCAATGAAAAAAGTGCTACAGGATAAGTAATGAATGACCGATTTGTCACTGAGCAACCTTAGAAATATTTCTTTGTGGAGGCAATTAGGGAACAGCTGGGTGACAGCCAATAAAAAGTCTATCTCTAGGATTCTCGTAGAGAGGACAGATTAGTAAATAGTAAATTATGTCTTCTACCTGATTGCAGCCATACACGCATTTACGTTCCATAACTGGAATTCTTTTGTATCTCCCTTCAAGATAAGCAGAAGGCATCTGTTGAAATCTAAGTTCCGTGAAGTCTCTACTAAGCTGTGGAAAAGATCGTGTCTCAAAATAATGCGGCCTTAAATGGTTGATCTGAAGTTTGGGATACCACACTGAGAACCGAGACTCAGAAACTGTGGCCCTGTATTGACAGGCACCAAAATAAAAAATCCAGTTCCTTACTGTGTTACAATTAGAATCAAGACTAAGGAACTTCTCCATAGTGAGATCATAGATCTTTAACATACCTTGGCACTGTTCGCCCAACCTTCAGTCCGCAGTTGTTCTAGTCATCAGCTCTTGGACATGGATGGGTCATCCAGGACATTTAGCCTATGCCAGTATCTAAAGTAGGCTAAATCAATTTTAGCACCAATAGAAGAGAGCCCCAGCTCTGATCTAAGGTGTGCAGAGGGGATCCCAGGAGGAAGCCGCCCAGAGTTCCCTTGGGAAGATGGGCGGGGTATAAATCTAATAATAAATAAATAAATAAAATAAGACCGAACAACTGCCCAATAGTTTATTCTGTATTACTTCCAAATTAGGCTCTAGCTCCCTCTCCCCATATTTCTGCCCCATAGAGCATTTGGGCCTGAATTTTTCGTAATAAAAACCCCGAGCGCAGAGTTCATTAGCTGTCCTCCTCTGGCATAAAATAATCTTTTAAGTTGCCAATGGTTCTGGCACTCAATATGGTAGTGGCATTTACATGTTGTTTCCAGGACATTTTCATGCTAAAATGCAGACCCAGATATCTGAATCAGTGCGCCTGCTCCAGAGCATGTCCATCTAATGACAAGTTATGCCTGGGGGGGGGTTCTTCCCGAAAACCATAGTCTTCATAGCTGCCCAAATTTGGATAGCATTCTTTTGAGGCCAATTTTATTCAATGATAACACTACCAAGTCATCAGCATAGAGTAATATTGAGATCTTATGATTACCAACAGCTGGAGGGAAGAAAGAAGATGCTATTGCAAGGACCAGGTTGTTTACATAGAAATTGAAAAGAAAGGGTGCTAAAATGCACCCTTGTTTCACCCCTCAATTGATACACATCTCATTTGATAGTATACCTTGTAGACCAATTCTTGTTTTGATGTAACAAGTGTATTAGCCACAGGAGTCTTTTGTCAATGTTAGTTTTGCACAATTTGTACCATAAACACTCTCTAATTATCAGATCAAAGGCTGAAGAAAAGTCAACAAAAGCAGTATAAAGGAACTTATTTGGGATCTTAGTATATTTGGATATTTCTGTGAGAAGCCTCTATCAATCTCCAGAATTTACTGTGGTTCCCTTCAGCAAGGGCAAGGGCCAGGGATTTCCAACTGTTGGGGGGAAAAGGCTTTCATTTTATCCCGTAAAAGTTATATATTTATATTCCCTCCTATGTTGCTGTAAGTGAGCGGTGGCTGCAGCCATTGCAAAGGATTTTTTTTTTTTGCTGATCTTGTCATTTTACTGACCTGTTTTTTTCTTCTTAAACCGACAATCCTTATCAAATCTTGATTTATTTATTTATTTATTTATTTATTTATTTATTTATTTATTTGAGTAGGCTGTGGTCAAAAAGGGTATGAGAGTATTTATTATATACTGATATGCTCCACAAATGTTCTGGGACCCTTGGAGGGCATGCTGGCGCAGCACTTGAAGTTGATCTGTTCTCAGCAACTGCCTTATATTAGCATCTATTTGGAGGGACTAAATGAGCCATTTCCTCTTGTATATGATCCATCATTTTATAATCAGTTATGCTCTCAGACTATATCTGATGAGAGCTTATCGTGACTCTAAGAGGGAGATGGTCACTGTCTGGTCTATCATCAATTTCCAAAGACTGCACATGAGGGAGCATGGCAAGTGACCCCCAACACATAGTCAACTACACTGGCTCCCCTATGAGTCAAGTATGTGAAGTATCCCTTAGAGTGGTCCAAATGAGAAATGCTTAAACAAAAAAGCTGATATTTATGAATCAGCAGGAAAAGAAAATGACCACATTTGTTAGTGATCTTATCATGGGAGATCCTATATCACCTTCAAGTTCAAGGCCTAAAGCTTCTCCCATAAATTCAATGTTGTTTCCCATTCTGGCACTAAAATCATCGCAAATTAACAGACAATGGTTAGAATACTCAGTAACAGACAATGGTTAGAACACTCCACTTTAGCCCAGCCATCTGTTGAAGAACCCACAGAACCCGGGGAAGAAAATAGACATTAACACAATAAAGCAAAGTGTTCTACTTACTGTATATACTGCCCCATACCACTTCAAGTAGTCTCTGGGCGGTTTACAGTTTAATTATGCAGGCTACGCATTCTGCTGCTGCCCCCAGCAAGCTGGGTACTCATTTTACCGACCTCAGAAGGATGGAAGGCTGAGTCAACCATGAGCCGACTACCGGGGATTGAACCCCAGGTCGTGAACACAGTTTTACCTGCAGTACAGGCATTTCACCACTGCGCCAAGAGGCTCCAATAGTGATGTCACTTTGATCTGCACTAGGTGTCATTGCCAGACTTAAAACTGGGGTACTTCAAGGACCAGATGCAGGGGAGTGGTATCAGGAGACAGAGATCTAGTCTCGTGAGCTCCCAGAGGCATCTGGTGGGGCCACTGTGAGATACAGGAAGCAGGACGAGATGAGCCTTTGGCCTGATCCAGCAGGGCTCTTCTTATGTCCTTATGTCCTTAGCTGATGTTAAAGGAGGAGGTAACACCTTAGTTGCATCCTGTAGAGTGGAAGGGTAGAGGACTGAAGCCAGTTCCTGGCCGAAGGACCCAATGGCAATGTTCCACTCTTGGCCAGGAACTGGAAGGCGCCTGAGAGTCTTGGGCCATCAGACCAAGGAAGGTTGTGGGTAGGAAATTGTGCCCATTCTAGGCCTCTCTCTCCCACCCCAACTCCCCATCCATCAGAGGCTCACCTGGCAGATGGTGGCGAACCTCTCGCTGCTGTTCTTCACTGGATGCTCGGTGAATGTCGCATAAGGAAGGTCGGTGGACCAAGGATTCCAGCGAGACAGGAACGTCGGTTCTCGCACTTGGTCCCAGAAGATTCTCAGGCCTTCACCTTCCCTCCTGGAAAGGGAAACATTTCAATAAGATGGTATTTGATGAAGAGAGCTTCAGTCGGAAGCAGGGAGCCCATTTCTACTCCCGGCACGCCTTTCTTTCAAAGCTTCACACCAGAGCAACCAGACTTGACAATAAGGCCTGTGTTTACCTCCCAGTGACCAACCAAGAGGTAAGAAAGCAAAGCAAAGCAAAGTGTTCTGCTTATATACTGCCCCATACCACTTTAAGTAGTCTCTGGGCAGTTTACAATTTTAATTACAGTGTGCAGGCTACACATTGCCCCCCCCCCCCAGCAAGCTGGGTACTCATTTTACTGACCTCGGAAGGATGGAAGGCTGAGTGAACCTTGAGCCTGCTACCTGGGATTGAACCCCAGGTCGTGAGCACAGTTTTACCTGCAATACAGGCATTTAACAACTGCACCATGAGGCTCCTGCTACCCTGCAATTTGTGGAGTCTGGTCACCTCGTGCTTGGATAAACAGGTCATCTTTTACCTCTTAAAGGGAGCTCCATTACTAATGACAAGCTAATTGAACCATCTAGCTTGAAGGGAGGCGTCTTTGGGAGACAACATGGAAACCAGGCCTGTGGAACTGACAGAGACAAGGAGCACAAAGAGTGAGATGATAACCCATCTTTTACAGATGGAATAAGGAATTCTTTCAAGCCTAGGTTGTAATATCTGAGGAAGGCCAGTCGTTTTTTCTTATTTTTAATTTAAGAGCACCACCCACTTTAAACTGCTCTCATTTAAGGTGTGTGTGGGGGAACAGGGTGGCTCTCCTCCATTACTTCTATCCTGCAGTACCCCCACCCCCCACCCCAATGCAAAGAAGAAAACAACTACTGCCTGGGACCTGGTCCCTTTGCAAAATGTCACGCCAACTGGTCTCCATCCTTGCCCGGAGAGATGGGTAGTACTCATCTCTTCTAGGAACATAAGAAGAGCCATGCTGGATCAGGCCAACGGCCCATTTAGTCCATCTTCCTGTATCTCACAGTGGCCCCACCAGATGCGTTTGGGAGCGCATGAGACTAGATATCTGTCTCCTGATACCACTCCCCTGCATCTGGTCCTTGAAGGACCCTGGTTTTAAGCTTGGAGATGACACATCTCCATCATGGTTTGTCACCTGCGATGGACTTCTCCTCCAGGAATCTGCCCAATACCTTTTTGAAGGCATCCAGGACAGATGCCATCACCACCTCCTGGCTGGGATGAGTGCCACAAGCCTAAGGCTGCTGAGCATGAGGAGGACATCCCCTCATGCTCAGAGGTCTCAGACGATGTGTTGCAGATTCATGAGAACTCTTCTTCTTCTCTCCCATCTTTGTGTGTTGCTTCCAGGAAGATCCCGGGATCAACTCGGAGCTCCAAAGGGTTTCTGTCGCCCGTGGGGACGTGATCTGAAGGCCTTTTGGACCTCTTTGAGACCTCGGGAAAGGATGTTGAGAACCTCGAGCGGGTGCAGAGGAGGGCGACTAGGATGGTTGAAGGCCTGGAAGAGATGTCTTATGAAGAACGGCTTAGGGAACTGGGAATGTTTAGCCTATCAAAGAGAAGACTGAGAGGGGATGTGATAGCTATGTTTAAATATTTGAAAGGATGTCATATTGAAGAGGGAACAGGTTTGTTTTCCATGGCTTCAGAGACTAGGACTCGGGGCAATGGTTTCAAACTACAGGAAAAGAGATTCCATTTGAACATTCGGAAGAACTTCATGACAGTTAGAGCTGTTCGGCAGTGGAATATGCTGCCACGGAGGGTGGTAGAGTCTCCTTCTTTGACGGTATTTAAGCAGAGGCTGGATGGCCATCTGTCGGAAATATTGTGAAGGGGTTCCTGCTTGGCAGGGGGTTGGACTAGATGGCCCATGAGGTCTCTTCCAACTCTATAATTCTATGATAAATTCTTCTTTGGGACTACAAAGCCCAGCATCAAGACTTCCAACTCCAGCACTGACAGCAGCCAGATGTACGTGTGAGACAGAGGTAGTCCAGAAAAGGGATTTTTTCCGCAGCTGGCATGTTTGAGCCTCCCTGGAAGGTCATAAGGATCCCATCGCAGGACATTTTATGGGGATTTAAACATGGAGAGAAGAACACAGAACCTCTAGAAATGGTTAATAAATTGGGGGATTGATGAGGAGGCAGGCGCTGTCGTGAGAGGAGGCCGCTAGGGAATTAATAGGAGTGATGAATATATGAAATGAACTGGTTGCCAGCATTGGGAAAACCTTATGAGAAAGACGACACTGGATTAAAAAGAATTAAGACTTGCACATTGCTTAAAAGTTTTGGGGGAGAATCAAGTCCCTCCCCCCCAAAAAAAAATATTATTAGGTCCATTTTGAAAACAATTGCTGCTTGAGTTTAAAAAAATTCTTTAGAACTTTCTAATCTTTAAACTGAGACAGATTAAACTTTTAAAAAAAAAATGCAATCAAGTTTCCCATTCCAAATATAATTACCCAAAGCCTCCACAACAGAGCAGTTATGGGTGCCAAAACTCTGGAGTGGGCTTTGCCTTGTCTGCAAAAAAATATAACAAATCTCCACCCCCACCTCTTTCCCCCCCTCCCAGCTATGATTCCCATAAACACACGCCTTCCTCCCAGGTTCTCAAGTCTTGGGATGGGAAGACAAATGAAATAAAAACCCAGCTGGGACAAAGCCATGTTCAAGAAACCACCTGGCTCCGTGCGAAGTCTGCAAATGGAAAGGAGTCCAAGGAAAACATTCTGGCCCACATTTCTTGGAAATATCGCTTTGTGGGAAACACCATCTCCCAGAATCCACAACCAGCTTCCTTCTCTATCACTCTTTGCTAGACCTCCCAATGTTTAGCATTTCAAAACAGGGGAGGGTGCAAGCAGGCAGGGGACTCTTTTCCTTCTGCAAAGGTGTAGTCCGAGCTACAGCCTGGTGGGGAAATACCCTGTTTCCCCAAAAATAAGACCTCCCCAAAAATAAGCCCTAGCAGGATTTCTATGCAGTTGTTAAATATAAGCCCTACCCCGATAATAAGACCTAGTGATGGGCGTGGCTATGCAGATGCGCCACATAGCCACACCATGCATTTCATCCTGGAGCGGTAAGGAAGACTGGAATAGCTTTTATCTGCCACAGCCCCTTTCTCCAAGCCATTCACACTTGTGCAGGTGGCAACCGCATCACTCCTTTCTCCTAGCTGTGTGCGCGTGCATGGGTGGTCACCGTGGTCGCAGGCAACCTATTGCGCACACGTGAACGGCTAGGAGAAAGGAGTTCACGCATCACTAGCGACAGCCCCACTGACCAGCAACAGTCTGGGGGCCTGCTTTTCCTGAGTATCTGTACCCCCAGACATGCCTGTTGTCGTGTCGTTACAGTCGTGACCAACTCTTCGTGACCCCATGTCCATGGAGTTTTCTTGGCAGGAATACTGGAGTGGTTTGCCAGTTCCTACTCCAGGCGCCGACAGCACCTGGTATTCCCTGGTGGTCGCCCATCCAAGTACTAACCAGGGCAAACCCTGCTTAGCTTCCGAAATCAGGTGAGATTGGATGTGCTTAGGACATCTAGGCAGCTACCCCCAGACAAGGTGAATGCAAAAAGAAAGAGCTGTTCTGTTGAGTACAAGAAAGGAATTGTCGAGGACTCCCAGGGCAAGAATCTTACAGCTTTCTGCAAAGAGAAGAAGTTGGATATCCGAATGGTCCGAAAATGGTGGGCAGAATATGATAACCTCAGTCTACATGTGGACAGAGGAAATGCTAAGAAGCACAAGTGTGGTTTCAGGTCGGCAACCTTTATTTCCTGGGCTGGAGAACATAATCTGTAAATGGATTGCTGACAAAGGCTTTGGTTGTGCGCAGGGCTGACATTCAAGCATATTATACTTAATAAGTAAGATATCCCCTGAAAATAAGCCCTAGTGTGTCTTCTTGAGATAGAATAAATATAAGACAGTGTCTTATTTTGTGGACCACAACTGACCGTATCTTCCAACCATCCTGGCCACTGATTCACTGTGCTTAAGAGTTTGCCCTGCCTCCATGCTTTCCACAGCTGGAGGACCTCTCATTGCCCTGGGTGAAAAATTAATTGCTTTGTTGGCTCTTGTTTAAGACATTTTGGTACCGCCATCAAAGTGGATGCCGGGGCAGCCCAAAAAGAAGGAAATAGGGGGCCAACTCATTAACGCCACAACACAAGACAGAATGCAGAAGTGCTAACGTGGGCAAGCAGGTGGCTCGTAAATTTTAGAAAGAGAAAGAGAAAGGGAGGAAAAGTTACGTTGGCTCAGTTAGAATGGCCAAAGGCGGCATGGGGGTTGCGTTGACTTTGAGATTCTTGATACCGAACCCTTTTCAAAGTGCTGAAAGGAGACCGAGGGATTATATGGAATTGTCTTGGTGAAAAGGTGTACTTTTCTCTAGAATCAAACAGATTCTGAACTGATCCCATATCATGCCTCCCAGGGAATCATCATCATCAAGTGTTTGGAACAAGGAGTACAAGTGAACCAGACAGATTTATTGGTCCCTAATGAAAATGAAACTTAAAACGGGATCAAACCATTGGAGAAATACAAGTTCACCAAGGGCACATTTCCTTCCACCCAAGGACCCTTTCTTCTCCAGGTCACAAATTCATCCTTTGCTCTGGCACAACATTCTTGCCTTCTGCACCCCTACCCATCCCAAGGAGCAGTTTTGTGAATCATAGAAAGGCACTGACGGCTTCCATCATTTCCCCTTTCTTCAGTACCTCCTCCTCCTCCTCCTCCTCCTCCTCCTCCTCCTCCTCCTCCTCCTCTCAAACCTCAGAAGGAGAATTAAAATTATAGCCTGAGGCGGCACACCAAGATTTACAAGCAACACCTAGACAGCCCTGTGCTTGCTCCGGCGGCCGGGCGTGGCAGCGCACCAGAGAGCGAGGGAGAGTGGCAGGAGTGGATGGCGATGCGGAAGGTGACACAGGAGAGGCATACGGAAGGGGGAAGAAAGGAAAAACCCAGGCTCTTTCCACAAGCAAACAAAAGCCCCCTCCCTCCCTTGCCCTTCTTGACTTCCCGAAAGGCAAAGAGAGAGAGGAAGGGGAAAGTTGACACCACAAAGGACAAGGTGCAGGAACCGAGGGGCATCAGACAAAGTTTACCCCTGCTCGCCCTTATTTACAAGTCAGTCCCGGGAGATGCTGGCATGGAGCCAGGAAGCAAGAGAATTTTTCTGCTTTTCTCAGCATGTTTACCATATGTCTCTCTCTATGACGGTTACTTCACGTCCATTCTGGTTCCGGGAGGAGGTTCGTTGCGTGTTGACGTCGGTCGTGGTCA
>JAHTLZ010000193.1:1001817-1016114 GCA_023846285.1 Phrynocephalus versicolor
TAGATAGATAGATAGATAGATAGATAGATAGATAGATAGATAGATAGGTTGATTGATTGACTGATTGATTGATTGATTGATTGATTGATTGATTGATTGATTGATTGATTTGAGTTTTATACTGCCCACCTAGCCATAGGGATACTCTGGGTGGGTTTACAACATAGATTAGCATAACAAAATTTGAAAAACATTTGAAAAACCAAAATGCAAATAATGTAATATAAACAAAATATACGTAAACTAACAACAATAAACTAAAATAAAGCTAAAAGGAAAGTAAAAATAGCCAGGAGATTGCTGAATAAAAATGGGAGGGAGGGGGGCAGAAGATAATTGGTAAAAAGAAGAATAGTGTCTTATTAGATCTAGATGCCCTAAGCACATCTGATCTTGCCTGATTTCGGAAGCTAAGCAGGGTCAGCCCTGGTTCGTACTTGGATGGGAGACCACCAAGGGAATACCAGGTGCTGTTGTAGGCGCCTGGAGTAGGAACAGGCAAACCACTCCAATAATCCTGCCAAGAAAAACTCCATGGATGTGTAATCACAAAGAGTTGGTCACGACTGTAATGACACGACACACACAGATATTTGAGAAACCGGGAAAGGCCACTCTATAAAACCAAGTTTTCAATAGTTTTTAAAATGTTTGAAGTGAGGTTGCAAGGTGGATTTCTGGAGGTGGATGATTCCATAACTGGGGAGCAACCACTGAGTAGGCCCTACTCCTTGTTACAGCTTTCTGGGCCTCCTTTGGTGTTGGAACTTCCAAATGTCCGGCCTGGCTAGCACAGGTGATCCAGGCAATTCTTCTTGGGAGGAGCCATTCTGTCAGGTACTGAGATCTCAAACCGCTTAGGGCTTTTTATGTTAACATCAAAACCTTGAAGTTACTGTAGTAGCATACTGGCAACTAGTGCAGGGCTGCCAGCCAAGGGGTTGGTGCCATTTTTGCCCTGTTTAAAGTCCAGCAACTGTATTCTGCAGTAGCTGCAATTTCCGCATTAAGCTCAATCATAGCCGCATGTAGAGAGCACTACAAGTAGTCTATTCTCGATATTACACTTATGCAACTTCCCTTCTCCAAGAGGTAAAACACAGCAGGATTATAACTAAAGACCTGAAACAGAGAGCAACCCAACAGAGGCTCTGACTGCACCATCTTCCTGGTGGCCCCTCATGAGAACCAAGAGGAATGTCAGAAGAGCCATCAGCAAATAAGCAAGACTTGTAATTGTATCTACGGGAAATATGTCAAAGGTGGAAAGAAAAAGCCACTTGCCAGATTCTGGATCAAAGAACATAAGAAGAGCCATGCTGGATCAGGCCAAAGGCCCATCAAGTCCAGCTTCCTGTATCTCACAGTGGCCCCACCAAATGCATCTGGGAGTGAACAAGACTAGATCTCTGTCTCCTGCTACCACTCCCCTGCATCTGGCCCTTGAAGTACCCCGGTTTTAAGCCTGGAGATTACACAACTCTATCATGGTTTGTAACCTGGGATAGACTTTTTCCTCCAGGAATCTGTCCAATCCCCTTTAGAAGGCATCCAGTCCAGATGCCATCACCAAATCCTGTGGCAGGTAGTTCAACGGACTAACAACACACTGGATAAAAAAATATTTTATTTTGTCTGTTCTCATTCTCCCAGCCCTCAATTTGAGTGGATGTCCCCTAGTTCTGGTATTTTGGGAGAGAGAGAAGAGCTTCCCTCTATCCACTTTACTCATACCCCGCATTATTTTGTATGTCTCAATCATATCCCCCCTCAAGCGCCTTTTTTCCAGACTAAAGAGCCCCAAATGTTTTAGCCTTTCCTCATAAGGGAGGTGCCCCAGCCCAGTAATCGTTTTAGTCACTCTCTTCTGCACCTTTTCCAGTTCCACTATATCTTTTTTGAGATGCGTTGAACCAGAATTGTACACAATACTCCAGGTGGGGCCTTACTATCGTTTTGTACAATGGCATTATAATGTTGGCTGTTTTATTTTTATTTATTTTCAATCCCCTTTTTGATGATCCCTAGCATGGAATTGGCCTTCTTCACCGCTGCCACACATTGGGTAGACATCTTCATGGAGCTGTCCACCAACACACCAAGATCTCTTTCCTGATCCGTCACGGATAACTCAGAGCCCGCAAGTTGATGGATAAAGTTTGGATTTTTTGCCCCAATATGCATTACTTTACATTTGGCTACATTAAAACGCATTTGCCCTTTCGCAGCCCATTCCCCCAGTTTGGAGAGGTCCTTCTGGAGCTCTTCACAATCTTCTTTTGGTTTTTACCACACGGAAAAATTTGGTGTCATCTGCAAACTTGGCCACCTCACTGCTTATCCCTGTCGTTTGTGTGGAATGCTTTTGGCCACAGTCCTGTTGAGGACTTATGCCCATGTAAATGCAGTCCTGAAAACCGCAGTTTCTGCTTGGCATTCCTAATCACGGGTCTTTCACACTGCTTGGCATGTGGGTAGTGACGCAAGCACTAATTCAATCAGTAGTGATTCCCTGTTCCAGTTGCAACATAAGTCCCCAGCAGGATTCTGGCCGTTAACATTTGACAAGAAATCCTAATCCAGAAATCATTAATTGATTAATTTTCTTCAGAACGGGTCATATGAATCAGCAAGGTGTATTGGCCATAACATAACTACAGGCCTCTTGGTTGCTTTTTTCGTTTCCTTGGGTTAAAAAGAAGAAGAGGATTCGGTATTCAGGCTTTCTTCCTTGGGTTCCCCTCCACCTTTCCCCCCCCCCCTTCTGTCTTCCTTGGCATGTCCTTTTGAGAGATGCAGCAGAGGTGACGTCTGCCAAGTGGCACCGCCAGCAAAAAATGATAATTACAGTGCTCTGGGGGCCAGTTTACAAGGCTACGTAAGCACTACCAGAGAATCAAAGAGCGAAATTAAGGGGAAAGCTATATTAGCAATGTTTTTCACACTTTTGAAGACACAACACTAGAATTAACGAAGCCTTGGGGACTGACAAGTACAAAATATCACGAGGAGACCTAATTTACCCTTCGCAGTATTCCTCTCCTTCTCCTCGGCTATATATGGACACAGCCTCCATTTGGGCAACCCATTTGGAATCAGAGGATATATTCTCCAGCCTTTGCTCTTGGGCCTTTCTCTCATTGGTCAAAAGGCATTATGAGACAATAGGCTCCTTGAGCACTGCAGATGGTGATTGCAGCAATAAAATTAAAAGACGCCTGCTTCTTGGGAGGAAAGTGATGGCAAACCTAGGCAGCATCTTAAAGAGCAGAGACCGCACTATGCCGACAAAGGTTTGGATAGTCAAAGCTATGGTTTTTCCAGTAGTGATGTATGGAAGTGAAAGCTGGACTATAAAGAAGGCTGATCGCTGCAGAATTGATGCTTTTGAGCTGTGGTGCTGGAGGAGAGCCTTGAGAGTCCCCTGGACTGCAAGGAGATCAAACCTATCCATTCTGAAAGAAATCAACCCCAAATGTTCACTGGAAGGACAGAGAATGAGATGGTTGGACGGTGTCATCGATGCAACCAATATGGATTTGACCAAACTCCGGGAGGCAGTGGAAGATAGGAAGGCCTGGCGAGCTCTGGTCCATGGGGTCATGAAGAGTCGGACATGACTGAACGACTGAACAACAACAACAACAGGCACCCAGGAACCCAGGGTGTCCCCTTTTAGGGAGTCCGGTCCTCCATTTAAGCCATCTTCCATCACAGGGGACAGCATATGGTTGCAGTATGAAAATAAACTGGGACAGGCATCAAGGTTTTTGAAGTAGGTTTAAAATCAGGTGGTTGTCACATGGTTTTTGGGTTGGTGCATGGAGCCTCTTGGGGAAACCTTGAATCTGTTTTTAAAAACAGCTGAGGAAGCAACATGGACTTTAAATATTGTTGCACGTGAGGCTTTGTCCTGCACCCACGTAGCTTCTGGGTTCCTCTTCTTGTTCCTATTTCCTTCCTTAGCTGGCTTTGTGCAAGTGCAGTGGAGGAACCCATGCTTGATCTAGACCAGTGGTTTCCCAACCTTGGGTGAGCCTGTCGTTCTTGGACTAAAACTCCCAGAAGCCTTCACCACTAGCAGTGATGGCCAGGACTTAGAATCATAGAATCATAGAGTTGCAAGAGACCTCAAGGGCCATCCAGTCCAACCCCCTGCCATGCAGGAACCCCCATCACAAGACTCCCGAAAGATGGCTATCCAGCCTCTGCTTGAAAACTTCCAAAGAAGTAGAGAGACTCCACCACCCTTTGTGGCAGCATATTCCACTGCCGAACAGCTCTAACTGTCAGGAAGTTCTTCCTAATGTTGAACTGTCATGAAGGTCTTTCTAATGGGAACTGTTGTCCAAGAACATCTGGGGACCCAAGTTTGGGAACCAGTGTCAGACCCCCTCCTCTAGGTTCCCATCCAGGTTCATTTTGTGGCCGGCAGGAGTTCTACCAATAAGACAAAGCAGTTCTGGATCAATGGGTCTGTGCCAAGCAATTGGAATCCTGATTGGCTGATGGCATCGAAAATGGCCACCCCAGCTTCCCATTGGGTCTTCTTGAAATCCAAGGTTCTGTTAGCTGATAGATGGATGCCAAGTGTCGTTTCCGGCCGGCACAACCAACACTGTGCAAAACCGTCACACTCTTTGGTGGGTGGTAAGCCGAACTAGTTCGGCTCGGTTCAATTTGTACGAAATGTTGTTTTAAAAAATTCGTACAAACCAAACTGAGGGTTGGGCCCGAAACAGAACAAACCGATCCCTCGGTTTTCTGTTTCGTGCCCACCTCTAGTTCTGAGGTATGACTGATCATGGAGGGGTAAGTTCCTTCTATTGCTGCTGGTGCTGAAGTTGAAACCGCTGCTGATCTCCACCCTATGGGCCAGCGTTGCAGACCGGGCCTTCCTGCCGGCCGGTTGTGATCATCCCACCTGCGGATCTTTTGTGTCAGGGTTTGTTTAAAAGCTCAATCACTTAGGGAAGGCATTTCAAGAAGCAGGGCTGCCTATTGGCTCTGCAGCCTTTGTGCCTTCTCACTCCACGGACTGGGATGCTTTAGCGGGGCATCTTAGGAACAGGAGGCATTAAGCCTACAAACAAACGGCTTTAGGAGTTCATGCAATTAACAGCCGCCACTACAGTGGAAATCAGCTTGGCTAGATTATTCCAGAGGGAAACTGCAGACTGTATTTCGCCAGCCAGAAACCAGAGGTTAGAAATGCACGACTAGGCAATACCTTTATAGGCTACTAATTAAAAAAGACAACACTACAAGCTTTTTTGGACAATGCCCACCTCTACAAAGCATGTACCAAAAGTCCAAACTGGGCAAAATATATGGTTTGGCAGGAGATTATCGAAAGATGGCAAGTTCTTGGCAAGCTGATTTTCGCCAGGCATGGACGCTACAGAACACGCACCCTGCAAATATTAATGGAAAAGCAAAGCAACTACAATTATACTTCAAAAGGGAGTAAATTGCCACTCTGTTGGGCTTTGGACGCATCCAAGAATACCAGGACAGCACAGCTGGCAGGGACCCAATGGATCATTTAATCCAAACTTCTGGACACCCCCCAAAGTCCTGAAGGATGAGGGTTAAAGGAGAGCTATCTTACGTAGTGTCAGCATTACCCAGCACAACTTTTCCTCAGCCAAGCCTGGTCAGTTCTGGATGCCAGTTCTACTTAACCAGGTGTTGGGTCTCAAAAAAGACACTAGAGACTGAACCAGGGATTAATCCACAGATGGCGCTGGGAGGTACACCCTAGTCCAGTGGTGGCGAACCTTTGGCACTCCAGATGTTTTGGACCACAACTCCCATAGTCCTTTGTCATTGGCAATCTAGGCTTGGAATTCTGGGAGTTGTGGTTCAAAACATATGGAGTGCCAAAGGGTCGCCACCACACACACCCGGCTCCTCTGTGCCAGGTATTTCCTGACATCTCTTTGCAGATCTCTGCCGAGTCAACAGACACCCCGTGTGGGCGCCATCCCTTCCATCCAGAAACTGAGGGAACTGCTAGTGAGAGTGACAAAGAGGAGGTTTGCTCATCTTGCCGAATCAGTATCTGTCATTTTGTAATCATGCCACTTCCTTGCTGCCCTCTTGTTGTGTTGCATTAAAAACACCTTCATTTCAAAGAAGGAGACTCCACCACCCTCTTTTGTGGCAGCATATTATTCCACTGCCGAACAGCTCTAACCATCAGGAAGTTCTTCCTAATGTTCAAATGGAATCTCTTTTCCTGCAGTTTGAAACCATTGCCCCGCTTTCTAGTCTCTGAAGCCATGGGAAACAAGCCAGTCCCCACTTCGATATGACATCCTTACAAATATTTAAACATAGCTATCATATCCCCTCTCAGCTTTTTTTTGTAAGGCTAAACATTCCCAGCTCCCTAAGCCGCTCCTCGTAAGACATTTCTTCCAGACCTGCAACCATCCTGGTCACCCTCCTCTGCACCTGCTCCAGGTTGTCCGTACTGCAGTCTAACTGTGGCACTGTGAGGAAGGGGGGAGGCTGACCTACATAATGGAACGTGAATTTTAAAACATAAGTTTTCTATGTTCCACATCAAAGTGGGGAACCTACTGGCCCGTAAGAGAAGGTCTTTGTGGCAGAGAACCTTTTGCATTGCTTGGAGAAGCACCCCCCACCTCAAGCCAAAAACGTCACTATCGGAGCGAAAAGAAGACTTATAATAGAGGGACTGAGGAAGACTATTGCTGCTGATCAGAGGAGGCCCATTGCAGCTGGGGGCACTGTCAGCCTGCTTGCACTCAGAAGTGCAACGGGGACATGCACAGGGCAAAGCAAAAACAAAGTAAAGGGTTCTGCTTATATACCACCCCATACCACTTCAAGTAGTCTCTGGGTGGTTTAGTTTAATTACACTATGCAGGCTACACATTGCCCCCCCCCTCGCCAGCAAGCTGGGTACTCATTTTACCGACCTCAGAAGGATGGAAGGCTGAGTCAACCATGAGCCAGCGACCTGGGATTGAATCCCACGTCGTGAGCACAGTTTCACCTGCATGACAGGCATGTAACCACTGCGCCACGAAGCTCATTCAAGCACGCTTCAAGACGGCACCCCTGCAAGACCCACCCGGGTGTCTTTCGTAAGCCCTGCACAGATAGAAAGAGGTGCCCTTGGCCAGGGTAGGGAGGAGAGATGCCAGAGCCTCATCTGGTTGGAAGATAGATAAAGAAAAGTAACAGAAGCATTTTTCTCAAGGGGGGAGGGCCAAGCTGGCAAGCGTAGGCAGCAAGCATGGATCTTAGATGCCTTCCATTGCAGGTTGGGAGCCAGGGTGGGGTGGGCCCCTGCATCTTATGATGGGCACGGAGTGAGCGATGCTGCTAGACAGAATTCTCCAAGGGATTTTTTTTTTTTTGGCTTTTTCTCTCCCCCCCCACCCTTCTTCTGCTTGGGCTGGGCTGATGGGAAGGAACTTTCCTGATGCCCTGAAGGGACAGAAAGCACACCCTAAGTAATCAGTGTGACTCAAGCACTCCCTGGAACAGGCAATGGGGTGGGGCAAGGCATTTAAACTATATCATCCTTTCAGATCTTGGTTTGCAGTTTGTTTGTTTTCCCCCACTTTCCATCAAGGGGGGGGGAATGGGGACCGAACCTACCCCAAGCTATCTATTTGGCTTCCAGACACATTTTCTCTTTCACTGTAAATGCGGCTTCTTGTCCTCGGCTGACAGATTTGGATCAAACCGGATGTCAAGACCGAACATGTTTAAAATGACACCCTTGGCTCCAAAATCCCCAATTTGCCTCCTCGTGGAAGGAGAACAGGTCCTTGAATTATCATAAAAGTGCTGGAACGGATCCAGGGGTCATCAAGGCCAACCCGTCACTTCCAATCTACAAAAGGCTCTTCCAGGCATCAACCCCCCTGCGGCCAACCCTCTCCCAAAATGTCCCTGGCAAAAGGGACTTTGACAGGAAGTGAAGACAGGCAGGAGAGGCGAGTGGGTGACAAACAACAGAGAAATGTGTGTGTGTGTGTGTGTGTGTGTGTTTGAGAGAGTAGAAATTTCATCTGCACATTTGCACATTAAGAACAAGAGCATAAGAAGAGCCCTGCTGGATCAGGCCAAAGGCCCATCTAGTCCAGCTTCCTGGATCTCACAGTGGCCCCACCAGATGTGTTTGGGAGCGCATGAGACTAGATATCTGTCTCCTGATACTACTCCCCTGCATCTGGCCCTTGAAGTACCCCGGTTTTAAGCATGGAGATAACACAGCTCCATCATAGTTTGTAACCTGTGGTGGACTTTTCCTCCAGGAATCTGTCCAATCCCCTTTTGAAGGCATCCAGGCCAGATGCCATCACCACCTCCAGTGGCAGGGAGTTCCAAAGAGTAACAACGCGCTGGGTGAAAAAAATATTTTCTTTTGTCTGTTCTTTCTCTCCCAGCCCACGATTTGAGTGTATGTCCCCTAGTTCTGGTATTTTGTGAGAGGGAGAAGAGCTTCCCTCTATCCACTTTACTCATGCCCTGCATTATTTTGTACGTCTCAATCACATTACAGCTTGTGAGGCATTGGGCGGGGAGAGACTTAAGTGCTGAAGCCTGTACAGTTGTCACACAGCAAGAACATTTCATTAGGGGTGGAGTTTTCAGACATTTGGGGATACAAAGCCCATCGTTCTCCTTTCTGTGATTTTTTTTAGGATTTTAAGCAATTCACTCATATTGCAGTAACGGAAACGAAATGCACGACAAAATTTCTGGTGTTTCTGTTTGTTTCGTTTCATTTTAGGGACAAAATTCGTTTGTCGTTTCGTTACGTAATGAAATGAAAAAACGGAAACGGAAACGGAAAATTGTTCGTTTCGTGCCAATCTCTACAACAAATAAATAAATGCTTGGATTGCACGGCCGAGATGCCTGGGGTGGCAACTGAGTGGCACGGGTGGCCAAAGCAGAAGAAGAATCTCCCTTTGCTTCCAAGACGCAAAAGGATCTCTGCCAGCAAATGCCACTTTGGGTTTCAAATGTCTCGTTCTCTCTCTCTCTCTCTGGGCAAGCTATCCTTGTAGTCCTCAAGGGCAAACCAAGGGGAGATGGGTGTGAGACCTTGCCCGGCAAGTACCCTCTCTCCTCTGGAACACAACTGCCCTCCTGTGAGTTCCCCCTTTGGGTCTCCATCCGAGCCGTCTGCAGAGGGAGGATGCCACCTACTGACCGACAGAGAGAAACTCAGCTGGGGAGGCAGAATCTGGCCACCTCTCCTGGGCAAAAACCAGCCCTGATAGCAACTGTGCTGCTGAGCCTACAGCCGAGGGCATGGCTGCCCTTCTGAGAACACCCTTTGCTTCCATTACAGGCGGCGCTCAGTTTCATATCTCCCCCCCCCCCGCACACACACACACACCTCCGCCACTTTTCAGCTTTCAAGTCTCTCCAGATTTCCTTTTTAATAGGGAACTCTCTCTGCCATAAATCCACTTTCTGCTCCCCCGGCAGCAAAGGCGCTCCTGTGCCAAGGGGGGCACGCCTTCACCTTTGAGCCATGGCACAGAAGGCAGCCAACGCCTGCACTCACTGGAGCATCCCCCTCCCTCCCTCCCTCCCCCCAACACCCCTCTGTTGCCGAAGGGTGAATCGCCCTAAAATCTGGGATGCTGGCAAGTCTCCGGGTCTGAGTCCAAGTCCTGAGTACCAAGCCCCAAGCACGAGTCCTTATTAAAAGCTTCCTCACCCCCCAGGGAAAAAAATGGAGGAGGTGGGTGGATTCTGAGTTGCAAGTTGAACCATGGGGTGGAAACTTTCAAGTTCAATATCAGTCAAGTTGACAGCAAGGCCTGCCTATCCCAAACCAAGACCAAAATTATTCTCTCTCTCTCTCTCTCTCTCTCTCTCTCTCTCTCTCTCTTTCTCTCGTCATGGCATCCCAGATATTGCAGCCATGGAAAGAGATGGAAAAAGAGAGGTGCGCAACAGCACACACATACAAGTAAAAGGTAAAGGCTCCCCTTGCACATCCGTGCTAGTTGTGTCCGACTCTACGGGCAGTGCTCACCTCCCCCTTTCCAAGCCAAAGAGCCAGTGTTGTGCAAATCCATGGCCATGTGGCCGGCATGGCTGAATGCATTTCTGCGCACAGAACATTGTTTACCTTCCCGCTTTTTACGGTGGTACCTATTGATCTACTTGCATTTACATGCTTTTGAACTGCTAGGTTGGCAGGACCTGGGGTTATCCGTGGGAGCTTACTCTGCTACGTGGCACCTGGGATTCGAACCGCCAAGCTGCCGGTTTTACAGTATGTTAAAATGCTCTTAGTGCCTCACCTGGGCTGGGGAGGGGTCAGGTGTTTTTCTGTGGCCACTCTCTCTATGATGTGGTTAGTGGCACTGGTTCTGTTGTTGAGCTACTGAGCTTGGTCTAGGAAGCAAAAGAAAACAGAAAGGGCAAGCACTTGGAGATATTATGCTTTATGCCTGGGATAGTCTACGGTCTGTCTCATTGTATAATATACGTTTAATTTGTTGTACACCACTCAGAGTAGCAATATGCTGGATGGATTGTATAGCACGCACGCACACACACACACACACACACACAGAGTTAGAGCTGCTTGGCAACTGAATATGCTGCCCCAAAGGTGGGTGGTGGAATCTCCTTCTTTGGAGGTTTTTAAGCAGAGGCTGGATGGCCATGTTTTGGAAATACTGTGCTGGGGGTTCCTGCATTGCAGGGGGTTGGACCAGATGTCCATGAAGATCTCTTCCAACTCTATGGTTCTATGATCCTATGATGATTCTATGCATATAAAGTGGTGCCTCGACTTACGAATTTAATCCATTCTGAATGCATGCTCTTAAGTCGAACTACTCTTAAGTCGGTGTACCTATCTAAAAATTTGAAAAAAAAAAGTTAAAAATTTGTAAGTTGAGCAGAACATATATAACATTTGTAAGGCGGCAGTTAAAATGCCAAGAGTTTTCCCCTCTTAAGTCGAATTGCTCTTAAGTCGAGCTGCTCTTAAGTCGGGGTGCCACTGTACTATGTATTGGACTACTCCCCAACCCCCCCTGCATCAACAAATCCACCATCTATCCAGAACATGTTACAATTCCCTCTGGTCTCTTTATAAAAAATTAGCAACAATTGGACTCTATATTATCATGCAAGTGCTTTAACATGGATAAAAGAATGGATACTTCTAAGAAATAAAAGACTATTGTATTTAGAAGGTCATGATCTGCAATTAGGTTGGCACACATTTTTATGGTATGGAAGGGCAAAACACAGAGAAACTTAATAAGAAATTCACTACTAAGAATCTAAAGGCTCAAATTGAAAATTTATGTGAAAATACCTAGGTGGGTTTCACCAATGGAAGCATTTACCTATCCAACTTTGCTAAGAGTCAAGAACATACAGTGGTAGCTCGACTTACGAATTTAATCCATTCCAAATGTGTGCTGGTACCTCGACTTACGAATTTAATCCATTCCAAATGCATGCTTTTAAGTCACATTACTCTTAAGTCGGGGCACCTATCTAAAAAATCGAAACACTAAGTTTAAAAAAATTAAAAAATGGAAAAATATATTTGCAAGTTGTTATGGGTTTTAGCAGAGTTTTATTTACGAAGAGTAGTCTGAAGACAAAGCAAAATAACTGGCAAAATAACAATACGACTAGAACAGCTTTCCTCAGCATTCCTTCCTGCAGACACAGGGCGTTTATACACGACCCCTAAGCTCCGCTGCAAAGGGCTCCCAGATCCGGAGCTTAAAAATGTTTCCCCACCAGCTCCGGAGCTAACAGAAAATTAAGTGCGACCCCGCCCACCTAAGCGCGACCCAGCACACCTTTCAAGCACCTGCTCTCTGGAGGTGAAAATTATTTGATGCGGTGCAACGATAGTGAGTGCCGGGCTCTCCTCGCTTCTTCTTTTTGTTGTTGTTTTTTTGCCTCCCGCCCCTTTAAGAGGAACCAGGAAGTGACCGGGGCTCGGAGCATTTTCCACCAGCACCGGAGGTAAGGCTTTATTCTTTTGTCCCTTTTTAAGGCTTTTTTCCCCTCCCTCCCCTCACGCAGACAGAAGCAAGGAAGTGCGGAGTGGTGGGGAGGAAGGAAGAGCGACAAACCCTCAAGATCTCTGGTCCGAATTTAAGGGACCAGCGGATCTTAGGGGTCATGTAAAAAGGCCCACAGAGTTCTCAGCAGAGACGTGAAGCAGCCTGGATCATCATCAGGAGCATGTGATGAAGTGATGAAGTGTTACCCACACTTGCTATCCACTATATACTCTGTTGATTACACATTACAGTCAGCTGATCCCTGGCTTCATTACTAGTGTTACAAACTCTTCCACTACTTACACAGTTCTTAGTTAATTTTTATGTTAAACCCTAACAGTCGAGCAGACCATATCTAAAATTTGTAAGGCAGCAGTTAAAATGCCAAAAGTTTTCCGCTCTTCACTCGAGCTGCTCTTAAGTCGGGGTACCACTGTCATCACCTATAACGAGCTCCTTAACCCTGAGGGAATCTTGAAAACCAAGACTCAATTAGCGGATCAAGGTCTGACTTCTTCATGGTGGCCTTTAATGCAATTGCAATCTATAATCAAGATATAAAGTCACAAGGATTTTATTAAGAGTACATAGCATTTGACAAAATCTTATTAATGACAGAAGAAAAACAAATTCAAAAAAGCTACAGTTTTTTACTGCAATGGGATACGCAGGATGAAAAAGTGAAGGATACTATGCTAAAATGGGCCAAGAATTTTGGCCATCATATTGAACATCAAAAATGGCAACAATTATGGACAAGTAATTTTAAGCTAACATTGGCTACTTCATATAAAGAAAACCTTTATAAAATGTTTTATAGATGACACATAACACCAGTAAAATTGGTTAAAATGCTCCTTAATGTATCAAATACAAGTTCAAAAGCATGCAAAACTCAAGAAGGAACTGATTATAATTGCTTGGTGGACTTGTGTTAAAGCAAAAACTTACTGGATTAAGATTCATACTTGGGTTAAGCAAATTTTAAAATTTAACTAGAGTTTAAATCAGAAATATTTTTGTTAGGTTAATTGCCAAACACTATGAATAAACAAAATTCTTATCTATTATTACACCTTTTGATAGCAGCTAGACTATTATGGGCCCAGGTCTGGGAATCACAAAATCCCCCAACTGATGAGGTGATTATTTAAAAAATAATAGAAAGTGCAGAAATGGATAGATTAACTAAAAGACTAAAGGGACAAGAAGAATTGAAACTTTATCTTAGTTGGGACCTCTTTTTCTAACTGGTGGAAGGCTAAAGCATTGTACAGTGACCCCCCCCCCGCCATTTCGCGGTTCTGGTGTTGCGGTCCCACTACATCACGGGACCGCAGTACCGGAACCGTGGGGGGGGGGATGGGAGGGTGGCCGGGTCGCTCTGTGCTGCCCCCCTGCACCTCCGAGAAGCCTCCGGGGTGCGTGGGCGGGCGGCGGGCGATCCAGTCGCTCCATGCAACCCTCCCACGCACTCCCGAGAAGCCTCCAGGGTGCGTGGGTGGGCGGCGGCAGGTGATCCGGTCGCTCCGCGTGGCCCTCCGACACACCCCCGAGAAGCCTCCGGGGTGTGTGGGTGGCGGCAGCGGCGGGAGGTAATATCCCCCTGCCGCCGCCACCGTGCCACGCAATTGCCCCCGCCCCCTGCCCCCATCCCACCCGCTTCCGCATATTGTGGATTTTCGTGCATCGCGGGTGGGGTGGGTCCCTAACCCCTGCGGGGGGGTTACTGTATTATAAAATAAAAAAATGGGAGGAAGTGTGAATAGACAGCATAATGTTAATGACAGAGAATCACCCAAAGAGATATGTTATATTGCAAAAAAGAAAAAAAAACTTTTTCTATGTGTACTGTTTTCTTTCTTTTTTGTTTGTTCTCTTTCTTTTCCCCTTTTTTCTTTTATGTATATCCGTTGTTCTTTTCCCCTTTTTTCTTGTATGTATATCCATTTTTTTTAATTGAAAAATAAAATTATTAATTTTTTTTAGCAACAATGCTTCTTGAATACTCTAACATAGCCGGGATTTCCACCTTGGGCCCCAGATGTACTTGGACTGAAAAAAAAAACCCAGAAGCTTTCCTCACAAGTTGTGCCAGCCAGGATTTTGGGGGGTCTTCAATCCAAGAACATCTGGTGACCCAAGCTAGGGAGCCATTGCTCTAACCGACAGACGTTCTGACTCTGGAGATCCATCCATGGTCACCCATGACCAAGTTCTCAAGCAGATGACTCTCTCAACAAT
>JAHTLZ010000193.1:1037864-1056255 GCA_023846285.1 Phrynocephalus versicolor
TAAATAAATAAATAAATAAATAAATAAATAAATAAATAAATAAATAAAAGCCCCTCTCAGTTGTTCAACCTACCGACATCATGAACGTTTGCAAATAAAATTCCAACACTACTCTGTCTGTATCCGATAGGGTTGTCAGACCCTCCATGGATGGTGGGACGGGGTGGTGGTGGTGATATGTTGTTGGATAGGTGGAAATTAATAATTAAGAAAATTCGCTTACAGCGAATGGCCATCTCCCATGAAGAAAGATAAATAATGTAAAAAGAACTAATATAATAAAATAACATAGACCCACTCAATTCTGAAGTAAAATAGAGTAGGTGCATTGTTTGACAAAAAGAATTTATACATTAAACAGAAATTCACAATGCTTGTTACTCGGCTCTATATAAACAACTTAAAACAGTTCTATACCTGCTTATAGAACTGCCTAGGTGCCCTAAGCACATCTGATCTCGCTTGATTTTGGAAGCTAAGCAGGGTTGGCCCTGTTTAGTACTTGGATGGGAGACCTCCAGGGAATACCAGGTGCTGTAGGCGCCTGGAGTAGGAACTGGCAAACCACTCCAGTATTCTTGCCAAGAAAACTCCATGGACATGGGGTCACGAAGAGTCGGTCACGACTGTAATGACACAACACACACATACCTGCTAATACTCAGCAATCCCTTTCACAACACAACGAAAGAACCAGAACTGTAACTTAAACTTTAAGTGCATACTACTAGTAAAGTACAGCCCTCAACTTGAACAAGTAAGTATACAGCATAAATAGTAGGCAGAATAACACACAACAAGCAAACAGCTCCTGCAGAGCTAGCAAGTTGGTGTGACTGAATCTAAACCAGATTCAGTAAAGTGTAATACCAGAGCCTTTCCTTAAATACACTTTTGGCTGCTCGATTGCCTACAGCTGCCTGAGGCAGCCCAGAACCTCAGCTTGATTGCCTCACCTGCATTGCCACTCCCCAAACACTCCTGTAGTGCCACCTAGTAAGGAACAGGTAA
Source organism: Phrynocephalus versicolor (assembly GCA_023846285.1). Taxonomy (NCBI): domain Eukaryota; kingdom Metazoa; phylum Chordata; class Lepidosauria; order Squamata; family Agamidae; genus Phrynocephalus; species Phrynocephalus versicolor. Next base: position 1,038,876 of record JAHTLZ010000193.1, read on the forward strand.
GTCAACTTTCTTCACGATATTGAATTTATGTTTGTTTGTTTGTTTTTATTTTATAAAAACTCAACATGATATTGATGCCATTTTTCCAAAAAGGGATTGTTTGCTTTTGGCCCATAATTTTTGTGTGTGTTCCATCCCCCATAAAATATGTTTTAGGACCATAAATGAACAGAGTGACAATCCAAGTGTTCGTCCCAACTGGAGTCAACCAATTGAATTAGTGGGTTTTATGCTTAATATTGGCAAATGGCAAGTTCTACTCATACCTCAAATCCCCCCCTTCCCCTGTTGGGATATTTAAGGAATCTTGCATGCAATGCATTTTCTATCATGGGGGGGGGGGAGTGTTTGTGTGTGGTATGTTTTAGCTGTTGTATTTATAACTTATTTACATTTTCTTCACTTTTTCTTTTTTTTTGTTTACAATTATGTTTACTGTTTGATCATGTTTGACCAAGTTTTTGCAATACTGACTGGTTATGTTCTTTGTATTTATTGTTTGTTGGTGGTTTTACAATGTGTATTTCTAACTTGCTGTGAACCGCCAAGAGTAATCCTAGGGCTAGATGGTGCAGTATAAAAATTAAGTAAGTAAGTAAGTAAGTAAGTAAGTAAGTAAGTACGTACGTATGTACGTACATACGTACTAGAGATGGGCACGAATAAAAAAAATGATGTTTTGGTTTTTCGTTTTTTGTTGCAGGTCCCATTTTGGTTTGTTTTCATTTTTCGTGAATTTTTTGAAAAAAAATTCATTTCATTGGTTTGTTTTTTCATTTTTCATTTTACCCGCTTTTTGCGCAATTTAAAGCATTTTCGTGCGTGGGCGTCCCCCAACACCCCAGACCAGAGGGAAAACACTAAAAAAATGATGCTGGCAGATACACAGTATAGGCTAGGTACGCAGGGAGGCTGCAAAGGCAGCGGCGGGCATTGCCCAGGGTGTAAGGCAGCTGCAGAGTGACTGCACTGCGGGGCAGGGGAGGGTACTAACCGAGAGGTATGCATGCACACAGGGAGGCTGCAAGAGAAATCTCTTCTTTCTCTCCCCCAAGAGCCAGGCTGCAGCCAGCAGGAACACAGAGACACACAACTGCCTGGCTGGCCTAAAGTAACAAGTCGCAGAGACAGCAATCCCACCCTAACTCCCACCGCAGACTGCAAGGAGGACAGGGGCTGCCAGAGCTTTTTATGCCCTCTGTGGCTGCCACACCTGTCCAGTCTGCAACCTGGGCATGCTATTGGTTGAAATTGTCCAAGAATTTACATGATCCCATCACATGGCTTGCATCCATCTTGTGGCTGGAATCCATTTTGTGTCTTCCTTAAAGGGAAAAGAAAAATACATTGCAATGGGAGAAAGACAAAAACAAACATTTTAAGGACTCCAACCCCCTCATAGGTAATAATTTCAAATAATTAGTGCTGCGTTTTTACGGATGTCCAGGGCGTTTTAATACCCAAGAATTCAATATAAGGCATTTGGGAGCTATTTTGGGTCAATGTCCCCAAAAAGGAAAAAAATACAGTGATCTGAGAAAAGACATAAATGCACGTTTTAAGGACCCCACCCCCTGATAGGTATTATCAGGCAGAATAAATAATTATCGCTGGTGCCTTTAAGAATTGTAAAGCAATGCATCTTGGGTGTTGTAGTTTTAAAACATGTGGTCTTTCTTTCACCTCCTCATTGGTTAGCAAACTAGTGATAAAGGGAGTCTTGTCCTTTGCTTTTAGAAAGAGCCATGCACTTTGCCAACAGGCCAGGAAAATTACTTTGTTCTTACAAAGTGAGACTAGGGGCGTTTATACACGACCCCTAAACTCTGGGTCAAATGGCTCCCAGCTCCGGAGCTTAAAAATGTTTCCCCACCAGCTCCGGAGTTTACAGGAAATTAAGTGCGACCACACCCACTTTAGCGCGTCCCAGCGCACCTTTCAAGTACCTGCTCTCTGGAGGTGGAAATTCCTTGATGCGGTGTAACGATAGTGAGTGCGGGGCTCTCCTCGCTTCTGTTTGTTGTTTTTTTGGCTCCCGCCCCTTTAAGAGCTACTTAAGAGACTGGAATGTTCCCGCGGCAAGAGCGAGAGGCAGAACGGAGGTGAGCCACGTTCTTTCTTCCTTTTTTTTCTCCCTCCCCTCAGGCAGACAGGAGCCAGGAAGTGCGGAGGAGTGGGGACACAGGAAGAGCAACAAGCCCCTAAGATCTCTGGTCCGAATTTAAGTGGCCAGCGGATCTTAGGGGTCGTGTAAAAGTGCCCTAGGAGATTGTACGTGAATTTCTGATGTATCTACCATGCCAGATGTGAGTAGAATTCTAGAACAAACAATCTATCTTTTATTACCTGGTCTCCGATGTGAACTGTATTGCCAAAGCCAGCTTGCCGGCTCAAGCAAGAACACCCCCCTTTCAGACCGTGGGGATGCTGAAAAATAGCCCACCCTATTATAATACAATACAGTGGTTCCTCGACTTACGAATTTAATCCATTCAGAATGCATGCTCTTAAGTCACACTACTCTTAACTGGAGGTACCGATCTAAAAAATATTGAAAAACTAAGTTAAAAAATAAAAAAAATGGGGGGGAAGATAGTGTAAGTCGAGCAGACCATATCTAAAATTTGTAAGGCGGCAGTTAAAACATCAACAGTTTTCCGTTCTAAAGTCGAATTCCTCTTAATTCGAGCTGCTCTTAAATTGGGGTACTACAGTATATCAACTAGACATGGGCATGGAGCGGCGAAATTCTCGTTTTCATTTTCGGTTATCGTTATCGTTACGTAACGATAACAGTAACGAGAATTACTCTGCTCCAGCTCGAACCCGACCCGAAAAAAGAAAAATTTGGTCGGGTTTGTCGTTGTCATTAATGGCATTGCGGGCTCGCGTGATGCCATTGCCAACAAGCAGCAGAGAAAAAAAGTTTTAAAAAGTTTTAAAAAAAACCCGATTCCCGGCCAAAGAGGCAGGCGAAAATATGCCTGTCTGAGTGAGGGCACCTACCAGAGGGGTGGTTTCGGGGGGGCGGCCTCCCCCCCTCTCCTGTCCTGGGCTGCTTGCACCAGGCTGGGGGGGGGCATCCTCGTCCTATCCCATGTAGTGGGGGGCATCCAAAATGGCGACCGCAATATTTATTTTTAAATCGTGGTCCAAAAACCCACCAAAGCACAACAGAAACATGTGAAAATTAGGTATTTTAACTGCCTGAATTTTTATAGTAGCAGCAGTGGGTTTTTAATGCAATAAAACATGTCCATTGATTTTATTTTATTTTATTTTTATTTTTATTTTTTTACATCTGCGCACGCGCAATGATGGGCTGGCCATGGGATGGGATCATGCAATTTTTTTGACCAATTCCACCAATCGCATGGCCAGGTTTTGACTGAGAATTCTGGATGTGCCAGAGGGCATAAAAAGCCCACTAACCCTAACCCTAACCCTAACCCTAACCCTAACCCATACGCCAGTACACTGTCCTTCTTAGTGGGTCAGAGGCACCCAGAGGTGCAGCCCACTAACCCATCCTAACCCTAAGCCTAACCCTTACCCTACCCCAACCCTAACCATAACCTGTACGCCAGTACACTTCCCTTCTTAGTGGGTCAGAGGCACCCAGAGAGGTGCCTCCCAGAGCCCACTTACCCTACCCCTACCCCTACCCCTACCCCTAACCTGTACGCCAGTATACTTCCCTTCTTAGTGGGTCAGAGGTACCCAGAGAGGTACCTCCCAGAGCCCACCTACCCTAACCCCAACCCTAACCCTAACCTGTACGCCAGTACACTTTCCTTCTTAGTGGGTCAGAGGCACCCAGAGGTGTAGCCCAGAGCCCACAAACCTAACCCTAACCCTAACTCTAACCCCATGCTCTGGGACGTCAAATCCTGGTCGTGCCCATCTCTAATATCAACCTCTGTAGACATTGTGGCCTCTCGCTCCTTCTAGTGGCCAATTCTGGTAACGACATAATAGAAATAGATTTTGTTTGGAAAACACTACTAGAGATGGGCACAAACCGAACAAATGGCAATTTGTTTTGGTTCGGTTCGTTTTAGGGTTCAGTCCATCTCATTTCGTTTGAAATGAATTTTTTGAAAAAAATTCATTTCGTGATTCGTTGATTCATTATTCGTTTTGTGTGTGTGTGTGTGTGTGTGTGTGTGTGTGTGTGTGTGTGTGTGTGTGGTGTTTGTGCAACTTTGGCTGGGGGAAAGAGGAACTTAATCTTCCCCCCAGCCACTATGAGATAGGGGAAAGAGCTCCCCCAGCCAGCGCCTCGCAACTGACTGGGCCAGTTTTAAAGGGGTCCAGCCATTGACAGCTAGGCAGGAGCCCTCAAAAAATGGTGGAAGGAAGGGCGAGCCTTTTAAATCCTTTCCCCACTAAAGCCAGCGCTAGAGCTGATCAGCAGCGCTGGATTCAGGCGGGGGAAAGCCCACAGTTTCCCCACACCAATTGCAAGGGAAACCTTTCCCATAGGAATGCAGCATTGCTTTAATGCATTTCCTATGGGAAAACGAAAAATGAAATGAATGAAGCGGAAATTTCCATTTCGTTTCTTTTCGTTTTTCTTTGATCGGTCAGTTTGTTATTTGTTTTGTTACGTAATGAATAACGAATAATGAAACAAATTAAAAATTCATTTCGTGCCTATCTCTAAACACGACTCATTGCATGTCCTCTGTCTCCCTCTGATGGCCAGATCAGGAAACCTCATCTTTGCAAATATGTATTGCTAGTATTTTTTTCTTTTAATATGTTCAGACCTTGGATAAGTGACATGGTGCCGGAATGAGAAATGTGCTTGCTCGGGAGACTGGCTAATGCCATTAATTCCGGCTCCTACTTTCTGGCCCTTCTGTTGTGCAAATGGAAGGATTAAATGCATTCCTGCTACAAAACCCATCATCCCTCACCCCCTTCCCCCGCCAATGAATAAACTAGCCCAAACTATTACTCACCATATCATTTTGCATCATGAATTACTCTCTGTCTACTGTTTCTAGGCAGGATTGTTAAATTGACTCCTGCCGGAAAGGGGCCACCCTTCTGGGGGGGAAAGCCAGGCTTTAGGGTGGGGCAAAGAACTGCAGTGCTACTCCCTGGATGCAGCTTGCCTGTATCTTTGAAGCTGATGCACAGCTTCCCAAACACCACCATGCAAATCCTCCCCATCCCCTGGAACGCTCTTCTCCCTCTCACAAAATACCAGAACTAGGGGACATCCACTCAAATTGAGAGCTGGGAGAGTAAGAGCAGACAAATGAAAATATTTTTTCACCCAGCACATTGTTAGTCTGTGGAACTCCCTGCCACAGAAGGTGGTGATGGCATCCGGCCTGGATGCCTTCAAAAGGGGATTGGACAAATTCCTGGAGGAAAAGTCCATCTCAGGTTACAAACCATGATGGAGATGTGTCATCTCCAGGCTTAAAACCGGGGTCCTTCAAGGGCCAGATGCAGGGGAGTGGTGTCAGGAGACAGAGATCTAGTCTCATGCACTCCCAAACGCATCTGGTGGGGCCGCTGTGAGATACAGGAAGCTGGACTAGATGGGCCTTTGGCCTGATCCAGCAAGGCTCTTCTTATGTTTATGTTCTTATGAATGGACAAGTAGGGTTTCTACATCGCATTATTTGAGGGCTGGGGAGTGCTGTTTTCAGACTACGAGTCCCAGAATCCTCCACCCTCTAAGGAGCTATTGCATTAAAAAAAAGATTTCTAACCTCAGGTTCTGCTTGGGTCAGTTCTTAATGCCCTGTTTTGCAACCTGGCATCCACATTATCTCTTATTTATAACCTGTGTGCTCTACTCCCACCTTCTCCGCCCCCCATGGAAAGAACTCCGCTTACGCCTTTGGCTGGACTCCTAATAAATCTCTCCTGCCTCTTTTTAATGGTGTATTTATATGACACTCCCTTCTGTTTCCCCTTGTGTATATTTATATGACCTTTTGCTGTACGGCTGATTTTTGTGTACAGAAACAGAGCTTTTGGACTCTCTTTAATCAACTTTGAAAATGTTTGTGAATATTTATGTTCACGTTCCATCCACAATAACCGTGCCACCATTTGGGGGGGGGGGGTGCAGCAAGGCAGGGGGCAATTATTAAATCCCAGCCGATGAACAGAAACCACAAATTGTGCAGATAATATCGATTAGAGTGCTGGGCCAAAGCTAACGGAATGGGTTTCAACAGAGGGAAATGTATGGAGCTACTAGAGATGGGCACGAATAAAAAAAATGGCATTTCGTTTGTCGTTTGTCGTTTGGAGGGTCCGTTTCAGTTTGTTTCCATTTTTCGTGAATTTTTGCAAAAAATTCATTTTCATTTTCATTCGTTTCGTTACCATTTCATTACCATTTATTTCATTTTTTGTGATTTTTTTAGGATTTTAAGCAATTCACTCATATTGCAGTAACGCAAACGAAATGCACGACAAAATTTCCGGTGTTTCTGTTCATTTCATTTCATTTTAGGGACAAAATTCGTTTGTCGTTTCGTTACGTAATGAAACAAAAAACGAAAATGGAAACAAAAAATTGTTCATTTCGTTCCCATCTCTAGGACCTACATCTAGATAAAAAGAATGAATTGCACAGATATAGGAGGGGAGATACTTGGCTGGAAAACAGTACCTGTGAAAGGGATCTAGGAGTCTTGGTGGACCAAAGAATTGAGAGTCAGCAGTGTGATGTAGCAGCCAGGAAAGCCAATGCAATTCTTGGTTGCATCAACAGGACCATAGTGTCAAGATCAGTGGTTCTCAACCTGTGGGTCCCCAGATGTTCCTGGACCGCAACTCCCAGAAATCCCTTCCAGCACAGAGAGCGGTGGAGGCTTCTGGGAGTTGCAGTCCAGGAACATCTGACATTATTTATTTATTTATTTATTTATTTATTTATTTATTCAACTTATACTTATCTTTCTCCTGTTGGTGTCCATGTTTCTCTGTCACTGTCCTTTTGTCAGTCATGGAATCATAGAAGTATGAAGGCGAACGGGGTCTCTGAGGTCATATGAAGTCCAACCCACAATCAGAGCAGATCTGACATGGTTCTTGAACACTTCACTTGCATTCTGGGATACCTTCCATGTTTGTATATTTATTTATTTACTCATTTAGATTTTATACCTCCCATCTACCAAACTGCTATTCTGGAGCACTCACCACCTCCCAAAGGTGGGTTCCATTGTCGTACTGCTCTCACAGTGAGGAAGTTTCCCCTTATATTCATCCAAAAATGTCCTCTTGTTGTTTAAGCCCATTGTTATGAGTCCTGCACTCAGGGATGAGTGTCCTGTTTGGGCATTCTTCAACCCACACCGGAAGAAGAGGGAATGACAGAGGTACCCTATTGACCTCCCATCTTAGGACTTGCATGGTCCAGGCCATCACCGAGGAGATCGGAAAGCATTTGGGGGAGGATATGAGCCAGAAATGGGCCAAACCCACCTATCTCTCTTCCTGCCCCTCTCCTATCCCCCTCTCGGCCACACCCTCTGCATTTTCACAGTGCTTGAAATGTTATGTTAATTCGGTATAATTTCATTCAGTTTGGACTGCACTCTCATTATGTTCCCTTTTTATTGTATTGTTATGGCTGTGAACTGCCCAGAGTGACCACTGGTCACAGTATTGGCCAGTATTAAAATCCAATAAATAAATAGCCTTCCCTTTCTGCCTTGATCCCTCTCTCTGTCCAAATTGCAATACCAGGAAGCCCTTCCCTCTCAGGCGGAGGGCATAGAACCATAGAATCCTAGAGTTGGAAGAGACCTCAAGGGCCATCCTGTCCAAACCCCTGACATGCAGGAAGGCCCATCACAGGACTCCCGACAGATGGCCATCCAGCCACAGCTTAAAAACCTCCCAAGAAGGAGACTCCACCACCCTCCTTTGTGGCAGCATATTATTCCACTGCCGAACAGCTCTAAACGTCAGGAAGTTCTTCCTAATGTTCAAATGGAATCTCTGTTCCTGTAGTTTGAGACCATTGCCCCAAGTCCTAGTCTCTGAAGCCATAGAAAACAAACCTGTTCCCTCTTCAATATGACATCCTTTCAAATATTTAAACATAGCTATCATATCCCCTCTCAGACTTCTTTTAGAGAGGCTAAACATTCCCAGCTCCCTAAGCCGTTCCTCATAAGACATTTCTTCCAGACCCTCAACCATCCTGGTTGCCCTCCTCTGCACCTGCTCGAGGTTGTCAACATCCTTTTTAAACTGAAACACACAGAAGGGCCCCGCGCAATCTGGCCAGGGGTCACAGGTGGTCCAGTGGGCCAATCCCAAAACACCAGATGCCCGAACACCATCAGGCTGCCCAGCTGGCCTGAGCCGCTGCCATCAATTCCGAGGGCACAAGACAGATGTGAGGCCCTGGAAGAGCCCGTTGGAGGAGGGCGGGCTGCCAAGGGACTGGCGGGGACATGGCACATCATCAAGACGGATGGGAGCTGCTTTCTCCACTGCACAGGTGAGGCAGTCAACCTTCAGCAGTGGTGGCCGAGATATGCAACTGAAGCTGCATCAGCTCCTACTCCTTAAGACGTGTGTGTGTGTGCGCACGCGTTCTGGCTGCAAAAGACCCCAGCCCAAATCAGGAATGAGGACTCGAGTCAGACTTAAGTTACACCAAGTGACCTAACTTGGGGAGTGTGTTTTTTCCGGAGACTTTGATTCAACTTGCTACTTGTAACCCGCACACCCTGTCCCTTGTTTTGGTGGTGTGGTGGTGGTGGTGGTAACTTAGAATCATAGAATCATAGAATCACAGAGACCTCCAAGGGCCATCCAGTCCAACCCCCTGCCATGCAGGAACCCCCATCACAATATTTCCGACAGACGGCCATCCAGCCTCTGCTTAAAAATCTCCAAAGAAGGAGACTCAACCACCCTCCTTTGGGGCAGCATCTTCTACTGCCGAACAGCTCTAACCATCACGAAGTTCTTCCTCACGATCAAATGGAATCTCTTTTCCTGTAGTTTGAAACCATTGCTCCGAGTCCTAGTCTCTGAAGCCATGGAAAACAAGCCGGTCCCCTCTTCAATATGATATCCTTTCAAATATTTAAACATAGCTACCATATCCCCTCTCAAATGGTTTTAATAGGGACTTGGGGCTTCAGACTCGGGTCCTGGACCCGAGCTCTTGACCAAGACTTGGACCCAAAGATTTGCCATCATCCCTGGTCTAAATACAAGTCCCAGCTAGGGCTGGGGCCTTCACTTAATGGCATTTAAGTAACACTGGCCCTGCTATTTGCAGTGAATCCAGCATCTCTCCTCCCGATGCAATGGTACTGCAGCTTTTGTGACCTGGCCTTCAGGGAAAGTTTGGCCCTTGGAGGTCTTGGCTGTAGTTAGGGGGGAAAAACACAGCTAAATGTATTTGCTTTTGCTTTTAATTTATTGGCGTTGTAACTGTGAGGTTTATGAGCTGGGAGTGGTGTCAAAACATGGAAATGTGAGTTAAGAAACAAAAGTCTTCATTTACACAAAAGCTTTACTCTGCCTGCTAGTTTCTTTGTTTTATGCTTTAGCTCGGAAAATATATTTTCCCTCTGCCCCAAACTGCAGTTTTGACTGGCACCACACTAATAATGTAAGAACAGGTCGCCATTCAAAGAGTCATGGAATCCTAGAGCCATGAAGTTGGAAGGGGCCTCTAGGGGCATCCAGTCCGACCCCCTGCTCAGGGATGAATCTGTCAAAACCTTTGGGGCTATTTAGTCTGGAAAAAAGGCGCCTGAGGGGGGATAAGCAGAACACTTTATATGATTGAGACGTACAACATAATGCAGGGCATGAGTCAAGAGGCTAGAGGGACTCTCTTCTCCCTCTCACAAAATACCAGAACTAGGGGACAATCACTCAAACTGAGGGTTGGGAGAGTAAGAACAGAAAAAAGAATTTTTTTTTTTTACCCAGCGCGTTGTTGGTCTGTGGAACTCCCTGCCACAGGAGGTGGTGATGGCATCTGGCCTGGATGCCTTCCAAAGGGGATTGGACAGATTCCTGGAGGAAAAGTCCATCCCAGGATACAAACCATGATGGAGATGTGTCATCTCTAGGCTTAAAACTAGGGTCCTTCAATGACTAGATGCAGGGGAGTGGTATCAGGAGACAGAGATCTAGTCTCGTGCTCTCCCAGAGGCATTTGGTGGGGCCACGGTGAGATACTGGAAGCTGGACTAGATGGGCCTTGCAGGGCTCTTCTTAGGTTTTTATGTAAAGCACATCGGACAGATGGTGGCCCAATTTTCTCCTGAATGTCTCCAGCCTTGGAGCACTCACCGCTATCTCCTGAGATCATGGGTTCCATTGTCATACTGCTCTAACAGAAAATAAGTTTGTTTTTTCTGACGTTCATCTTTCCCGACTTGTATCAATCCCGTCAAATGCATGGGGGCATCTCATAGACAGCAAAATGCAGTATACAAAATCATATGTATCCTATACAATCATAGAATCATAGAAGTATGGTAGGGGTGGAAGGGACCTTGGAGGTCTTCTAGTCCAACACCACCACCACCACCCGCCCACGGAAGGAGACCTCATACCATCCCGGACAGTTGGCTCTCCAATCTTCTCTTGAAAACCTCCAGCTATTGGTGTCAAGATATGTAAAAGTTGACAAAATATATGTAATGTATATTTAACAGATAGGGAAAGAGAATTGTAAAATGGAAGCAGTTAGATTCTGCAGTCTCATGATGTTATCCACAAGTGCAAGAGATTTGTAATCACCAGCATGTTTAAGTGATGAAGCTCAGGTGGAATAGTTTATAACATCATGGTTGCATCAGATTGCGATTAGTGATGAGTCATATCTGATGGGTGCTAAACTGTATAAAAGCACTAGCTTGTCATATGTTGGATTGGGACTGTTATGGTGAGAGACAGTACTCCACACTCTGTTTGTTTGTTGTATTGTAAATATTGCTTGGTTGTTATGCTGTTTGTATATTTGATGTGTATATAGAATATATGAGTTTTTACTCTATCCATTGTTTTTTGTCTTTCCGTTTACTAACTCTGCAAATACTTTATATCATTACTAACACTTTATCTGCACACAACGGCAGCGCGCTCTGTGCCACATTTATTTATGTATTGTTGATAATTGGGGCACCCAAAACATCAGGAGGCAAGCTCTTCCAGTATTTAATGGCTCTAACTCTCAGGAAATTTCTCCTCATTTCCAGGTTGGCTCATTCCTATGATGAGTTTCCACCCATTGGTTCTTGTCATGCCCTCTGGTGAAACTGAGAATAAATCAAGGCTCTCTTCCTTGTGGCAACCGCTTTTTTGGAAGACTGCAATCATGTCTTCTCTCAGCCTTCTCTTTTCTCTCAGGCTAACCATGCCTAGTTCTTTTAGTCATTTTTCATACGATTTAGCCTCCAAGTCCCCTTATCATCTTTAGTTGTTCTCTGCACTTTTTCCTAGGGTCTCCATCTCTTGTTTTTATTGTGGTGACCAGAACTGGACACAGTACAGTAATACCTTGGTTTATAAGCATAATTCATTCCACAAACATGCTTGTAAACCAAAACACTCTTATGGAAAGTCTCAGGAAACTTTAATGGGTCCAGAACACAGCGGCCAGATTGCTGACTGGGGTGGGGCACACAGATCCCATTACACCCCTACTAAAGCAGCTCCACTGGCTGCCAATCAGCTATCAGGCACAATTCAAGGTGCTGACCTTGACCTACAAAGGACTATACGACCTGGGTCCTAGCTACCTCAAAGATCGAATCTCACAATATGAACCGACTCAAGTGTCTGACTTGGGTGTTAAGGTCATCAGGGGAGGCCTTTCTCTCTAACCCACCACCCTCACAGGTACGTCTCATGGGAACCTATGAAAGGGCCTTCTCGGCTGCGGCGCCCAGACTCTGGAACTCCCTCCCACTGGAAGCCAGGACTGCCTCATCTCTGTTGTCCTTCCGGAAACAGGCAAGGACTTTTCTCTTCAGGCAAGCTTTCCCTGAATGATGGACTACCTATTATGTGACTTTTAGATGGATTACCATGCATGATTGCATTGACTGATTTCATAAGAACACCAGTGTTTTGTGTTAGACTCGATCCCATATAATGGATTTTTCTTTTCTTCTTGTGTGCTCTTTGTAGCTCTACTGTTACCTTTTAATGTTCTAAGATGCCTCTTCTAATTCTCTGTTCGTAACTTGAATATATCTTAAATGTTCTGGGCTGTATGTCTGTGAAGATTCTCAGTCATCCAGGTGAGTTTATCTGGAAGTTGAGTCATGGCTACTGGATGACTTCTCAAAAGCGAAGTCCAGTAGCCATGACTCAACTTCCAGATTCTGGGCTGTATATTTTCCCTCATTATTGTAAGCCACCTTGGGTCTTTTTCCAAGGAGAAAGGTGCGGTAAAATTATGCAAAAATAAATAAATAAATAATATCAAGGCAAATTCCCCCATAAGAAATAATGGAAGCTCAGATGATTCATTTTGGGGTCCCATAGACCACATACCGTACACATAAAATGCCAAAATTCACAAAAGAATTTGACTAGAAGTCCACGTCCACTCCATATCCTGGCTGCAGAATCTGCTGTGCTTGGTTGGGACTAACAACTAGATATTAGCCTGTATTTTTAATGTGACAGTAATAAAGTGCAATTTGTGTCCCTATACACACTTTACTAACTGTCCCATGACTAGAAAAAATAGGAGAAATGCTGAAAACAAATTAAATAGCAAAATAAAGAAAAATAAAAATAAAACCCTAGCCTGCACTCCCCAGTGAATACCTTCCTGGCTGTTGCAAGGAAGACCCTCCTCCCTCTCTTCCACCCTCTGCTTTGGTGACTGCCTGAGACAGAAAGTTTCAGACAATCACCCACAATCCAGCAGGGGAAGGGAGGAAGGGAGAGCCATCACTGGCTCACTTGTGATCATGTGACCTGCTCCAGTGCTTGCATATCAAGTCATTGCTTGTTGATCAAGGCAAAATTTAGCATAAATGTTTGCTTGCCTTGCAAAACGCTCTTTAACCAAGTTACTCTTAAACCAAGGTATTACTGTATTCCAAATGTGGCCTAACTAGAGCAGTATAGAGTGGTACCATCACTTCCAGTGATCTTGACGCTATCTACCTCTTGATGCAGCCTAGGACTGTCTTTTACATATAAAATCATAAAATCTGCCAGCTTTCATGAATCAGGACCATCCACTTTGCCAGGCATGTACCAGTGTGAAGTCCAAAGGTTGGTGGCAAGTTGGATTTCTCCAGGCGCAATGCAAGTCTGGAATGATTTAGGCTGAATAAATATATGTTTTTGTTGTTAAAAAAATGCATCGCCTACTCTTGCGTTTTTACAGGTTTGTGCAAGGGATGGATGGATATCAGCCTGGTTGTATGATGAGCCTCTCTCTCTCTCTCTCTCTCTGTATGTGTGTGCATGCATGCATGTACCAGGCCATTGCCTCGGGGGAATGCCATAAACGAGTCTCTTAGCGAGGTTTTCTAATTGAGCGATCACACCAGAGGGCCATCGCTTAATTCAGAGTTTGGCAGTGTCAACAAGCCGCTTGGAAAATCTGAGCCCATTCATATTTCCACCGAGAGGGCCAACCATCTGTGCTCCTCTAAAGGCACAGATGTCTTGCGAGGAGGAGGAGGCAGAGGCAGAGCGCTTTGGTCCAGGGCAACATTCAGGACCACAGTGTTCCTTGCGTTGGGGGAGGGGGTTATTGAGCCTTTCTCTGTTCCAGCTCCACATTTTGGGCCCTTTCGCTTCCAAAAGATCTTTTTAAATGATTTTTTTGGCCATTTTATGTTGTTGTTGTTGTTGTTGTTGTTATTGTTGTGAATCTTCAAGTCACCTCTGAGTTATGAGTACCCTATGAATGAATAACTTAGAGTGTGGTGGCTCAGCGGGCTAGAGCGCCAAAAACTGTCGGCTGCAAAGTCGGCAGCTCAGCGGTTTGAATCCCAGGTGCCACTCAGCAGAGTGAGCTCCTGCTGTTAAACCCAGCTCCTGCCAACCTAGCAGTTCGAAAGCATGTAAACAATGCAAGTAGATAAATAGGCACCGCTAGAGAGGGGCACGAATAAAAAAAATGGCATTTTGTTTGTCGTTTGTCATTTTGAGGGTTCGTTTCGGTTCGTTTCGGTTTTTAATGAATTTTTGCAAAAAATTCGTTTTCGTTCGTTTTGTTACCATTTCGTTACTATTTATTAGAATTTTTTGTGATTTTTAAAGGATTTTAAGCAATTCACTCATATTGCAGTAACGGAAACAAAACGCACAACAAAATTTCCGGTGTTTCTGTTCGTTTCGTTTCATTTTAAAGACAAAATTCGTTTGTCGTTTCATTAGCTAACGAAACAAAAAACGAAAACGGAAATGAAAAATTGTTCATTTCGTGCCCATCTCTAGGCACCGCCATAAAAAGCAGGAAGGTAAACAGTGTTCCGTGCACAGAAATTCACACCGGCCACATGGCCATGGACTTGCACAACACTGGCTCTGTGGCTTGGAAACAGAGACGAGCACCGCCCCTGGAGTCAGACATGACTAGCATGCAAGTGCAGGGTGAACCTTTACCTTTTAACCTTTTATGCATGAATAAACTCCAAAAGGTCCCTTCCACAATAGCTCTGCTCTGCAATTGCAAACTGAACCCTGTGGCTTCTTTTAGGGACTCAACGCATCTCGTATTTGGTCTTCCTCTCTTCCTGCTGTTTCCAGCTTTCCCAGCATTATTGTCTTTTCCAGAGAATCCTGGCTTCTCAAGATGTTTCCCAAAGTAGGACAACCTCAGCTCAGTGTTTTGCCTCCAGAGACTTGCTCTCCTTTTCGTCAGACCAGCACGGCATTTCAAACAAATAATTTGTTCTCCTCACAGTTTTCTTTACTGCTCAGATTTTACACAGCTGTAAGGAACATCACTGAGAAATATATATTTTCTCCTCTATAAGCATTTTATGTGCCTTCTATACCCTTATATGCAGATATACTTTTAAAACCTAACCAGAGAGCACCTTCAAAGTGCCTCTGTCTAGAAATAGAGTAGAAAGCATTTTCCCCTCTGGCAGTTCAACAGCTTGTAATTGTGAATGGAGATTCTGGACACAAGCAAAGAACGAAGACCAACCTGACCTCAAGCCCTCCCAATAAAAAGCTATTTTGGCTGTCTCTTAGACAGTGAGGACTAACATCTCAGACAGACAGAAAAGTGCCAGTTTTGACTCAAGGCCTATAACTCGCCAAGACAAGTTTAACTGCAAGCATCTTTGGAATTTAGGGAATGGGGGGGGGGGGGGGGAGACAAAACCCATCTATTATTGATGCAAGATCTTCTTCCATATGATAGTATGAATGATCTTGGTCTTCCTCTCCAGTGACCCATTCCTAAACTTGATCATCACTTTAAAAATTACTTTTCAAAAATGCAACACACATAAAAAGGGAGAGAGAGAGAGAGAGAGAGAGAGGAGGAGGAGGAGGAGAAGAAGAAGAAAGATGGTGAGGAAGGAGAAGAGAACAAGCTATTATCCAGCCCTTGTCACATCTGTTTATTGAAGACCGAGTCCTGGCCTCGTGTGAAAGGCTCATGTGTGCAATGATGATGACGTCTGATCAAAATACAGCATTGCACCGATCGCTGATAAGACACGTGAAGCCCAACTGCGCCAGTATGGACGTATATTGCGTGCTGATGAGGAGAACTACGGCCAAAAAGGGTCTCACCCTGAAAGTCACCGGATCCCGTCCGAGGGGATGACCAAAAAAAGGTGTCTGAGGGGGGATATGATTGAGATGTACAAAATAATGCAGGGCATGAGTCAAGTGGAGAGAGGGACGCTCTTCTCCCTCTCACAAAATACCAGAACTAGGGGACATCCACTCAAATTGAGGGCTGGGAGAGTAAGAACAGACAAAAGAAAATACTTTTCCCAGCATGTTGTTAGTCTGTGAAACTCCCTGCCACAGGATGTGGTGATGGCATCTGGCCTGGAAGCCTTCAAAAGGGAATTGGACACATTCCTGGAGGAAAAGTCCATCACAGGTTACAAACCATGAGGGAGATGTGTCATCTCCAGGCTTAAAACCGGGTTACTTCAAGGGCCAGATGCAGGGGAGTGGTATCAGGAGACAGAGATCTAGTCTCGTGCGCTCCCAGAGGCATCTGGTGGGGCCACTGTGAGATACAGGAAGCTGGACTAGATGGCCCCTTGGCCTGATCCAGAAGGGCTCTTCTTAGGTTCTTAGGTTCAAAATAGTGCTGGATGTACATCCTGGAGAATGAAATGAAGTTGTCCCGGGTTCACCCGGACCTAGCCCAGGACTGTGCCAAGGGAAAGGCCAAAACAAGAAGAGCAGACCCCACCACTAAGTGGGCCAAATGCTAAGAAAAAGGAGGAGGAGGAGTGTGGGTCCTTGCCACTGGTCTTTGGCAGATCCCTTTTGCTCTGGGCTGCTGCATTATGCGGGGGTCTGGGACCCAATGGCCTTGTAGGTCCCTTCCAACATCATGATTCTGGATTCTATACCAAGATTACAGTGGATTTCCTCTCTGTCTCTGTCTCTCTGCCTCTCTCTCTCTCTCTCTCTCTCTCTCTCTCTGTGTGTGTGTGTGTGTGTGTGTGTGTTGAAAAATTGCTTCCAGCTCGCCGCCTTAATGGATGAGGGAAGAACCAAGTCCCGGCAGCCTCATAGGTGAACACCATGTACTAACAGCAACAACACAGTTTTTCATTAATAAATCAGGTCTGGGGCTGAAGGGCGGAGCGTGCTCTCCATCAAGGGGAAGGGTGGGGCGGCTGGCAGCCGGTGAGCACCTGATGTCGTGCTGCGGCACTGAGATCCTCCACCACCACCTTTGGGCTTGGCCGCCTGGCCTCCCTCCCCTGTTCCGGCGTCTTCCTCACCCTTGCTTTTTCCAGAGCGCGGCTCCATCTCTTGCTTCTGCCGTCTCTGCAGCATCTGTGAAAACTACTACGACAGCATCTCCGAAGGAAACGGATCGTTCCCCCTCCAGAAAGGAGAGTGTCTTGGACAGGAGACAGCAGGCCTGGACGTGGAGTCAGGAAATGAACAGGGTGCATTTAGGGAAGCACCAGTTCCCTAAATGCACAGCTGGAGTGACATTAGATTCCAGAAGACTCCCCATTGCGTGATTGATCTTGCAGCGTGAGAGCAGATGGGAGATGGGAGAGCAGCCCAAGGAAGGGAGGAGAACATGAACTTTAAGGGAATTCCACAGAATCATTGACTGATTCTGTTGAACTCTCTTTCTCCCTTTGGGGAGAAAGAAGGCATAAAAATAAAGTTTATTATTATTATTATTATTATTATTATTATTATTATTATTATTATT
>JAHTLZ010000193.1:1087596-1102749 GCA_023846285.1 Phrynocephalus versicolor
GATTAAAAATAGAAACATACATTTCTTCAAAGGAAGAGGGTTGGGATCTTAATACGAGAGGAAAGGCATTCGGTCAGACCACTGGCCATCGACTCTGGTCCTGCCGACTCTGAGTGGCATGAGTGGTTTTCCATGGCTTGAGGCAAGATTCTTTCCTAACCGGACCTGGAAATTCCTGGTCTTGTCCAATGGTCCCCACCCAGGTACATCCAGTTTGGTCTCTGAAAACAAAAAAGAGTAAAAAGCAGATGCAGTTCAAGTGATTGCTTTTTGTGTAGGGTGGTTTCCTTCTTTCTTTCCTTTCCTTCCCTCCTTCAAACTGGACCCAAGAAATGTCAGAGTCCGGCGTCCTGAGCTGCGAAGCTCTTGGCCTTTGCTGTGAGCTCAGGATATGGCCCAAAGCCGGATGCAGGATGAAAAAGGGAACACAACCACTGACCACCCTGGAAACAAACCAAAGAAAGCCTTGCTCATGGGATTTCGTGCAAGTAGGTGCCCATCCCCCCAAAATTGGATTGCAAATGGAGTCACTACTTCATGCAGAACAACTCAGCCTTGCTGGATGGGGTTACGCTCCCTCTGAAAACCGACGTGTGTGTCTTAGGGATGCTCCTGGATTTGTCTCTGAGCCCGGATGCCCAGGTTTCGCCACTAACCAGGGGGGCCTTTTAGACCATTTAAACAAGTGCACCAGCGGTGCCTATTTCTTGAGAGATCCGATCTGGCCACAGTGACCCACGCCTTTGTAATGTCCTGGCTGGATTACTGCAACATGCTCTATGTGGGGCTGCCTCTGGAAGGTATCAGGAAACTTCAGTGGGTCCAAAATGCCAGAACAGGATTGCTGACCGGAGCTGGTAACAGGAACCACTCTTACACCAGCTCCATCGGCTGCTGACCCATTTCCAGGCTGAATTCAAAGTGCTGGTTCTAATGAACAAACCCCAAATGGCTCAGCCTCAACCTGTTTTAAGGACTGCAGTTCCCTTCAAGAGCCTGCCCGGGAAAAAGGACTATCAGGAGAAGCCCTTCTCTCGGGCCCAGCACCTTCACAGGTGCCTCTGATGGGTACATGGAAGAGGGTCTTCCCTGTGGCTGCTCCCAAACTCTTGAACTCCCTCCCACTTGAGTCCTGCCTGGCCCCATCTCTGCTGTCCTTCCACAAGCAGGCAAAGATCTCCCTCTGCAGGAAGGTTTTCACTCACCATCAAAAAAGGTAACGGTTTCCCCCCCCCGCGCACATGCGTGCTAGTTGTGTCCAACTCTAGGGGCAGTGCTCATCTCTGTATTCAAACCAAAGAGCCAGTGTTGTGCATGTAGCCACATGGCCGGCATGGCTGCAATGAAACACTGTTTTACCTTCCCACTTTTTAAAAAAATGGTGGTTCCTATTTATCTACTTGCATTTCCATGCTTTTGAACTGCTAGGTTGGCAGGAGCTGGGGTTATCAGCAGGAGATTGCTATGCTGCACGGCACCCAGGATTCGAACTGCCATGCTACCGACTTTGCAGCCAACAGTTTTTGGAATTTGAACCGCCATGCTATCGACTTTGCAGCCAACAGTTTTCGGAGCCTTAGTCTGCTGAGCCGTTACTTCTGACAATCTAAAAGACAATAAATAGGATGGTTTATATTTTGTTTGCTTCTAAATCTGTTTTTAGTAACGATGTTGCCTTTTAAATATAGTGTTATTAATTCTTCTTTAATATTTGAATAATTTAGCTTTTAAGATTATGTTTTTAATGAGGTAAGCTGCCTTAGGTCCTTTTAAAGGAAAAAGGCAGGGTAAAAATATTTTCAATAAATAAAACGACATAAATGATGCTGTGTTTTGCCACAGGGAAACAGAATAGAGCTGGCAACTGGATGGGTGGAATTTTAATACAGCACATCTCTTGACATGCAGCTCCAAGCATTTGGGGAAATGTTTTGGAAAAACACAGAAAATATTTTTAAAAAGAAGGAGAGAAAGAAACAGTAGACCCAATAAAAAGAGATCTTTAATTTCCGTACTGTTTATGTTTCCCATAAAAATTCTAACGGCAAACCAAAGAGTTTCTGGTGACCCTCCCACCCACCTTTTCAAACTCTCTTGCTCATAAATCGGCCAATAATTAATATTTTGGTCCACCCGATGGCAAATTAGAATGTACTTTCACTGAGCCTCTGTAGCCGTCCAACCGACAAATGACTATTCCTGCAAATCTTGGCAACGCTGAGATTTCAGAGCCACCTCAGAAAATGTCCAGCGTTGTGGCAGGGTACACGGGGCTCAAAGAACTTGCCCACCCCTCTGTTAAGGGGCTAGGGATGGGGAGACCGAGGCAGGGCGGGGGTCCTATCCTGCCATCCTAGTTCCCTTCCTTCACATGAAGGGTTTCACCCATCAGCCCTTGCCAAAGATCACTGCTTTCCTGGCCCACCCTTTGGGGTTGTTTATGCTCTCCTCACTCAGAAAAAAAGGGGGAAAGGGAGTAGAAAAATATTGGTGTTTTGTGACTCCCAGGTGGCGGTGCCCAGTTTTCTTCTCAGAATTATTTTAAAATGTAGGAGGAGCAAAAGTGCATAGCTGAACATTAAAAAGAGATGAGAAAAGACACGGGAGATCACACACACACACACACACACAGAGACAGAGACACACACACACACACACACACAGAGAGAGAGAGAGAGAGAGAGAGAAGAGAGAGTTTTGGGAGTTTTTTTGAATGACCGCTTTAAGGTCATCCCTGCTTCACAGAGGAGAAATTGTCTCTCTCCTTCAAGGCCTGGACGGTGAGGTTGCATTTCATCCGTTTTTATTAGTTGCTTGATATTTTCATCTTAATTTTCCTCTCACACTCATTCCTCTTCAAACAAGGTCTCATCCTGCCGCTATTTTGCTCAGCCAGTCCAAGCATAATTCTTACACGTGTTTGCCTGTCGGATTTAAAAAGGGAAGAGCCTTCTCGTTGTTCTAAAAACAAACGGCAGAACGTTTGGTCTGCCCCTCTCGCAATTTCACACATTGGAATTTTTTTTAAGGGATGGGTTTTACTTCTTACTCAGGTGGAGATTTCCCACCTGGTGTAGCCTGAAAAAGGAGCAGAAACACCTTCAGTAAGTTGCATGTCCCAATACGTGTGTCAGCAAGACTGCTTTTCAGACTCTTCTAGATCTGCACCTAGATTGGTACTCTGAGGCTCCCAGCCTTCCTCCTTCTTTTATGATGGTTGCAAGCAGTTCCTGTAGAAGTGGAAGTCAGCTTGTGATGGGCTTCTCTAAATAAGTTTAGTCTCCTTTGACTTCTGCTCTATCCCTACATGGACCTTCACAGGCAATCAACGGCTGATACTTCACGTCCCTTTTGCTGCAGTTCATGGCCCTGCTGGAGACCAGTTTGGAGGAATGTAACCTCACGTCCTTGTGGGTTCAATCCGAGTTCGAAGGAACGGAACCTCACGTCCTTGTGGGGTCAATCCGAGTTCGAAGGAACGGAACCTCGAGTCCTTGTGGGGTCAATCCGAGTTCGAAGGAACGTAACCTCACATCCTTGTGGGGTCAATCCAAGTTCAAAGGAACGGAACCTCACGTCCTTGTGGGGTCAATCCGAGTTCGAAGGAACGTAACCTCACGTCCTTGTGGGGTCAATCCGAGTTCGAAGGAACGTAACCTCACGTCCTTGTGGGGTCAATCCAAGTTCACCCCGACCACGCCCCCTGAACTGCGCTCCAAGTGGGGTGAGAGATTCCCGTCCTGGAGCTCGGGAATCTTTTCAATCCGCTTCTCGATCAGCCCCCCCCCCAGGGGACATGCGGTTCCTCTTAACCCGCATTGAGAAAATACTCAGTGCGATTACTTTTTTGTTGTTGTTGTTGAGAAGGGGGGAGGAGGAACATCAGTATTTCGATGTACAGTGGGCCCTTGTATAAGAAACAGCTTGTATAACATAAAATCTGTACAATATAAAAAATTCCGGAGATAGGGGAAATTTGCTTAACAATAACATAATTGCCTATGGGGAGAATCTGTACAACATAAAAATGGGATTACTCAGTTTTCAATGCATTCCTATGGGAATTTGTATAAAGGAGAATTTGCTTAACATAATTTCACTTGGAACGAATTAATTCCTGTTTACAAGGTACCACTGTATCGAACAACAGGAATTATATAACTCCTTCTTATGAATCCATTTCCCCTGCTTATAGACCAAGATTCTTCCTCAAACAGTTTACCCTGGTTTGTGTTTGTTCCTTACCGCCAGGTAAGGATCGAGGATGTGCGGTTAAAGTACTCCCGGTTTCAATCAGCATGCTCGTGAGTACAGAGAAACAGGGGCAGAACCGGCATTAGGTCACGTGACTAAAACCGATTTCAACACGGAGGCAAGTTCACCTCGGCTCGAGGAAGGACGTGAAGTAACCGCCAACATTTCCCTTCCTTTTATTTATTTATTTATTTTTATATTTATATCCCGCTAGATTATCCCATAAGGGAACTCAAGGCGGTTAACAGATATAAAAATTCCAAAATACAAGCACAAAGGAATAGTACTCGGTTCCATAAAAGTGAACCTAAAAAGAATAAGCAAACCTACAGTGGAACACAAAATTTAAAAAGGAAAACCAAACAATAATAAAGTAATATTACTAATAAGAATACTAAAGCAAGATGGCGAGAGAAAATCAGGCAGACATGAAAATTCAAATGCCTACTCAAAAATACCTAATACCTAATACCTGTCTCCCGGGCAATTGTTCTTACCCCCCCCCCCCCCCGTCTCTTCCACACACACCCTCACCTTCTCTGATCTGATCTGATTTCTGTCTCTTGAGGAATTTACCTCCAAGCCCTAACACCACACTTAAACATACAAACTGATCCTGGCCTCAGAGCCATAAAACTATCCTTTACAGCTCTATAGGAGCTGCCTAGATGCCGTAAGCACATCCGATCTCTCCTGATTTTGGAAGCTAAGCAGGGTCGGATCTGGTTAGTACTTGGATGGGAGACCTCCAGGGAACACCAGGTGCTGTAGGCGCCTGGAGTAGGAAGTAGCAAACCACTCCAGTATTCCTGCCAAGAAAACTCCATGGACATGGAGTCACAAAGAGTCGGTCACGACTGTAACGACACGACACACACACACACACACACACACACACACACACACACAGAGCTCTATAGACCCTGGCCCAACCTTCCCACCATTTCTACTAATCAACTCCCCCTCCTCTTTTCCCCCCTCCCCTATCCACCCCCCCAACTCTATACACTACCGCCAATGAATATCTGGTATGAAATGTATATCCCATCCCATGTTATATTGTACGCCTCATTCTGCTGCTGTATGTCTGAAGACGTGGACGCGTGGTCCACGAAACGTTACATTAAAATATGAAAGTTAGTCTTTAAGGTGCCCACATGTTTTGTGTCTTTTGGTTATTTATTTTTCTTTGATTTTTGCCTGAAATTCGTGAAGAAAAGACGAACACGGCTACCCTCTCTGTTCTTATTCACAAAGTGAACTCTGCACATGCCAGCAATGGGGGTGGGGGTGGGGGGTGGGGAAATGCTCCCCTTTTGGGCACAAATGTCAAAAGGTCCAGGAGCCCACTTGCCATGGGGACATGGCAATCCTCTCGAAGGGGTGCCCCTGCCAGGCTATGAGATGGGTGTGGGGCGTGCCCTCCAGACGTTTTCTGAAACACGTTCCTTTTCTTCCTCCCAATTAAGGGGCTCGTTTGGCACTAATAAGGCGTTTATTGACTCGCAGGCCTGCATTGATCCGAAAAAGACTGCGGCGCACATTTAATAAATGGCCTCCGAGATAAATCGGCGCTCAGGTAATAAACTGGAGTTCGCACCAGCAAACATGCCTTAATTACGTTCCTCTTAATATACCAAGTCCATAATGAATTTTTGAGGCATTTAATTACTCCTTTGACCAGATAATCGAGGGGTAGGCAGCGGGGAAAAAAAGGGAAAAAGATAAAGATAAAAAAGGCATCTGGTTGTCAGGAGGGAAAGAAGACAGGGCGAAATGTTGACAGCAGAGAAATCTCTAAAAGGTGACGGTGAATGAGGTCACCCTGATGGCTCAGTTGAAGCGTTCTGAACCACCACCCAGTAGCAGGCATGAAACCGCTCTACCCATCGGGGTTAAAGCCCCAGGATCTTCCTGGAAGGCTTCTGACCTGGAGCATCCTGAGAGTTTAACCCTGAGATCCCTCTTTTTTCCTTCCTTCCTTCCCTTCTTTCTTCTTTCCATTCCTTCCTTCCTTCCCTTCTTTCTTTCTTTTTCTTCCTTCCTTCCTTCCTTCCTTCCCTTCTTTCTTTCTTTTTCTTTCTTTCTTTCTTTTCCTTCCTTCCTTCCTTCCATTCCTTCCTTCCTTCCCTTCTTTCTTTTTCTCTTTCTTTCTTTCTTTCTTTCTTTCTTTCTCTTCCTTCCTTCCGTCCTTCCTTCCTTCCTTCCCTTCTTCCTTCCTTCCTTCCTTCCTTCCTTCCTTCCTTCCTTCCTTCCTTCCTTCCTTCCTTCCTTCTTTCTTTCTTTCTTTCTTTCTTTCCTTCTATTCTTTCTTTCTTCCCCCCCTTCCTTCCTTTCTCTGCATCCAAACCTGGTCACTGGGCTGGACGGAGTGTGGTGAAAGCAAGTTCCACCTGCCACCTTGAGGCCGTTGCAGAAAGGTCAAGTCGACAGGGATGCAGAAATAGCAAATGGAATCGCTTGGGGGGGGGGGTCCAACCTGGTTCCCTTTCTGTGGGAAACTAGCGTCTTCCTGCTTCTTTTCTTGTTTGCCCCCCCCCCCCAAATGCAAAGGAAGCCTTCCCTGAACTGCTAGCTCCCTCTCAATGTGGTTTTTAGACAGATTGTTGTGTGTTACTGGATTTGTAGGACTCCCTGTGTTTTCCATTTCTGGTGTGTGTTCTCCCGAGTGGCCTTTAATGCTCTGTCTATATTTGTTTACTTTTTGTCCTTAGAGTCATTATTGCCTTTTTAACGACGCAAGATGCCTCTTCACGCTCATGGTTCTTAGCTTTAAATATTGTCTTTCATGTTATTAATCGCCGTTGTATACTCATTGTCTTCCAACTGTTAATATTGTCCTTGGGTCCTTTTAAAGAAGAAAGGCGAGGCGAAAATATTTCAAATGAGTAAATAAATTTGGGAGCCTGTGTTCTTCATGACTTCATATATGCCAGGCGTGAGAGTATGAACTAATTCTCGAACTCGGAACTCCTACCAGTCAGGCCAATTTTGTTTTGATTCCCACAAAGTTATTTATTTGCAGATTCGAGCCTCAGGAGCGACATGAGGCACAAATAAGCACACACTCTGGCCTTATTAACAATGGAGTGTCCCGTTCATAGTTTTGAACTACAAATACCATAATTCTCAACCATAAATAAATGAATAAATTAAAATAAATAAAGAGGACAGCACCTGTGTGAGGAGGGCACACAAACAGGCGTGCATGCACACACATGCACAAGTCTGTGCGCGTGCACCCACTCACACACACAGTCTGTGTGTGCCCTCCCCACCCAGGTTATTTAAATTTATTTAAATTTATTCATTCATTTGATTTATATTCTGCCCATCTAGTTACAGGGCCACTCCTGGCGGTTTCTTTTATCATACTTTTATAATACTTTTATCCCCTCTTTATCCTTAAAAAAGGCACATACTATGTCATGTAATATTTACATTCATTTCGTTTCTTTCCACCAATAGGTAGCATTCAAGACCAATCACATTTTTAAAAGAACATAAACATCTAAAATTATAGTTAGTCAAGAAAAGTAAGTA
This sequence comes from Phrynocephalus versicolor, assembly GCA_023846285.1. Classification (NCBI taxonomy): domain Eukaryota; kingdom Metazoa; phylum Chordata; class Lepidosauria; order Squamata; family Agamidae; genus Phrynocephalus; species Phrynocephalus versicolor. The sequence continues at coordinate 1,095,394 of JAHTLZ010000193.1, forward strand.
AGTAAGTAAGTAAGTAAGTAAGGAAGGAAGGAAGGAAGGAAGGAAGGAAGGAAGGAAGGAAGGAAGGAAGGAAGGAATTGAATATAGAAGGAAGGAAGGAATTGAATATAGAAGGAAGGAAGGAAGGAAGGAAAGTAAATTAATAAACATCTGTAAACCATCCTCCAAGCAAATACAATGGTACCTTGTATTAAGTAATTAATTTGTTCCAAATGAAACTATATTAAGCAAACATTTATACAAACATTGATTGAAAACAGAGTAATCCCTAATCGTGATTATTTTTATACTGTACAGATTTGCCCCATAGGTGATTCTGTTAAGCAAATTTCCCCTGTCTCCGGAATTTTTTGTTGTACAGATTTTATGTTATACAAACCATTTGTTATACGAAGGTCCACTGTACATTATAATCACTTAAATCAACAAAGGCAAAGTAGCCATTCTATGCTAGTCTAAAAACCTTTTTTCACTCATTTCTTAAAATCAGATCAGAAAAGAGATCCCAGCTTGGAGGGGAGCCCATCACATGATCTGGGAGCGGCAGGCTTATAAGCCTGGGAAGGATTTAAAGAGATAGAAAGCAGAGCTTTGGGAAAGCCGTCTTAAGAAAGCAAAACAAAACTGAACTACGCCACCCAGAAGTCCACATCCCTGGGGTGGGGGTGGGGGTTGGCTGCCTGGTGGATCCTTGGAGGTGTCGTCCGAAACAAGAGCAAGGAGGTTGTCGCAGCCAGGTCCAAAGGAAGCCACCCCAAAAGAGCTCGGTGCCCCCTAAGGACCCACAGGGTGCACTGCCCTCCTGCAGAGATGATGGATGGGCAGTGCCACACCTGGACCGTGTGATGCTGGAAGGAGAGGGGAGAATGCACCTTCACACTGCAGCCAACAGAGGGCAGGCTGAAAGGAGAGTAGTGGGGGGAGGAGGAGGCGGCACCGGAAAACACAGGCTTGGCAGGATGATGAAAAGATGCCTCTAGTGCAGCGGTTCTCAACCTGTGGGTCCCCAGATGTTCACAGACTGCAGCTCCCAGAAGCCTCCATCACTCGCTGTGCTGGAAGGGATTTCTGGGAGTTGCAGTTCAGGAACATCTGGGGACCCCACAGGTGGAGAACCACTGCTCTAGTGCATCGTGTCCCATGCACAAAGGTCTTTCCATGCAAGATCCGTGGGTTCAGGCCCAGGCAAGTGAACCAGGAACCTTCTCATGCCCGAGCAGTCCCGGTCTTTGGCCTTAGGAAGGCGAGAAGAGGGTGCCAAGGGGAACTCCAGGACAGGACAGGAGGAGAGCAGGCGGATGATTCTGCAAGGGCACCGAGACCGCCATTCTCAGAGGATGATTTTCCAGCAGCCTGGCTTCTGATAAAGAGCCCCTTTCCGTCCGTTGTCCTGGTCGACTTTTCGTTCCAGCTCTGGCGGTTTGTCTATAAAGCAGTCTGGGCACCGGCATGTCCTGTGGCAGGGAGTTCCGCAGGTGATCAGAAGGTGTAAATCGGGGTGTCCAAACCTTTTGCAAGGAGGGCTAGATTTGGCGAGGTGAAAATGTGTGGGGGCCGACCATTCAACCGCATTTGTCCCCCAAGCTGGACTTTGGACAAGCCTCTAGGATGTGCAAGGAGGCGGGAAGGATGCTGCAGCAATGGAGCTGGGGGGGGGGGGTAGGCTGGCAGGTGGCTGGGGGTGGGGGGATCGACGGAGGCAGGGAGGACAGGCAAACCATAAAACTGCAAGCTGACATCTCCATCCGGTATGGGGAGGGGCCAGTTGACGGAGATGCATGACAGGCTGAGCTGGTGGGGAGAAGAGGCTGTGGCCCAGTCAAAATTTGAAAACGGGCTGCATTTGGCTCCCGGGCCTGACTTTGGACAGGCCTGGTATAAATTATAGGGCCGCTATAAGTTAGCCCTGAGATGGATGGCACATAATAGTGTCATTCATAGTGGGGAACGGTAGAATTTTGCAAAGAGGAAGACCCATGGTGAGATGGATTCACTCTCAAAAGGAAGCCACAGGCCTGAGCCTGCAAGTGCTGACCACGCCAGCGGAGGGCGGGACCGACTGGCGACCGCTTGTCCGTGGGGTCGGCATAAATCAGAGGCAACTAGATGACACAGAACAACGAAAACAGGCTATGTGTTAATTAGGGTGGCCACCTTTTAAAAAACAAATCTCCTGACCTTTAATTGCCACAAATCAGGAGCCGTCAACGTGGTTCGGTCAGACAATACTGGCTCATGGATTCTGGGAGTGAAGGTTCAAAGGGAGGCGCTTGGTCACCAAATTTTGGGTGACACTGAGGAGCGGAAATTTAGTTGAAGTCATATTTTCAAAGGAGGCCTCTCCCAAATGTGCCTGCTCTTGATCAACAGAATGGCAAGAGATTGCTATTGTTGTTGCTGCTGCTGCTGTTGTTGTTGTTTTGTTTTGTTTTATTTTATTTTTCAGGTAGAAAAGAGAAGGCAGTCAAACGAACAGCCCTCTAAGTTCCTCTGAGTAAAATGTGCTGGAAATATTTATATCCAATGGTGGCCTATCAACGCAGATTCTTAAAATCTGTAAGCTCGTGATGCGTGCTCTCTATACATTTTTCCCACCAGACCCGATTTCCACTCCACAAAAGGCGAGCTTTCCCTTCCGAAGTGACCGTGGGAAGGATTACATGCACCTGCTGCATGAAGACCCTGCAGTGTGGGACGGGATGTCGGCAATCCCCACCCCACCCCAAGGCACCCAGCTCCTTGCTGCTTGTGGTCTGAGTCAGGTGTGGAGGTGCAGTTGTCATCTGGAGGTATCAAAGGGTTGTGTTAAGAGCCAGTCCACTTGGACTGCTTCCTATAAGCAAAGAGGAGGAACCCTCTGTGTGTGTGTGTGTGTGTGTGTGTGTGTAATGGGTCCAGATACAGATATGCAGGCCTCTGAGAGGAGAAACACTCACCCTTAAAAGCATGCAAGTTTAGACCTGCCATGGGTCCCGGTCAAGCACAAGCTATCTGGGACCGAAGCATGATGCTCAGGTACAACCCCACAGCGCTTAAAACACTCTCAGGGCAGTTTACAAGTTATGCAGGGCACACGTTATCCCTGCACCACCACCAACCCCACTCCAGTGTTTTGGGTACACAACTGACCGATCTCAGAAGAATGGAAAGCTGAGTGAACCTCGAGCCGGCTACCTGGGATGAAACCTGGGTCAGAAGCAGAGATTGGTGGCAGTACAGCAGTTTAGCCTTTGCGCCACAGGGCTCCGTCAGCAGGGGAAATGCGATGACTCCTTATTAGAGATGGGCACGACTCAAAAGATGGTTTTTTGTTTTTCGTTTTTCATTGAGGGGGTCCGTTTCAGTTCGTTTTTGTTTTCGTTGGGTTTTTTGCAAATTTTTCGTTTTTGTTTTGTTGCGTAACGAAAACAAAAAACGAAAACAGAAACGAAAAATTTCTGTTTCGTTAGCATTCTTTTCAGTTCAATGTACTTGCCGCAACGAAAATGAAAAACACAGCAAAGTTTTCCGTTTCGTTTCTGTTTCCGTTTTGTTTTTTGGAAAATTTTCGTTTTTGTTGCGTAACGAAATGAAAAAACGAAAACGAAAATTTCGCTGAGTCGTGCCCATGTCTACTCCTTATGTGAAGCAGAGCCTCTTCAGTGATTAAACTGCAGTAATGCAGTAAGGACTCTGCTCACGACATGGATTTGATCCGGATGGGATCCATCCTTCCCAGGTCAATAAAACGGAGTCCCTGGCTTGCTGGGGCAAATGCGCGCATGTGTGTGTCAATGTGTAGCCTGCATTTTTAAACTGCAAGCCGCCCAGGGAGTGCCTCCAGCGCTACGGGGCGGTATAGAAGCAGCAAAGTTTGTTCTCTTTCGCTTCCATGTTTGTTGCCCATCCATTTCATCTTTTGTTAATGGTGAGGGAAGTCTCTCCCCACCACCACCCGCCGCCTTCCCGGGCTGCAACTACGAGGCCACATCCCTGGACCGTGCCGTGGACTGGCTACAAGGCCAGGAGGTTCGACCTCCACCTCCCTGCACCTGCCCGTGGCACCCTCAGGAGTTTAGAAGCTGTATCTCGTGGGTTCGAATCCCACCCTGGCCCATGGGAGCAGGGAGACAAGCTTCCCCCCTTCCCCGTTACCCCCCTTTTTTATGGGTGCAAGGAGTAACCGGAGTGCCCGGGCTCTTCCTCTTCTTTGAGAGGTTAATGACCCAGTTAGCAGTTCTTGGCTGCTGTTCCCGACATTTTGCAGACATTAAGAGCCCTGCGCGGCTGCCAAGTACATTCCGTTCTCTGGAGGTCAGCCAAGACATCTCAGATTACTGTGTGATGTGACAAAGAGAGAGCTAACTCAGAGGTGAAGGCAGGCAGGCAGGAGCTGAGTGAAGGATTGGGGAGGTGGGAGGGGGGAAGAGAAGAGAAAGCGAGAGGTTATGGAGGTTGAGCAGAGAGAGAGAATCCAGCCTTTGGAGGAGGGGGGGAGGGCCAGGAAGGGAAGCACCACAGCTAAATTTAAACCTCCGAGCTGGAAATGCTTTTCCCCAGTGCTTATTCACCAGAGGGGGGGGGAGAGAGAGAGAGAGAGAGAGAGAGAGAGAGAGAGTGAGAGTGGAGTGCATGCATCGCACTGCAACCCGGGGCAGAGGCTTCTGGAGGAGCAAGAGATAATTGAACGGTTCCTCTGCCTGGACCAGCAGGCCAGGCCTCGTGAGGATGATGCCGCTGGATTCCAAACCGGGGCGGCAGGGCTCCGGCCGTGACCACAAGGACCGTCTTCCTGCCAGAGGGGAGGCCAGCCGCTGGAGCATCTGGCAGGGACGGAGGAGCCAGAGGGATTGGGCATACCTGGGCAGAGAAGGGGATGCCTGGTCTCCCCCCCCCCCCCCCCCCCCCCGCCCCCCCCCGCCCTCCTGGGCTGCCTGCCCCCAAACTGCCTTTCCTCCAGCCTTCCCGGTCTGAAGACTGGGAGCAGAAACTTTGCCCTTTGCTCGCTGGTGGGATACTGGGAGGCAAGAAGCCAAGGGCTGCCGGATGAGAGGCCAGAGAGGGAAGGAGCCCCCGGGGACACATCATGTCAGTGCGCTCACGGGGTCGCAGCAAACAGAGGAACACCTGGCTGCCGCCCTGGAGCATCCTTTGGACTTCCAAAGACGGGCAAGGAGGAAAGAGGGCTTTTCATCAAGGCCACCAGAGCCGCTTTGGGGGTGCCACAAGGGGAAACCGTGGAAAGGCAAGGAGAGCAGCAGAGAAGCAAAAGGGACCCTTATTAGAGAAATGGGGGGGGGAACGTTGCCTGCTGGGACTACGACTCCCAAAATCCTCCAATTTCTCATCACTTCTGCCGTTTTACCAACAGACGGCAAACGGTCCCCTTGCCCTCGCCTCCGGCACAGCACCCTTCCCCTGAATGCCCTCCGTGACTCCACTTTGCGCGTGGCACATTCCAGTTAGAAAAAGGAAATCCTCTTTAATTAATTAATTAATTAATTAATTAATTAATCTTTGAACTGCAGATCTGGAAAGGACCCCGTGGGATCATGGAGTCCAGCACCTGTCAAGGACTCCTGGTGAGAATTTGAAGTCCTCCAGACCCAGGGCGAGGCAATGAGGGCTTTTTGCTCCAGGGTGCCAACATTCAGAGGGCACCGAAAGCTAGAGGCCAGTCTGTGATGGAGGGTTAGGTAAATAACTGAAAACACCTTTTAAAAAGATCCTTTCCCCCTGTCTCTTTAAAGCAAAGCAAAGCAAAGCAAAGTGTTCTGCTTATATACCACCCCATACCACTTCAAGTAGTCTCTCGGTGGATTACAGTTTTCAATTACAGTAAGGCAGGCTACACATTGCTCCCCCCCCCCCAGCAAGCTGGGTACTTGTTTTACCGACCTCGGAAGGATGGAAGGCTGAGTCAACCATGAGCCGGCTGCTGGGGATTGAACCCCAGGTCATGAGCACAGTATTACCTGCAGGACAGGCATTAAAGTGTGTGTGGGGGGGGAACCTTTGGCCCTCCAGATGTTTTGCACCACAACTTCCACAGTCCCTTATGCTTGGCAATATAGGCTTGGAATTCTAGGAACTGTGGTCCAAAACATCTGGAGGGCCAAGGGCTCCCCCAGACCTGCTTTAAAGTCTAAACTTTCCAATTTTGTTTGGGGGGTGGAGGGTGGGTGTCACCACATCCTCCTCTTCCCCCTCCTTCTTCATGGTGGGGCTTGTGTTCAAACCTCAGGGCAAGAGGAGGGTAAAGCAACAGCACTCACCAGCAAGGGACAAATTGGGTGGGTTTCACTTCCAATCCCAGAAGTGGAAATGGGGGTCCAGTGGATGCAGGAGCTTTCAGGACGTGTTTCCAGCGGGGAAGCCCAGTGCCCTTGACCGGTGGCCGAAGGTGTTGTATCCCCAGCATCACAACCTCCCTGCAAGGTTGGAGGGCGGGCGGGAATGGCCACTGCCCTGCCACACACCTGAGATGCCCCCCACCCCTGCCTTGGTCTCTTGGCCCCATGCGCAATCACAGCACCTGCCACTAGAGGGAGACATTGCAATAAAAATCTGGCCCTCCACGGCCTTGAGCAGCAATTGCAGTGAGGGAGTCAGTCCATCTCTCTCCTTTGCCCTGCCTCGTTTCCTGCTGTTTCCCAATACCCCCCCCCCCCCAGGACGGCCTTTTCCAGAGAACACTGCCTTCTGTTGATGTTTCCAGAGTAGGGCGTGCTCAGAGGCCATGTGGGCTGGTGCTCCCTTACAGCAGCCTAGATGAATCCAGGGGTGAGAGAGCAGCAAGGCAGCCTCTGACCGTCTGCTGCTCAAAACATCTTGTTAAGTGCGGAACTGTGCAGCTCGATCCAGCAACCTGGGAAAGGGTGTGTGTGTTGATTTGTAATTGTTGTTTTCAGTTGTTCAGTCGAGTCTGACTCTTTGTGACCCCATGGACCAGAGCTCACCAGGCCTTCCTATCCTCCACTGCCTCCCAGAGTTTTGTCAAATCCATGTTGGTTGCATCGATGACACCGTCCAACCATCTCATTCTTTGCCATCCTCTTTTCCTTTTGCCTTCGATCTTTCCCAACATCAGGGACTTTTCCAAGGACTCCTCTCTCCTCATGAGGTGGCCAAAGTACTGGAGCCTCAGCTTCAAAATCTGTCCTTCCAGTGAACATTCGGGGTTGATTTCTTTCAGGATGGATAGGTTTGATCTCTTTGCAGTCCAGGGGACTCTCAAGACTCTCCTCCAGCACCACAGCTCGAAAGCATCAATTCTGCGGCGATCAGCCTTCTTTATAGTCCAGATTTGTAATTAGCCAGGGTTAATTTGAGAAAGAAAGAAAGAAAGAAAGAAAGAAAGAAAGAAAGAAAGAAAGA
>JAHTLZ010000193.1:1106823-1117281 GCA_023846285.1 Phrynocephalus versicolor
ATTATTATTAATATACCGCTCCTTCTTCCCAAAAAGGAAACTCATCCATGTTCAGGTCCCCCTTCGATGCTTTACAGCAGTGGTTCTCCACCTGTGGGTCCCCAGATGTTCCTGGACTGCAACTTCCAGAAGCCTCCACCACTCGCTGTGCTGGAAGGGATTTCTGGGAGTTGCAGTCCAGGAACATCTGGGGACTCACAGGTTGAGAACCACTGCTTTAGAGGCTCACACAGACCTATGCGCTGGGCCATGCATTCCGCGACAGGAAGTCATGAGTTCTCTATCCTTCTGCAGAAATAAGAGATAGACAGGAGGTCTTCCCCACCCCAACCCCTTCCACCCCATCCTGTGGGTCTGGACAGAATTACCCCCCCCCACCCACACACACATACACACTCTTCCAGGCAAAGCTGCCTGGGCCACCCCAGACTTCCTTGGCTTCCACCACAGGGCAGCCTCTCTTCTGTCGTGTTGTACTACATCTCCCATTAGCCTTCGTCGAGACCGCTGAGCTAGGCCTCTCGGAACTTTGCAGCTGTTTTATTTATTTATTTATTTATTTAAAAAGGTCAGCCCCGGGCTTTTAGTGGATTTCATCAGTTTCTTACAGTGGTACTACCTTGTAAAACGGAATTAATTCGTTCCCAATGAAATTGTGTTCAGCAATTTTTCCTTTATACAAATTTCTCATAGGAATGCATTGAATACGGAGTAATCGTGACCATTTTTATGTTGTACAGATTTGCCCAATAGGTGATTCTGTTAAGCAAATTTCACCTATCTCCAGAATTTTTTATGTTGTACAGATTTTATGCTACACAAACCGTTTGTTATACGAGGGTCCAATGTATTTCCCTTCCAACTGGTGAATGAGTTTAGACATCCATCGATTCAACCCTTATCCCCTCACATCTACTCTACATGTTCTCTTGCTCCCACTCCTCCTTCTAGCCTCAATGAAGTTTCTTTTCTTTTCTTTTAAAATGTGGGTCTTCCGATTCCTCCATTGCTCTGAAGTTTCTGAGTTTTCCACCTCCAACTACGGGCGTTTATACACGACCCCTAAACTCCGCAGCAAATGGCTGCAAGCTCCGGAGCTTAAAAATGTTTCCCCACCAGCTCCGGAGTTTACAGGCAATTAAGTGCGACCACGCCCACTTTAGCACGTCCCAGCGCACCTTTCAAGTACCTGCTCTCTGGAGGTGAAAATTCTTTGATGCAGTGCAACGATAGTGAGTGCGGGGCTCTCCTCGCTTCTGTTTGCTGTTTTTTGGCTCCTGCCCCTTTAAGAGCTACTTAAGAGTTACTGGAATGTTGCCCCGGCAAGAGCCGGCAAGAGCAAGAGGCAGAACGAGGCAGAACGGAGGTGAGCCACGGTCTTTCTTCCTTTTTTTCTCCCTCCCCTCACGCAGCCAGCAGCCAGGAAGTGCGGAGGGGGTGGGAACACAGGAAGAGCGACAAGCCCCTAAGATCTCTGGTACGAATTTAAGTGGCCAGCGGATCTTAGGGGTCGTGTAAAAGCGCCCTACCTAAATGGGAGCAGGCGGTCCTGTGAGGGCAGCTGGCGGAAATTGATTTTCCGTTTATTTTATATGATTAAAATATTAGAGCCACCTCTCGGCTTCCACAGGACTTGAAAGGGTACAGGGAGGCTGCCTCCTCCTTCAGGAGGGAACTGGACACCAAAGATGAGGGAAAGTCTTCAGAACCAACATCCTCAGTGGCCTTCCCCTCTCTCAATACTGAATGTTGTAATCCGCCTTGGGTTCTTTTAATGAGAAAGGCAGCATACAAATATTTTAAATGGATTAATCAATCCCCCCTCCCTCCTGCCTGTTTTCTTCCTTTTGGCCTGGGTCTGGCTCAATGTTCCTTCCAGGGAATCTTTGGAAAGGACCTTATGGAGCATTGAGTCCAGCCCCAGATGTGCTTTCTTGTGCAGCGAGACAGAGAGGAAGGGAAACGGCCCTGAAACAGCTCTGAAGCCTGCAGCCTTTCCCATAACGTGGCTTGAAAGAAATCTTCTCGTGCAGAGAAATCTCATTGAGTTCCCCTTGGTTTCTTATCAAAAGGCTTTGAGGGGCACCTCCTCCTCAACCGTGGGGCTCTCTCCTTGCCTGGTCTACCTTGAGGAAGCTGCTTCACATCCTTTTACTTCCACGGAGGTCAAGATAAATCCCCTGGCAAAGCCCATCTTTTCTCATGTTTCAACTTTGGGTACTTTATCTAGCAACTCATGGGTTCTGAGCTATCCGTGACGGATCAGGAAAGAGATCTTGGTGTGTTGGTGGACAGCTCCATGAAGGTGTCTCCCCAATGTGTGGCAGCGGCGACGAAGGCCAATTCCATGCTAGGGATTATCAAAAAGGGGATTGAAAATAAAACAGCCAACATTATAATGCCATTATACAAAACGATAGTAAGGCCCCACCTGGAGTATTGCGTACAATTCTGGTCACCGCATCTCAAAAAAGACACAGTGGAACTGGAAAAGGTGCAGAAGAGAGCAACTCAAATGATTACCGGGCTGGGGGACCTCCCTTATGAGGAAAGGCTAAAACATTTGGGACTCTTAAGTCTCCCTTGTTCTTATGTACTTGCTTTGAAGAAGTGGATCGTGTCCACGGAAGCTTGCAATGATTTTTTTTTTTTGATGTTTTATTTATTTGTGGCCTGCAAGGTTTGTATTCTTTCCCTTTGGAAACATCCGCTTCACAAGCTTTTTAAGGCTTACAAATGAGAAGACAAAATGCTGTGCATTTTTCATGGAACCATGAGCGCGGTGTTGGGGCATCCAGTGGTCCAGGAGGACGTCCATTATTCAGGTGCGTCCATATACAGGTGCATCTCCTGCCCACTTGCTTGGGGCTTCCTGTTGTCTTGTCCATATTTATAGTGAGTGTGTATGTGTGTGTGTGTGGGTGGGGGGGAAACAACACTCAGAAACTTCAGGTTTTCATCAACATAGTATATTTTTCATGATAGGCATAGATATGTGTATATATCTATATATCTATATAGATTAAAAATCATCTAAATGCATGAGAAAATCTTGGTATAGAAATTTTTCAAGAATTAAAAATAAGGCATACTTCTTCGAAAACCCGGGGCTCCATCCACAATCCCTCACACAGGCCCCGCTGAAATGCACGGACACACCCTTTAATTGTGCTTCCATTCACATCCCCTCCGAGAGGATCACACACCCGAGGTGTCTTTGGCAATAAAAGGTGTGTGGTTTTCTTTTTTTTTTTTAATGCAATAGGTTAAATAAAACTTTGTAATAAATAGACTCCACTACTGTGACTAAGCCCTGTGAGGGTAACCTCAAGATTGCACTCCACTTCAAATGAGACAGCCTATTATCATCAACTGGGAGGGCTTTTTTTAAGGGTGTGCATATGTCCAACGCTGCCAGCCCCCTAAGTCAGGGACAACAGGGAGGTAAGAGGTGCAACATGCGATTTTGGGAATGATATGGTGCAGCTTGCACAGGGACTATTCCCCCTTCTAGACTTCATTGTGGGTATATCAAGATCCTAGAATCGGACAGTTGGAAGACACCTCAAGGGCCATCCAGTCCAACCCCCCGGATGGCCCTTGAGGTCTCTTCCCACTCTGTGATTCTATGATCTTGATATACCCACAAACAGAATTCAATTCTTGTGTTTTTAAACTGTCTATTTGCTGTGTTGATATTATTTATCTGGTTTGAGCACTGCCTAGAGTTGCTATTCGCTAGATGGGTGATACGAAAGCTCAATATAGAAATAAAGCTAAATATCTGTTCAATATTTTTTTTGTGGTCCAGTAGAAGGCACTGCCCACTCTAACTTTATATGACTGTCTCTTAGGGCAAGCAACGATCCCCTTTTACCTGCAGCGGAAAAGTTACTTCTCTGGGCCAAAACAGATAATCTCTTGTGCACCACAGCCACTCCACAATTCTATCAGCATGATAGCACTCTAAATGCTCCCTGCTGCCTCCCCAGGAATCATGGGATCTGTAGTTTTGCTGAGGTTCTCGGACTTCTCGATCTGAACAATTGTAGAGAATCAGCTGGCCGTACACACCGGGGGGGGGTATAATGTTAAAAAAAAAAGTGGTTTCCCAAAACGATCTCCTCTTTCCACCTGGCCAGGATAAAGAAAAGACCCTTGGAATGCCCTGACTCTGTGAACATGACGATCCCTTGCTGATTCTTGTTGGGCGTCTACAGAGCAGACCAGGGGAGCAGGATGGAGGCATCGGTGGGGGTGGGGGTGGGACCTCCACTGTCTTTCCCCCCCCTGGAGACCCTTCCCATGGGTCTCTCCTGAACGGACCAAAACAGGAGCCCCTGAAGACCCTCCAAAACTGTTCAGCAATACCCCCCTTCCCTTCTGCCCTTCGGTTTGCTCATGACCGTAAAGTGCAATTGGGCTCCTATCAAGCCCCCAACATGTTTTAATGCTGAAACCTACATTGGGGGGTGGGGGGGAGAGACTGATTCAGATTTGATCTTTAAGACTGTTGCCTATTGTGCATTTACAACAGAAGGTACTCTTTGCATAGAGTGTTGTTAGGAGAAAGGGGGCCTTAGCAGTTGCATAGAATAAGTTTTGGAACTACAATGGTACCTTGTAGAAAGGAATTAATTCCTTCCAAATGAAATTCTGTTAAGCAAAATTTCCTTTATAAAAATTTCCCATAGGAATGCATTGAAAATGGAGTAATCCCATTTTTATGTTGTACGGATTCGCCCCATAGGCGATTATGTTAAGCAAATTTCCCCTATCTCCGGATTTTTTTATGTTGTGCAGATTTTATGTTATACAAACTGTTTGTTATACAAGGGTCCAGTGTATAGAGAACTATAGATTCGAAATTTGATCCAAGAGACTTATGGCTAGTGTTTTCTTTTCTTTTCTTTCTTTTCTTTTCTTTCTTTCTTTCTTTCTTTCAAGTTTCCCTCAGAATCTACTCTAAATACTGGAACAGGACGTTAAACCTTGCCAAACTGCAGACCCAAATGGACAAATTATGGGTTTGTGCAAAATTTGGTTTCCTTTGCAGTGCATTGTGGGCACTTCCAACATTCTCTCTTGCCCAGAATCCTGTCAGGGCCCACCGGGCTGGTTGTAACACCACTGGGGTGACTGTGAAGATTCTTAGTCACCCTGGTGAGTTTATCTGGAAGTAGAGTCATGGCAACTGGACTTCTTTTTCTTGAGAGATTGAAACTAGGTATGGGCACCTTATGAAAAACGACACACTGTTTTGTCATTTTGTAAGCTTAGAAAATGTTTCGTCAATGAAACAATTTGTTTAGTCAATGAAACAATTCATCCTAGCCTCTTGATCCAGCTGTCTTGAGAACACGAGGTGTATTTTTAAACTGATTGATTTGTTTTCCTTCCTTCCCAGGCCTCATCTGTTGAGATAGTTTATCTCCAATCTTCATCTGCCTGAAACTAGCCAGGATTAGAGCTCTCCCCTTCACTGGCTGTGTCTGCAAGTTGATTTAAACTGATTGCTTTCCTTTCCTGATTCATGCAACCCCCTCTTTTGCCTTCCTGATTAAGTAGGACTGTGGTTATTTTTTAAATATATTTTCTTTCCTTCTCTCACTGTGCCGCCAATCAACTGTTTAGCCTATCTCTCTGATCTCTCCATGCAGCAACTAGCCATTAGGTTTCTAGCTTGATCACAGAGGGTTGTTTGTTTGAAAGCAAATTGATTGGAAGGTCTGAGGCTCTTTGATTTAAGGCAGTGAGTGTTTCATTTCATTTCATTTTGTGACGAATATTCTTTTAAAAAAATCCGTTATCAACAAAATGAAATGAAATTAAACCAAACACTATATTTCCGTTTCGTGCCCATGTCTAATTGAAATGTTTTGCTGCTCAGCCAAAAAGCTCTGCCCGTCTGAGGAAAGCTAATAGACTCGCAACTAGCTTTCCTCAGACTGACAAAGCTGTTTGGATGAGCAGCGAAACGTTTCACTCTCTCAAGAAAAGAAGTCCAGTTGCCATGACTCAACTTCCAGACCACTGGGGTGAATTTCGACAATGAATTGCCATATGTGAAGAAGCTCCGTCAGGTGTTTGGTATTGCTTGTCTGTCATAGGACAGCCTGTGATCTCCAACGCCCCTGCTGAGTTCTTCATTTACTGAAATTCACCGCCCAAATGAATGAGGGCCACACACACCGGTAATAGGATTCTGGCTAATGAGTTCATTTGGGTTACGACAACCCAGGACTGTTGTCAGTGGAGGTGCTTCTAAGGTGACTGTTCAACATGGCTCGGGATGGTTGGACTGTCACCAGATGTGACCTTGCCATCGGTTTTTCCATCCCTCAATCATTTTTTCCACTCTTTAAGGCACTAGTGAAATATTGCAATACATTATCATACGTGATTATAGATATAGATATAAAGTGTACTTCTGTATATTCATGTGCAAACAAGCTCGGAACTTGATGGCTCGTGGAAAATAATAATAATAATAATAAAAATAAAAAATAATAATAACCACTGGAAGCATCATGGCTGGCTAGAATTTCAGTGGGAGAATATTGGATGTCTGGTGAGAGAGGGTTTTCTTACGAATGTAAGTAGGGGAAGAATGGTGGAGAAAACTCTCCGGAGCTGCCTTCTCCAATCTGGACTCTCCAGATGAGAAAGGCTGAAAACACCATACCCCTCCCCAGCCAGCCCATGTCGGAGGATGATGGACACTGTAGTTTGCCTCGTCTGGAGAGCCCCAGGCTGGAAAAAGGTTGCCGCGTAGACTCTTCAGAGCCGAGAGACGATGCACCAATTTTAGCCTCTAACGCTCACTCTACACCCCAAACTTCTTTCAGTTGAATAACATCCCCCCCCCCCCAAAGTCTCATGGCTGAAAAGAATACTGGGGAATTGTAGTTCCATGGGGTGTGCTGGCACACACACCCTGGAACTACCTTTCCCAGAACTAGCTTTTGGGGCAATTAGAAGCAGATATTCAGTAGGATTAAGGCAGGGATAGCGATTGCAGATTGCAGCGATGATCACAGGAGAGGACTCCTCCTCGTGGCGACCCTGGCGGCATTCACAGGTCAGTGGTAGCTTTGGCCGTCAAGGCCTGGATCCTGGCCGAGTTGCAGGTCTTGCAGAGGACATGGCCGTCCATCGGGTAGCAGCCCTGGTTGTCCCCTTCGGACAGGAGCCCTCCGCAGTCCTGCACCAAAAAGATCGGAACGGGAGTCAAGCCCGGCGGGTAAGCAGGAGACAGGCAGAAACAGCGGGATCGGCAAGCATCCCGGCCAACGGTCTGTGTGACAGGCCACGAAAGGTGTGAGAGTGCACTCCAGCACAACAGGTGACGCTGACCCACCCAACCCCTCACACCCTGCCCCCCCTCGGACTAAAGAAGTGAAGCCAAGTACACTGGCAAACCCGGCAGGGTTGGTTCCTCAGGTTGCTGGTCTGAAGACTCTGGACCGCATTACAGAGATGGTAATAGATTGGCAGTGGAGGGACAACCCCCCCCCCCCGGGTGTCCTAGCTAGCCAGAAATTTCTTCTGCTCTTCTCTAAACAGGCTGAGAAGCTGCAGCTTGGGCCTGAGGAGTGTTTGGAAGCTTCTGAGTGGATCTACACTTCCAGGAAAGTGTTAGAAAGACCTTTGTTGCATGGAAAAAAGTGGGTGTGTTAGGCCGGGGTATTTGCCCTCATCCACTTGAAGCTTTTGTTTTAAAACTGTTTCAGACAACGTCTGAGACATTTATTGCATCTTGTTCCATGTTTATCAGTGCCAAATGGTGTCGAAATAAAGTGGGTCTTACTGTGTTCCATATCCAGACTGATGCCTACCGGATCAGAAATTGAACGTGAGCCAGCAGTGTGATGTGTCGGCCAGGAAAGCCAATGTGATTCTTGGTTGCATCAACAGAACCATAGTGTCTAGATCAAGGGAAGTGATAGTACCACTCTATTTTGCTCTGGTCAGACCCCACCTGGAGTACTGTGTCCAGTTCTGTGTGCCTCAGTTTAAAAAGGATGTTGACAACCTCGAGCGGGTGCAGAGGAGGGCGACCAGGATGGTTGAGGGTCTGGAGGAAATGTGTTAGGAGGAACGGCTTAGGGAACTGGGAATGTTTAGCCCTTCAAAAAGAAGACTGAGAGGGGATATGATAGCTATGTTTAAATATTTGAAAGGATGTCATATTGAAGAGGGAACAGGTTTGTTTTCCATGGCTTCAGAGACTAGGACTCGGGGCAGTGGTTTCAAACTGCTGGAAAAGAGAGTCCATTTGAACATTAGGAAGAATTTCATGACAGTTAAGAGCTCTTCGGCAGTGGAAGATGCTGCCGCCGAGGGTGGTGGAGTCTCCTTCTCTGGAGGTTTTTAAGCAGAGTCTGGATGGCCCTTGAGGTCTCTTCCATTTCTATGATTCTATGATTCTATGACCAGAGGCAGTACAATATTAATCTGCAGGGTAGTAAACTCTACTTGAGGAGGGGTGTGTCCATTTGCTCCCAACAACAGTGGTTAGCTTTCTACTTTAAAAAGAAAATGAGATTTGAAACCTTTGGATGCGGAGGCTCCCACTGGGGGCATCTGTCATGCTAAACTCTGCCCGTGGATCAAAGTACTACAAAAAATAAAAATAAAATAAACCACGGGTTTGGAGAAGGTCAAAAAGGCCCAGGGGAGCCATATGGACACAAAGTGCTACAAACTGGGAGAAGACAAGAGAATGTCAGGGGTTGCTGTTAATGGGGCAGTTATAGGGGCAACAATGCCCATCTAATGGAGCCTCCAGTTTCCCAAACCTGCATACCCCATTACACAAAATGTGTTGCTACTGTGGATTCATTCTCCTTTCCATAAATGATGCAGAACCAAAACAATCCCTGACATGCGTTAGATTCACACGTGGGCAAGATTCAATCCTGAACGTGAACCAAAACCAGAACAGTCGTTATCTACCTGCAGCTTGAGCTTCATCCGTTACAAATTCCATGGCTGGACTGCATAGTTAATGAATGATTCATCTGATTCTTCAATTATTCCACTTATATAATCCAGCCGGTATCCAAGGGCCACAGAGGATGTCAAGAAACCTTTCCATCCAACTTCTGACTTTATTTGCTCCACAGATCATTAAAGCTGGCTTGTAAAAACCATCCTTGGTTGTCCTCAAGATAACAAGACCAAGCCTTATTTACATAGGAGGGGACCGAAATCTAAACAAACCGGGCAGGCGACTATCCAGTCTGGCAGTTAAACAGCCCCAGTTTTGCACAAAACCACATGGCAAGAAGGCTTTGGTTTACACTGGGTTTTTTACCCCCCCCCCCACTACTACTGGCTATGTTTAACCAAAGAGAGGATGATTAAGGGGAAGAGCTGATATAGGAGTCTTCAAATATTTTTCTCCTGTCCTGCAAAATATGTCCTCCTGGTTGCTCTGGAGGCCAGGGGTACTTAGACCAATGGAGGCAGAAGAGAGCGACTAAAATGATTACTGGGCTGGGGCACCTCCCTAATGAGGAAAGGCTAAAACATTTGGGGCTCTTTAGTCTGGAAAAAAGGTGCCTGAGGGGGGATATGATTGAAACATACAAAATAATGCAGGGCATGATGAGTCAAGTGGATAGAGGGATGCTCTTCTCCCTCTCACAAAATACCAGAACTAGGGGACATCCACTCAAATTGAGGGCTGGGAGAGTAAGAACAGACAAAAGAAAATATTATTTTAGCCAGTGTGTTAGTTAGTCTATGGAACTCCCTGCCACAGAAGGTGGTGATGGCACCTGGCCTGGATGCCTTCAAAAGGGGATTGGACAGATTCCTGGAGGAGAAGTCCATCACAGGTGACAAACCATGATGGAGATGTGTCATTTCCAGGCTTAAAACCGGGGTCCTTCAAGGGCCAGATGCAGGGGAGTGGTATCAGGAGACAGAGATCTAGCCTCGTGTGCTCCCAGATGCATTTGATGGGGCCACTGTGAGATACAGGAAGCTGGACTAGATGGGCCTTTGGCCTGATCCAGCAGGGCTCTTCTTATGTTCTTATGATCTTACATTACAGGGGAGTGGATTCTGATTAAACATTAGGAAAGGCTTCCTAACAAGAGAGAGCTTTGCAGGCATGGGACACACAACCTGGGAAGATGGAGGATACGTCTTTCTTAGAAGTGTCTGGAAGGTGGCATCCTGAATATTGGGTCCTGAATAGAGCAAGTGGGTGCGACTTAACAACCACCAATGCCCTACAGTTCTCCAGGGCACCCAAGTCATTGTTGCAACAGATATAGGAGATACAACTCAAAAAAAGGTTGCACAGTAATGCGTTGCACTGAGCCCTGCTGAGCACACATGCTTGGGCATCCATTTTCTAAGTGCTCATCAGGGACCCAGTCTGCTTACAAGAGGTAGATCAGAAGCTACACTGCTCAGTAGAGATGGGCACGAATAAAAAAAAAA
>JAHTLZ010000193.1:1117291-1134537 GCA_023846285.1 Phrynocephalus versicolor
ATGGTTTCAAACTACAGGAAAAGAGATTCCATTTGAACATTAGGAAGAACTTGCTTCTTTTTTTTAATGTCTTCAAGGAGGAGAATGGAAATCGGAAGCAGAAGACCTCAGTGTCTGAACATTAGGAAGAACTTCATGACAGATAGAGCTATTCGGCAGTGGAATAACATGGATATCATATCTCCCCTCAGGCGTCTTTTGGAAAGGCTCTGTCCTTCCCCAAGCAGGAAAAGACCTTCCTCTTCAGGCAGGCTTTCCCCCAATGACTGGTTGCCTTGGGGGGTGTTTTATTTTTAAAAGTACTGTTGCACCTTATTGCTTTGGATGAGTGCCGCTCGTGTTTTTTTTTCATACGGTATTTGTTCCTTTTATATTTGTATGCTCACCTTTGTTAGTGTTAAATATTGCCTTTTCAGCCGCCTTGGTCTCTTTTAAAGGAGAAAGGCAGGGTAAAAATAAAGCAAATCAATCAAATACTCATAAGAACCTAAGAACCTAAGAAGAGCCCTGCTGGATCAGGCCAAAGGCCCATCTAGTCTAGCTTCCTGTATCTCACAGCGGCCCCACCAGATGCATCTGGGAGCGCACGAGACTAGATCTCTGTCTCCTGAGACCACTCCCCTGCATCTGACCCTTGAAGGACCCCGGTTTTAAGCCTGGAGGTGACACATCTCCCTCATGGTTTGTCACCTGTGATGGACTTTTCCTCCAGGAATCTGTCCAATCCCCTTTTGAAGGCATCCAGGCCAGATGCCATCACCACATGCTGTGGCAGGGAGTTCCACAGACTAACAACGCACTCATAAAATGTCAGATGCCGGGGACAGATTTGTAGCAGTTGCGTCTTGCCAGCTGTTGCTTGCCACAGATTCTAACCCACCGCCACCAGAAAGTGGGGTTTAATGTTGGAACCCCCAGCTCTGCACGCCTCTTTTCTGGGCATTCCTATTATTTCCACTGGCATGATGGTGCCCAGATGATGACTGTGCCTTTATGAGAAGGTTGCTTTGATCTCCACCAGCTGGCTGAGCATCTCCTTGAAAGATCAAAATGAGGCATTGCCATCAGGCAAGTGAGACCGCCAGGCTGACGCTTTGTAATCGCTACTCTCCCTCCCACCCACCCCCCCAAAAAGTAAAACACCAAAACCTGGCTTGGCAGCCTTCCCTTACCCTTCTACCCCCCCCCCCCATGAAAAGGCACAAACATAGCCAGACTTTCTCTGCTCTACCCGAAGGCGCTTTGGGTGCAGGCTTGTGGTGAGGGGTAAGCGGAGCTTAAATCTTATTACATGTCTCGAGAAGCTAGGTAATTAGCAGACACCAAGTTTTATAGACTGTTTCTGGCTTCAGGGTCTTCGTGTACTTTTCAAAACAAACCGTAACAGCAGAAAACTTTTGGAACGAAGATCTGGAATGAGCGTCCGGGCACTGCCAGCAATAAGGAAACGCGACCCCTGCCTGGGTCTTGCTCTCGCATCCAGACGGAAGAGCCCATGGAGGGATCATCCTTGCAGCCCATTTCCTGTAGGTAGGCCCCCCTGTGCTTTTGAGCATGTGTGAACTGCTTTTCTTCAAGGAAGCACACTCAATTGACAGTATGAGTGTTAAGATTGCATGCAAAGTCCTTCATTCTGGTTGATGCTGACTCCCGCAACTTAGTGAAAAATTTCCAAGCTCTTCAAAGCAAAGTAAAGCGTTCTGCTTATATACTGCTCCATATCACTTCAAGTAGTCTCTGGGCAGTTTACAGTTTTAATTACAGTCTGCAGGCTACATATTGCCCCCTCACCCCAGCAAGCTGGGTACTCATTTTACCAACCTCAGAAGGATGGAAGGCTGAGTCAACCTTGAGCCGGCTACCTGGGGTTGCGTAGGGTGGATAGAGGGATGCTCTTCTCCCTCTCACAAAAATACCAGAACTAGGGGACATTCACTCAAATTGAGGGCTGGGAGAGTAAGAACAGACAAAAGAAAATATTTTTTTCACCCAGCTACAGGCCGGTTAGCCTTACGTCTGTCCCAGGGAAGATGGTGGAAAGCCTCATCCAAGAGAAAATCTTCAAACACATAGAAGAACAAACCTTGCTGAGGAAAAATCAGCGTGGCTTCTGTAAGGGTAAGTCTTGCCTGACCAACCTTTTAGAATTCTTTGAAATGGTCAACAGGCATGTGGATTTGGGTAAACCCTCAATTTCTTCCCCTTCTATTTGCCACGAGGTGATGGGACCGGTGGGCATGGTCTTAGTTTTTTTTTGATGTTGAGCTTCAGCCCATTTTTGTCACTCTCCTCTTTCACCCTCATTAAGAGGTTCTTTAATTCCTCCTCACTTTCTGCTATCAGAGTAGTATCATCTGCATATCTGAGGTTGTTGGTATTTCTTCCGGAAATCTTAATTCGGGTTTGTGATTCATCCAGACCTGCCTTTCGCATGATGTACTCTGCATATAAGTTAAATAGGCAAGGTGACAGTATACAGCCTTGTCATACTCCTTTCCCAATTTTAATCCAGTCAGTTGTTCCATATCCAGTTCTGACAGTTGCTGCTTGTCCCACATATAGATTTCTTAGGAGACAGATAAGGTGGTCAGGCACTCCCATTCCATTAAGGACTTGCCATAGTTTGTTGTGGTCCACACAGTCATAGGCTTTGGCATAGTCAATGAAGCAGAAGTAGATGTTTTTCTGGAACTCTCTGGCTTTCCCCATAATCCAGCGCATGTTGGCAATTTGATCTCTAGTTCCTTTGCCCCTTTGAAATCCAGCTTGCACTTCTGGGAGATCTCTTTCCACATACTGCTGAAGCCTCCCTTGCTATAGAAGTCACGTAAACGGCAGTCCATCATTCAGGGAAAGCTTGCTTGAAGAGAAAGGTCTTGGCCTAGTTATAACGTAGATATTGTTATAATGTCCAAATGTTCTCCCTCCTTTGATATTTCTATCCCTAAGACAGTCCCATCACATGTTTTCCATCTAATTATCTCACATTACAGTGATTTCTTTTTACAGTATATACAAGACTGACTCTTTTTCCTTTGAGGCAGATGTTTGGAAGACGGTCAAGGCAACTTTTCTCCACAAGAAAAGTTGCTCAAGTGACAGCGCTAGTCTGGATCCTTTTACCCATGCTTTCTCTACTTGCCTTTTTTATGCAACTGTGAGAGTGTGTCTTATTGTTGTTGTTGTTCAGTCATTAAGTTGTATCGGACTCTTTGTGACCCCATGGACCAGAGAATGCCAGGCCCTCCTGTCTTCCACTGCCTCCCAGAGTTTGGTTTTATTAAACCTTTAATTTATTGGAAGCACTATTCTCTGAAGGCCTTGTTCCTACGCTACGGGATGATAAGAATCCCATTTCTCTGTAGCTGCGTCTAAATTTGTTACTTCGGTCTACCAAGATAATTGAAACTCATGTTATTTAAATATGATGTTTGTTGCTGCTCACGACTCGTTTGTGAGCTTTTAAGGGAGGAAAAGAAGATATTATTCCCCATTATCATCTAAAGGCAGGAAAGCATCTGTAAACTGGAAGATAGATGCATTTTATTTTATTTTTCTCTTTAAGAGGCCGTGGTTGACTAATGATGTGCTCAGGTCCCTGTCAGAAAGTGGAACCTGTTTAAATGTTTTCTGCTCTGCTAACTTCAGCGGATTCGCTTGCAACGGCGACTGAAATAAGTAGAACGAGACAAAGGCAGGAGAATGCAAAATGAGTGTTGGGCGGCATTTGCAAGAGACACAGATAAGTCTTCTGGAAATATCCACATGCAGCTGGCGATAATCACAATTGGCTCGGCTTACAAAGGTTGGCACCTTCCAACTTAAATCAGCAGAACAGCCAGGTGGAACAAGACAAAGTACATTCCTTGGGGAGCACGGCATAACTTGATAGAGTGACACGGATAATAATGCTTGCATGCCTGACATGATCTCCTCGCTTCCCCTTAATCCATACAGTTGAAAAATGCAATACTGGGGACCCTCGGATAACAAACGGTTTGTATAACATAAAATCTGTACAACGTAAAAAAAATACCAGAGAGAGGGGAAATTGGCTTAACAAAACCGCCTATGGGGCAAATCAGTACAGCATAAAAATGGTCGCAATTAGCGATTACTCTGTTTTCAATGCATGCCAATGGGAAATTTGTATAAAGGAAAATTTGCTTAACATTATTTCATTTGGAACGAATCAATTCCTTTATCCAAGGTACCACTGTAGATTAAAAAAGCCGGAAAGGGTTTAGAATACGGGCAGGTATAAGAAAGGTCCTGAATAAGGATCATACTCAAGGAAGCATTTCTGCCTATCATCATCATCATCATCATCATCATCGAATTATTAACACTGGACTTCCCTCGCCATTAACCAAAGATGAAATGGAAGGCCACAGATATGGAAACAAGACATACACACACACACACAAATACACAACATGTGCTGCTTATATGCCTATATTCCACTCTGTAGCACTTAAAGCACCTTCTGGGAGGTTTAGAATTGATCGACCTCAGAAGGACGGAGGACTGACTTAACCTTGAGCCAGCTACCTGGGATTAAACGCCAGGTGGTGAGCGGAGTTTTGTCTGCAGTACTGCCGTTGAACCACCATGCCACGAGAGAAGCCATGGAAGCAGAAACTGAAGAATCTTTTAACCATTGGTGTGCTCAGTCATCATCAAGTGCAGAGCTGGGAGGGACCCATTGGATTATCCAGTCTATCCCCTTCTCAAGGAGGCCCAATGAGGAACTGAACTCCCAACCTGGGCCCAGTGCTGTTCAATATCTTTATTAATGACTTCGAGGAAGGAATAGAGAGTGTGCTAATTAAATTTGCAGTCGATACCAAATTGGGAGGGGTTGCTAATTCCCTAGAGGATAGGATGGAAGTCCAAAAGGACCTTGACAGATTAGAATGCTGGGCCAAAGCTAATGGAATGGGGTTCAACAGAGGGAAATGTAGGGTGCTGCATCTAGGTAAAAAGAATGAATTGCACAGATATAGGATGGGAGACACCTGGCTGGAAAATTGTACCTGTGAAAGGGATCTGGGAGTCTTGGTGGACCACAAATTGAACATGAGTCAGCAGTGTGATGCGGCGGACAGGAAAGCCAATGCGATTCTTGGTTGCATCAACAGAACCATAGTGTCTAGAATCAAGGGAAGTGATAGTGCTACTCTATCCTGCTCTGGTCAGACCCCACCTGGAGTACTATGTCCAGTTCTGCGCACCTCAATTTAAAAACGATGTTGACAACCTCGAGCGGGTGCAGAGGAGGGCGACCGGGATGGTTGAAGGTCTGGAAGAAATGAATTATGAGGAACGGCTTAGGGAGCTGGGAATGTTTAGCCTTTCAAAAAGAAGGCTGAGAGGGGATATGATAGCTATGTTTAAATATTTGAAAGGATGTCATATTGGAGAGGGAACAGGTTTGTTTTCCATGGCTTCAGAGACTAGGACTTGGGGCAAGAACTTCGTGACAAGCTGTTCGACAGTGGAAAATGCTGCCCCAAAGGAGGGTGGTGGAGTCTCCTTCCTTGGAGATTTTTAAGCAGAGGCTGGATGGCCATCTGTTGGAAATATTGTGAAGGGGTTCCTGCATGGCAGGGGATTGGACTGGATGGCCCTTGAGGTCTCTTCCAACTCTAGGATTTCTATGATTCTATGATTCTACCTCTGGCTCTGCAGCCTGGTGCCTTAACCACTGACCTGTCTAGACTGCTAATAAACTTAGAACCGCCAAGCTGGATGGGACCTTATGTATGGATCACCCAAGCCCAGCTACTTCCAAGGAGGCCCAGAACTGAACTCCCAACCTCTCCCTCCCCAGCCAGAGACCAAAGTCATCCATCAGTGCCAAGCAGAGAGAGAGGCAGACTGACCGAGCAATTGAGAAATGGATAGGCGAGGTAGTGATGCACATAGGTGGACCAATTTAGTCACAGTAAGTGATGCTTCAGGTCCAGAAAACGGAATACCCATTATCTCCTCACAAAATATGGGAGGCATCTCTCGCATCCCCTTCTCCTGCGTTTTCTCTCTGTTTCGGCTTTCAAGGACGAGCTATTCTCTGAAAATGGGTGGTTATTAGGCGGCCCTGAGAACACCTCGATAACACGCCTTCCCTCGGCACCTGTTCCTGCTTCCATTCATAACAGAATTAGGATAAAAGGGTTAATAAAGAGGCAGAGGGAAGATTGCCCTCCAGTCACTTCGAATTCCGAGTTTCTTTGCCCAAAAACGGACCTCAGAAAAACACTCTCTGGGTCAGGCTGTGCCTCCCTCCGCTTTCCATTCCTCTTAGGCGCCGGTCTCACAACGATTTTGCTGCTCTTTTTGCTGCGAAAGACTGTGCAGCAAAAGATCATGCCTTCACTCCGAAGAGCAGTATTTTGGTACCCTGGCTGACCACACCCCCGGAAGCGCACTTTAACCGCAGCATTTTGTGCCACCGCTAGGGGTTGTGTTAAAATACTTCTGTTATTGATGCGCACTTTTTAATGCCTCGAATGAGTTGCGACCCCAGAAAATTTGCACCAATTTGATTCGTAACCCTTTTCCTACCACTTCCTATAGTTCTGCCTTGGTAATCGTTGATGCTACTTAATTGGTGGCATACCAGCATGCCGGCACATTTTTAACTGGCTTCCCACCGGCACATAAAAAACGCATAACACATGGGGGGGGGGAGAGACCAGGCATGAGGACAAAGAGTAGTGCTAGAAACACAGGATGCCGGTAATTAACCAGCAATTTTTTAAAAAAATGCATGTAAGCAAGTTGGGATGGACGCAGAGAAGTAAAATACTCCCCTGTCATCGGGGCGCTAACCGCACATCAAACGTCACATGACCACCTGAAAAAATAGTACGCATCAAATTAAGATGTGCAGATAGCGATAGTGAGACCCGGGCCTTAATAAAATTAATGGCGATGGTGAGGTAAGAGAGATTATGATTCCGCCTCTCCAAAATGCGCTCCCACTGCTCCGCAGGGCAATAAGACCTTTGTGGCACCAATCGGCCTGTACCTAAACGCTGGCTTCCACGGGAGGCCACGGAACAGCCTGCCCATGGCCAGAAGGCTCTGTAGACCAGAGGTGGCTTTGTGTGGTTTCTAACAGCTGCTCCTGGCAACAGTGGCCCATTATAGTCTATGGAACTCCCTGCCACAGGAGGTGGTGATGGCATCTGACCTGGATGCCTTCAAAAGGGGATTGGACAGATTCCTGGAGGAGAAGTCCATCACAGGTGACAAACCATGATGGAGATGTGTCATCTCCAGGCTTAAAACCGGGGTATTTCAAGGACCAGATGCAGGGGAGTGGTATCAGGAGACAGAGATCTAGTCTCATGCGTTCCCAAACGCATCTGGTGGGGCCACTGTGAGATTACAGGAAGCTGGACTAGATGGGCCTTTGGCCTGATCCAGCAGGGCTCTTCTTATGTTCCCTTTAGGGCATTCCTGGAACCTCTCTGCATCTCCCTTGGGCAGCACGTGGCTTCGGCCTGTAGATATTTCCAAAGCCCTTTGAGTCTGTGATGTTGCAGGAGAAAAGAATAAAATGCCCGCAGGAACTATCTAGATTTGTTTGTCGTGGCCTCTAGCTCCCTTCTTCTGGTGCCTCCTTTTGTTCCAGCAAATCAGAGGTGCAAGAAAGACACAACACTTCATCTTCTGTTTTCTTTCCTGTGTTCATTCTTCTTTCTCCTCCTCCTCCTCCTCCTCCTCCTCCTCCTCCTCCTCTTTCTTTCTTTCTTTCTTTCTTTCTGTTGTAAGGAGCTGTCTGGGAATGGCAGTTAAGAGAGTGATAATGTTAGGTATGTCTGGAAGAAAGCTTGATGAAGACAAAGGACCAGGGCCCTTTCTGCGGCTGCTCCCAGACTGTGGAACTCCCTGCCACTGGAGATTAGGCTGGCCCTATCTTTGCTGCCCTTCCGCAAGCAAGCAAAGACCTTCCTCTTCAGGCAGGCTTTGCCTAAGTGGGATTTTTCCATTTGGACTGCTGTGCTGCATTTGTTTTGAAATATATTGCATTTATTTACCGATTTAATGTAATACTTGCTTCTTTTAGAAATATCTGTACTGTATAGTGTTTTTAGCTCTTACGTACTGTCCTTTTGATATTGTAAGCCGCCTCGGGTCCTTTTAAGGGGAAAGGCAGAGTGAACATATTTTAAATACATAAATAAATAGTATATATGGGTGACTGTAACAGCAGTGGCAGTCAACAGCTGCTAGAGTCACCGCATCTCTGAACCACATGGAGTCACTCGGCTTCAGGTAATGCATATGCAGTGAAACCCTAAACATAATGTTAATCCTAACTCTGACGATGGGCCTCAGTACAATCAAAGTCGGATGGAGTTGGAAAATGCCTTGCAACTTATTTTGTGCAAGATTTTATGCAAAACAAGGCTTATGACAGCAGTGCTAAATCTGGAGGTGATGATGCTTGTACCCTTTCCCATTTGTGCCCCACAACGACCAGGAAGCTGTACCTTCAAGATGGATTGTTTCTGATGATGCTTGAATAATACTCTGAAAGCAACCTTTTGGGAATGGAGAGGGCTTTCCTTGCATCAACCTCAAGAAGTCAACCTGGACACTTTTGCGGGGGCTTCGCTCCCACCAAGATGGCTGACCCTTGGCTTTGGAGGTCTTTCCCGTAAACTCAACCCGTGATGGCTAATTTTGGATCACGCAGAAGTAACCACACATGGTCTTTCCGGATAAGGCAAGTGTTCCTGGGCCACCACTGAACTTCTAGAGGTCTTCTCAACCCTGACTGCTGTCCCAAGTTCTCAAGATCCGTGTGAGTCGGCACCACGAGCTTCACGGAGGAGAACAGCAGAGGGCTTTACTCCTCAGAGAGACACACTTCTCTCTCTCTCTCTCTCTCTCTCTCTCTCTCTCAAAGCTGGCCAGAATCATTAAGCTTGTTAAACGATCATAAAAACCCTCAGAGGTGGAAGCACGCACAGCTGACGTCTGATTCTTTTATTATTATTAGCTGGGAGATAGAATCTCCATCGGTAGTCATAAATTATGACGGCCAAAGCAAAAGCTGCTAGGAGGCATGGGAAAACTGGAGGTGTGTGTGTGTGTGTGTGTGTGTGTGTGTGTGTGTGTGTGTGTGAATCTCCCGGGGATATTCAGAGAGATTTCTGGAGGACTGGAGAGTAGGCTCTAGTTGTGGTCAGAAAGGATTCCTGCCTTGAGATGTTGGACCAGCTGATACCATCACCAGAATCAAGGGTTGACACTCTTCCCAGATTAGTCCGACTCTGGATTGCAGACAAGGGTGTCCTGAACATGGAGAGGGGAAACGGAAGCCACCCCTTCCGTAGAGAACCAGCATGGATGAGGAAAGTTATTGTCGTCGTCGTCTTTAAGACTTATCTATCAGACTTCAAACCCGAATACAGTAGGACCCTGGTATCCACTGGGTATTGGTTCCAGGCCTACCCGTGGATAATGAAATCCATGGATAAGAGAGAACGCCAAAACCTCCCCCAAAACTCTTGTTTCGTGACAGTAGCCTGCTTTCTGGCTGCCGTTTTGAGATAGCAGCTTGCTTTCTGGCTGCTGTTTGTGACAGTAGCTTGCTTTACACGTCTGTTTTATGAGAGCAGTTTGCTTTACAGCTGCTGTCTGTGACAGTAGCCTGTTTTGCCGCTGCTGAATTATTTATTTAATTTTTTCTGAAAACCGTGGATAACTGAATCAGTGGATAATGAATCAGTGGATATGGGGGTCCCACTGTACTTTGATGTTATGTATTTAATATACCTCCCTATGGTGTTGAAACTTGACTCTCACGGATGCATTATGTAGGAGGCCGGAAGCATTTGAGATGTGGACATACAGATGAATTCTGAAGATACCTTGGATAGCCAGAGTCGTTAATATGGCCGCATTACAGCATATGAATAAAAAGCCAGAAATTCTTCATACCACAAAGAGAAGAAAATTGCAATGTTTCGGACATATCATGCGCTATACGAAATACCACCTGCTGCTGGTTATCCTATAAGGAAAAATAGGTGGGAACCATGGCCTGGGGCGTAGAAGAACCTTCTGGCTTAAGAATTCAAGCCAATGGTTCACAGTGGGCACAGCTTCTCTATTTACTATAGCTTTGGGTAAAAAAAAAACCCACCAGATCATGCAACTGATCGCCAACATTCTACGAGGACATGGCACTTGAAGAGGAAGAGGAAGATAGCTGGAAGGAGGAGCATCTGGGCAACTCTCTCCCCACCATGCTAGATCTCTTGGTGAAGGAAGAGGTGAATCCCATGATTCTTTTACGCTTGCAGCCCAGATCCCCTTTCACAAGCAAAGGCTCGGGTCTGACGCGTCCCAGAGGTGAGCTAGTGGGTTTTGGGAAGTCTCTATCACGGGTGTCCTGCTGCTTGACCCATTTCATCCGGGCTTCGGAAAGACAGGCTAGCAGAACTCCAAGGACCAAAAGAGAAGGTAGCAGGATGTTCTGGATCCTGCAAGCCTCAGCTTTAGCTTGCATTTTCAAACTCAGCCATCTGGTATGGCTATGAGCTAACGAAAGGATGTTTTCTCCATTTTCCCCACCCCAAAGAAATGATTAGGGTTAGAGTTAGGGTGATAAAGGGTTAGGGTTAGGGTTAGGGTAATAAATGATAAAGGATATTGCTGCTAACTTCCAGACACAGGGTTTGCCTTGACAATGAAGCCCAGCTGATGTCCAGAAGCTTGTAAAAACGACAGCTTCCAAATCTACACACACCCCTGGTCAGCATAGCATGAGCTGGAGGATTCAGAGAGCTGCATTCAGAAAAGTAACTTTCCCAAGCCCAGAAGATGCCCTTGTATGGGTCACTTTCCCACTCCGTTCAGCTTGTGAGCAGTGTTACTGAAAAGACAAACACTGGGTGACCCTATTTGTCCTACCCCTCTAGCCCCCTTGAAGAAGGAGGAGATGGGCAGAGTGCCTGTTCAGCACAGAGAGGAGTAGGGGATAAACAGATGCCTACATCCATTGCACAAAATGCATGCTGATAACAAGACTCTGGAAGGTTCAGGCAATTTTACACCCTAACCTAAAGATCCAGCCATGGTCAGACCTTGCAAACGCAAGACTGTGGCTTCCTTTAAGGTTCCCTCCACCTCATACGGTATTTGGTCCTCCTCCTTTCCCTGTGGCCTCCAACATTCCCCCAAATGATTCCCCTGACCAGTGAAATACATCCTCTCACGATATACCCCAAATACAGTGGACCCTCATATAACAAGCGGCTTGTTTAACAGGAAATCTGCTTAAAGGACAAAATTTCCAGAGATAGGTGGAAATCGCTTAGCAGAATCGCCTATGGGGCGGATCCGTACAACAGAAAAACAGTCGCGATTAGGGATTCATCCGTTTTCAATGGATTCCTATGGAAAATATGTACAAAGGAAAATATGCTTAACATAATTTCATTTGGAACAAATTAATTCATTTATACAAGGTACCACTGTATTGTATGTGAAAAAATGGGCTGAAGCTCAACATCAACAAAACTAAGATCATGGCCACTGGTCCCATCACCTCCTGGCAAATAGAAGGGGAAGAAACGGAGGCAATGACAGAGTTTATTTTCTTGGGCTCCTTGATCACTGCAGATGGCGACTGCAGCAACAAAATAAAAAGACGCCTGCTTCTTGGGAGGAAAGCAATGGCAAACCTAGGTAGCATCCTAAAGAGCAGAGACATCACTTTGCCAACTAAGGCGACTCAGGATAGTCAAAGCTATGTTTTTTTCCAGTAGTGATGTATGGAAGTGAAAGCTGGACTATAAAGAAGGCTGATCGCCGCAGAATCGATGCTTTTGAGCTGTGTTGCTGGAGGAGAGTCTTGAGAGTCCCCTGGACTGCAAGGAGATCAAACCTATCCATCATGAAAGAAATCAACACCGAATGTTCACTGGAAGGACAGATTTTGAAGCTGAGGCTCCAGTACTTTGGCCACCTCATGAGGAGTCCTTGGAAAAGTCCCTGATGTTGGGAAAGATCGAAGGCAAAAGGAAAAGGGGACGGCAGAGAATGAGATGGTTGGACGGTGTCATTGACGCAACCAATATGGATTTGACAAAACTCCGGGAGGCAGTGGAAGATAGGAGGCCTGGCGAGCTCTGGTCCATGGGGTCGCGAAGAGTCGGACATGACTGAATGACTGAACAATAACAAATTTAACATGATTTTACCCTGCCTTTCTCCTTGAAAAAGACCCAAGGAAGCTTACAACACTGAAAGTCAACATCTAAAGTTGAAGACGATGAATACACAATAGATGTTAACAACGTTTACAGCTACGAGCGCTTTGTCTGAGACTTTTTTTTTAAGTTTAGAGAGAATTCGGCTCGAACTGAAGTCGTATCTACTGACTGGTCTGAAGGTGGTCTGTGGCAACTCCTCTGTTAAAATTAGCACTGAGGAACATTGTTTCCTCTTGTTGTTGTTTTTCTTTTAAAAAAGTCATAGCTTCCACTTTATTTTCTTATGAGAATTGAAAGTGACCAGAATCCACTGTGACCTAGAGTCAGCATTTGGAATAGCACGAAAACAAAATCTAAAAGTTAATGGGTCTGGGGTTAAAAAATAAAAGGGGGAGACATAAATCATAACCCCTCAAGCACTTGGCATATTTTAAGGAATGGTGAGAGGAAGGTAGGGAGGCCGGGGGCCTATCCTTCCGGGAGGGGGAGGAGGGTGTGCCAGATTATAAAAAAAGAAAAAATATTATGGAGAGAAACAGGTTAATGAGCTCCTAAGGGACTTCAAGCATTTACCCAGAAAAAACGGAGTGCTTACTCCAGAGTCTGCAGTGTCTTGTGAATTTTTTATAACTATTCTTGACCAGGAGGAATATATATAATCATTTTATTTTACAGCCAAAGGCCCGATAATATATACATGCATCCCATTGAAGACGGAGCCCATTCCAGCAATTTGTTTAGATTAAATTCAGCAAATTGTGTGTGTGTTTGTGTCTGTATGTGTAAATCCATGGATTGGGCACAGACATACACTGCAGCTACCGAGGGACGGGGTGGGGTGAGGGGAAATGCACGCCCACCCACCCACCCACCCATTACGGCTTCTTCCGTTTTCCTGATTGGTTCTGAACATTCGAGCTCAGGTTGATTTGAGTGCTTTTTTTCAGCACTTGAACCTTGATTATCTTCCCTCTGAAAAATGTGAGAATTACCGAGGCATTAATTTAACTGAAAATTGCCTTCTTCAAAGAGCACTCATCCGAGGGCTTTACGCTGCAATTACGGCTTCGGATGCCTTTTGTTGCATGACGGCTACGGGGCGGTTGCTTTCCGAGTAGCGCTTTGGGGTGACAATAACATTGCCTGTTGGATGGGCAAGGAAGAAGCAGCTAGTCTGCTCCTGCTGTTACAGCAGGTTTTTGAAATATGCCAGACCTAGGCTGAGATTTTTGTATTTTTGAGCAAGGCAAATGTCATACTTCTCCCTTCTGAGAGTTCTGCCCCGCAGACACCTGATCTTGGCTCAACTGAGAGAAGGGCCTAGGCCAGTGGTGGAGAACCTTCAGCACGGCAGATGTTTTGCACCACAAATCCCAGAATCCCAAGACTGTATTGCAAAGGACTGTGGGAATTGTGGTCCAAAACATCTGGACTGCTGAAGGTTCACCACCACCGTCCTACACCCTGTAAAGCATCAAGGCTGAGCGAGACCTAGCCTTGAGCATATGTCGGTGAAGATTCTCAGTCATCCAGGTGAGTTTATCTGGAAGTTGAGTCATGGCAACTGGACTTCTTTCTTCTTGAGAGATAGAAACGTTTCACTGCTCATCCAAACAACTTCATCCGTTTGGATGAGCAGCGAAATGTTTCTTTCTCTCAGGATAAAGATGTCCAGTTGCCAAGACTCAACTTCTAGCCTTGTGCAATCTTCCTGATCCTGCCCCAGGGCTCTCTGTGAGTTTTCCTTCTGAAGAGGAAGCCTGGGTGAAGCTCGGCCTAGCTCAGCCTCACCGGCTCCCCCGGGGAGCCACATTCAGGTGTTTGTAAGATGTCTGCCTCTTGGGTATAATTGAAAGGTATTGGTAGCCCCCCCCCCCCAAAAAAATCCCAAAATCCGATCCACATGCAAGAGGTTCAATGAGAGCTTTACATCTGCCATCGTCCTTCCATCTTGCTTCTGAACCTGTATGTGCTACGTTACACTGGATCTCTGGTTAACTGTAACTAGGCACACCTGAGAAGTAACTTAAATATAATTAAGCTCCATTTCCAAAGTAAAGTAACAAAATTCCTTGTGGGTGTTAACAGGTTACTTTTCCTTCCTAATATAGAGACACTGAAGGGTATTTTTTTCAAGCTTTAAGACATACTCTTATCGATTTGAAAGGTGTGTGTGTGGGGGGGAGAAACTCCTCCTGTTTTATCTTGCCTTTTTCTGTTTCTAAGGTGTAGTATCAAGACTGACCACTAGAGGGAACTGGAGGCCGCCACCACCCATGCTTCTGCCATGGCCGTAATGGCAGCGCAACACACAAGGCAGGTGGAGCTAGTCAATGTGGCTTCTTTTAAAAAAAAAAAAAAACAGCCTTCACTCGGGGGTCAGAGGCAGGCAAAATCCTGCCCTCCAGATATCATTGGACCACAAATCCCAGCATAGCTTACTGTTGGGTAAGATGTTTGGCGATGATGGGTAGTACAGTTTAACACCATCTAGAAAACTACCGCCAGTGGCCCACCTTCATACTGGATCTGTTCTTAGACTCGGAGGTCAATTCCGGAAGACAATGAGGTCGTAAGAAAAGAGAATGCACACTCCATCCATATACAGGGCATATTTTAACCAACCCCCTATGCGCGTGGAATTGAGGGGAGGTCTTTTTTTCTACAGTATGTTGTGGCGACCTCATCAGCTACCCTTCAGATATTTTGGACTACAAAACCCCTCATCCCCCTGGTCTCGATGCCCTGGGCTTGTTGGAGCCAGAGTTTGGGCAAGGTTTGTTTGTTTATTTATTTATTTATTTATTTATTTATTTATTTATTTATTTATTTATTTATTTATTTATTTATTTATTTATTTTAATTTTTAAAGCTAAAGCTAAAGCTAGCTAGAAAGGCCATTTCAGCAGTTACAGCCTAGAGCAAGGATTTTTCCCAGTTTATGGGAGTTGTAGTCCGCAACACCCAGCAAACGGCACCGTACCTGACTATGGCTACCGAATCTCTGCACCATTCACAGTTTCAACAAAGAAACGACTATTCAGAATAGTTGCCAAACAAGTTTCCTCTTTACAAAATAAAAATCCAATAACCGCCAAGTGTTAAGTAGAAAGGGCAGGCTGGCCATGTGGGCAAACGGGCTTATGCTTTCATGCAAACAACGCAGAAGGGGATGGTTAAAATTTTACAGGAAAAGACAAGCACGTTTTCTGAGGCGCAAGAACGGCAAACATCATCTACTGCACCAGAGCGAATGAGTAGCTTTAAGGGCTTTCGCATTGCCGTAATTGAACATCTTGTTAAAAGAAGGATAGGCTGTCCCTACACCACCTCCACGGCCTCCAATGGGTCGGGGAGGGGGTGCTCATTGACCCCCTAAAAGAAAACTGCGTCGCCTCTGCCCACTAGTCCACTCTGCCCTCCTCCCTTTCGCCAAGGGGGCCAACCCGAAAGTATCATGGCACTTTTGCCTGGAATTATGCACGCCATCCATCTGAGAAGAAGGCAGCACCCTTTAAACACATCTACATAATGGGTAGGGGAAAAAAGTGTTTAAACAACAATAAAAAAAGGAAGATTTAGTGGGATTAATAAAGGTGCCACTTAAAGCAGCGTGTCGCCATTAAAATAATTAATGGGGTATAAAAGAAGCCGGGTTGGAACACGGAGAGCGCTCAGGTTTACGGTGGTGTTTTAAAAGTTCTTTGCGACCCACGGATGGGCCGGGGCACGGGAGGTGCCAAAGCTGCCCTTTAAAAGGAAGAAGGGAGGGGGGAACGCAGTCCATAAAAGAAGGATTTAAAAATTTAAGTGATACAGTACAGATCTGAAACGCAAAAGGTTAAGAGAATATTAGAAGGGCCGTAATTCCACCTGATTAAACTTTTATCTGGAACGGCTGTAAAACGTTCAGCATGAATTAAGGTTTTTTTTTTTTTTATTAACAGATCTAAGGGCTCCATAAAAGATTTCTCTGAAAAGCGGCAGATCGGTGGTGGAGGGGAAGTAGGGCGGGAGAGAAAGAGAGGAGATCAGAAGGAAGGGGTCACGGGCGTCATAAAGTTATCATCATCTCATCGCCAGTTTTGGATACTAAAGAGAGGCAATCAGTCCTAGGGGGTGAGAGGAAATTTTGATGTTTTGTCATTTAAAGTGCGGAGAAACGCTTTGGGTCCAAAATGCTGCCGCCCCAGTCTTCTCCGTGTGCTGCTGCTTTTTCAGATTCAGTTCGTTATCTGTGATCATCATCACCTATTACTTAAGTAGCTACTGATTTATGAAGAACACAAGCAGCATTGTTAGTCTATGGAACTCCCTGCCACAGGAGGTGGTGATGGCATCTGGCCTGGATGCCTTCAAAAGGGGATTGGACAGATTCCTGGAGGAAAAGTCCATCCCAAGTTACAAACCATGATGGAGATGTGTCGTCTCCAGGCTTAAAAAAAAAAAAAAACAGGGTCCTTCAAGCGCCAGATGCAGGGGAGTGGGATCAGGAGATAGTGATCTAGTTGTCTCATGCGCTCCCAGAGGCATCAGGTGGGGCCACTGTGAGATACAGGAAGCTGGACTAGATGGGCCTTTGGCCTGATCCAGCAGGGCTCTTCTTAGGTTCTTATGTTCTTATGAAGACCCCACCCCACCCTCAAATCTGGGGCCTCTCCCTCACTTGCAAACACGGGATTAAAAATTCATAAAATGCAAACCAACAAGGAAAAGGGCGAGTTTTAAAGGGAGAGAAATAACAAAAAAGGAGCTGAAACACTTGGCTACGGAGCCTGAGGGTGGTGGTTCGATTCCCCAGTGGGGACCACATTTATAGATCTAATTTTTGTGTTTGATTTATATACCGCCTATCTGATTACAGGGCTGCGTTGAGTGGTTTGCAACACCTCCCAGCCCAAAAGCTACCATGGAAGAAGGGAGTTCCATTTCGGAAGATGGGCAGGATATAAGTGTAACAAATAATAATAATAATAATAATAATAATAATAATAATAATAATAATAA
>JAHTLZ010000193.1:1135130-1155719 GCA_023846285.1 Phrynocephalus versicolor
TTTCATATTTCTTGTTGTTCCGAGCAGTCACTCAGAATTCTTTTCGACTTCTTTGAAAAACAAACATAATCGTCTTAATGATCCCACTGAGCAGTTAAAATTCAAATTGCCGAGCGCTGGGAGCGTCGTACTGACAGCTCCTTTCTGTAAATTACTCTCCAATTTGGTGGGTGGTAAAAACAAAAATAAAACGCGTTTTAAAATGCACACCCGCACACATACACATTTTTACATCTGATTTGCATTCTTCCCTGGTTGCTATTCGCCACCCCCCCTCATAATTTTGTTGCACAGTAAAAGTAACACACAACTTGATGTGCGTGTGTCCATGCGCGCTTTGGAGTGCTTCCTTTGCAGCCTCGAGTAATCACTTTGTTTCTTTCTAAAGCCCTGGTGGCCAAACTTTGGCCCTCCAGATGTTTTTGACCACAACTTCCACAATTCTTTGTCACTAGCAAATCAGGCTTGGAATTCTGGGAGTTGTGGTCCAAAACATCTGGAGGGCAGAAGTTTGGCCCCCACTGTTCTTAAACCTAGTCCATTAAGAGGAGCTTCCGTTGGTATCAATATAGTACGAGGAACGGTTTAGGGAGCTGGGAATGTTTAGCCTTACAAAAAGAAGACTGAGAGGGGATATGATAGCTATGTTTAAATATATGAAAGGATGTCATATCGAAGTGGGGACTGGCTTGTTTTCCATGGCTTCAGAGACTAGGTCGCATGGCAATGGCCTCAAACTACAGGAAAAGAGATTCTATTTGAACATTAGGAAGAACTTCATGATGGTTAGAGCTGTTTGACAGTGGAATAATATGCTGCCCCAAAGGAGGGTGGTGGCGTCTCCTTCTTTGGAGGTTTTCAAGCAGAGGCTGGATGGCCATCTGTCGGGAATACCGTGATGGGGGTTCCTGCATGGCAGGGGGTTGGACTGGATGGCCCTTGGAGGTCTCTTCCAACTCTATGATTCTACGATGCAAAGATGTTGGGAAACTTGTGTCGAAATTCTCCTCCTTCTGCTCATCTGGCTGTTGTCTCAGAAGTAAAATTCTAAGACTGTCTAAGCCTATGCGTTCTACCAAGTTCAAGCTCTCCTCTTTTCTGGCATGCCTGCACAAGCTTGCGCTAGCAGAATCCTTTGGGCACTTGAAAGACGAATAAGCTTGATCTGGCATAAGCTTTCTTGAACTGTAACCTTCTTCTAGGGAGGCTGCAATAGCTTACTCCCAGAAAACCTAGGTCAGTTTAATCTTGTTAAATCTTTTCAGGTCCTACTTTTTTTTTACCCCTTCTAGATAGAGGCTGACAGGGTTATTCTCCTCTTAGAAAGCCAGGAAGGGTCCCTACAGATCATCAAGTCAAGGAGGGGAGTCAATCTCCCGATCGCTGAGCTATCCCGCCACCTGAAAACCCATTTAATAATAACCAGGAGTGGTCAAGATAATTCTGACTTACGGGAGTCCTTATCAGAGTTTTCTAGGCATAGAATACCTCCTCCCTTCTTCTAAGATGGATCCTGGGACAACTGTGCAGCTTGCCTAAAGCCACCCAGGCTCTTCACAGGCTCTTCTCCCAAGATACACAGTGAGGAACTGAACTCCCCCCCCCGCCCCCTTTTGTTATTCAGAGGCAATCTTCTTTCCTTTTAGGGAGGACTTTCATACTGACCCAAGTTGATATATCTCATAACATAAGAACATAAGAAGAGCTCTGCTGGATCAGGCCAAAGGCCCATCTAGTCCAGCTTCCTGTATCTCACAGTGGCCCCACCAGATGCGTTTGGGAGCGCATGAGACTAGATCTCTGTCTTCCTGATACCACTCCCCTGCATCTGGCCCTTGAAGTACCCTTGTTTTAAGCCTGGAGATGACACATCTCCATCATGGTTTGTAACCTGTGATGGACTTTTCCTCCAGGAATCTGTCCAATCCCCTTTTGAAGGCATCCAGGCCAGGTGCCATCACCACCTCCTGTGGCAGGGAGTTCCACAGACTAACAACGCGCTGGATGAAAAAATATTTTCTTTTGTCTGTTCTTACTCTCCCAGTCCTCAATTTGAGTGTATGTCCCCTAGTTCTGGTATTTTGTGAGAGGGAGAAGAGTGTCCTTCTATCCACTTGACTCATGCCCTGCATTATTTTGTACGTCTCAATCATATGCCCCTCAGGCACCTTTTTCCAGACTAAAGAGTCCCAAATGTTTTAGCCTTTCCTCATAAGGGAGGTCCTCCACCCCAGTAACCATTTTAGCTGCTCCTGCCCAGCTGGTTTTATTATTTATATTTTTAAAATAATTTTTGTATTTTTAAAATAGTTTTCATAAAATTTATAAATTATTTATAAATTTTATAAATAGTTTTCAGCGCCATCACGTTTCTTTCTCCTGCGAATGTTTTCCAGTTTTGTTTAGTTTGGGTGTTGGTTTTAATCTCTTGCTAAACCGCCCAGAATGGTGCTTTTTTTCCAGTGAACAAACAAAAATAAAATGAAATAAAATCAGAGAACAGAGAAGTTGGAAGGGGCTCGCGCTAAATTTTCAGGATGGTTCAGCCCTGCCCTGGTCACAAGGTGTCCTCACTTCATTTCCAATGGGACAAAACAGTGTGTTATTTACATACCACCCCATTGTGTTCCAAACCCTCTCTGGGTGGCGTTTATACACGACCCCTAAGCTCCGCTGCAAATGGCTCCCAGCTCCGGAGCTTAAAAATGTTTCCCCACCAGCTCCGGAGCTAACAGAAAATTAAGTGCGACCCCGCCCACCTAAGCACGACCCAGCGCACCTTTCAAGTACCTGCTCTGGGAGAGTGAAAAATTTTGATGCGGAGAGTGCCGGGCTCTCCTCGCTTCTTTTTGTTGTTGTTTTCTTGCCTCCCGCCCCCTTTAAGAGGAACCAGGAAGTGACGGGGGGGTCGGAGCAACTTCCACCGGCACTCCGGAGGTAAGAGTGCATTCTTTTCTCCCTTTTTTTCTCCCTCCCCTCACACAGACAGAACAAGGAGGTGCGGAGGGGGTGGGAACGCAGGGAGAGCGACAAACCCCCAAGATCTCTGGTCCGAATTTAAGGGACCAGCGGATCTTAGGGGTCGTGTGAAAAGGCCCTTAATCGTGCAGGCCACGCACTGAGAGTTTTCTTTCTAGAGCTTGACCAAGTTACTCTTTTCAAGACTGCAACTCCCAAAATCCCTCACTAGTTCAGAGTTTGTCTCATTCCGAGGAGCCCTGCTTTGATGAACAACTGGCTTCTGAGATGGTGCCAGCAGGAACAATTTGGATTCTTGGACCATGGGTTGATATTTCATTCAGATGAGCTATTGGACGAGGATGGGGTGCATCTCGCCACTGCTGGTAGGAATCTTTTTGCCAAGAGGATTGCAGATTTAATAAGGAGAGCTTTAAACTGAGTTTGCAGGGGGGGAGGGAGAAAAAATTATTAACGGTAGCGATCCAGAAGGGGTTGTGGAGACTAGCCCAAATGTTGCAACAAGAGCAGGACAAGGAGTAGTGCAGAGAGACCATCAGTGCGAGAAAAAACAGGTTAAGCAAAGGACAGGTAAGAAGCACAAGCAGCCTCAAATGTCTCTACACCAATGCACAGAGCATGGGGAACAAACAGGAGGAGCTAGAACTCCTAGTACAGCAAAATAAATATGACATAATTGGCATCACTGAAACCTGGTGGGATGAGAGTTATGATTGGAGTGTAGTTATTGGAGGGTATAACCTGTTGATTCTATGATTCTATGATGGGGACTCTGGCCAAGCCTCTCTCGTTCAAACAGATTCAGCTGGCGACGGAGCGTATCCGTAATGGAGCAGAAGAACACTCTCAGGGCGTTTATAAACGACCCCTAAGCTCCGCTGCAAATGGCTCCCAGCTCTGGAGCTTAGAAATGTTTCCCCACCAGCTCCGGAGTTTAGAGAAAATTAAGTGCGACCACGCTCCCATAAGCGCGACCCAGCGCACCTTTTATGTACCTGCTCTCAGCAGGTGAAAATTCCTTGATGCGGATAAGAGTGCCGGGCTCTCCTCGCTTGTCTGTTGTTGTTTTTGCCTCCCGCCCCTTTAAGAGAAGGAACCAGGAAGTAACGGGGCTCGTGGCAACTTCGACCAGCACCGGCAGGTTAGTCAAGGCTTCTTTTGTCCCTTTTTTCCCTCCCTCCCGTCACGCAGACAGGAGCAGGAAGTGCTGAGGGGTGGGGACGCAGGAACAGAAACAAACCCCCAAGATCTCTGGTCCGAATTTAAGGGACCAGCGGATCTTAGGGGTCGTGTGAAAAGGCCCTCAGTCCTCTGACACCCTTGGCTTGTAACGTCCAGCTCGCCCAGTTTTCAATTTTCAGAGAAATCCTTGCCGGTTGACGTGACCAGGGTGCCGGTGTTTTCCCTCAAACACAAGAGATTTGGCCCAACGAGGGGAGATGATAGCTGCAGCCTGGCCTCTTCCTCCTTCCTTACTCGGGCAACGGCGCAGGGAGAAGTCGCAGGTCTAGGAAACCGAGATGCCGTCACGGCGAGGAAATGGCTCATCGGGACCCTGGCGGAGGGCGCATTTTGCTGAGCAGAGCCCCGTCTCCAGCCAGAGTGAAACGTCCTTGGGCGCCGTCCTTCTGATAAGTCCCCAGGTTGGAGAGCTGACAGCTGGCACCGGCTGAACATTGCGCCTGTCCATTTTTCATATTGGTGTACTGAAGCACACTGCGCCTCAATTTTTCTTTTCTTGTTCTCCCTCCCTCCTGGACTAGAGCCTCCCCGTCCTCTGCCTCCTCCCCTCTCCTCCTCTACTTTTCAGATCTTCTGAGGGGATGAAACCAAAGGTGGTGGCAGCAGCAAAATGAAAATCCTAAGGCGATGAGGGGGGTTGGGATCTTTCACATGGATCCACCAATGCATGCTTCCCCAGGATTGTATTGAGTCTTGAGGCCCTGATGTCTTTACAGAGTGGTTGCCTTTCCCTGCCACAAACCACTTTCCTCCAGACTGCTGCAGGTCCTACTTTAGCTTCATAGAATCATAAGAGTTGGAAGAGACCTCAAGGGCCCTCCAGTCCAAGCCCTTGCCATGCAGGATCCCCCATCACAGTATTTTCGACAGGTGGCCCTCCAGCCTCTGCTTAACAACTTCCAAAGAAGGAGACTCCACCACCCTCCTTTGGGGCAGCATCTTCCACTGCCAGACAGCTCTAACTGTCATGTTGTTCTTCCTAATGTTTGAATTGAATCTCTTTTCCTGTAGTTTGAAACTATTGCCCCGAGTCCCAGTCTCTGAAGCCATGGAGAACAAGCCAGTCCCTTCTTCAATGTGACATCCTTTCAAATATTTAAACATAGCTATCATATCCCCTCTCAGCCTTCTTTTTGAAAGGCTAAACATTCCCAGTTCCCTAACAACTCTAACCCTCAGGAAGTTCTTCCGATTAATGCTCAAAGGTGAGAGTGCTTCACCACTGCAGGCCTTCAAGAGAAAACTGGACAAGCATTGGTTAGATTCCTGCACTAAGCAGGGGGTTGGGCTCAATGGATTTAAAGATCCCTTCGAACTCCACACCTGGATGATTAGATGATCTCAGGAGGTAGCGAGACGGGCTGAAAAGAATCCCCAAGCTTGGGAATGTTACCCTTTTCACACTACAGATCCCAGCACCCCTTAGGTCAGCTATGCTGGCTGGCTGGGGGATTCTGGGAGATACACAGGCCGCATTCTCAAACCCTACCAAAACCACACGACTCATGTCAAGAGGAGGGAAGCTGGGCGACAGCGCGGGACTCGTAATTGGAAATGCACTCGCAGATTCAACATTTGCAATGCAAACCACGCCGGGCTGGCCCACCACGGTCACCACCCTGCTCCTCATGCTAAGCAGCCAATTTGGTGTCCAGCAGGAGACAAAGGGCTGAACAAGGTTTCCATCAACTCCTTCCCTACTTTATGGCGGGTCACTTCAGACAGGCCCTTTCTGATGAAGACAGGACTGAGGGAAAGTTCTCTTAGTTTTTATATTTATTTTTTTAATGTGCTATTGCTTTTACTATTACTGCTGTTATTTATTTAGAGAAAAAAAAATGATACCTTGCTTTGTCTTAGACGGGACTCATATCTTGCCAGATTTCTGGATTTAAATATCCAACAAGGGACTCTTATTTAGTGGGCCTTCACTTCTCTTCACTTCTGCTAGTACCACCCATAAATTTCATTTATTTATTTATTTATTATATTTGTATCCCACCCATCTGCTCTAAAAGGCCACTCTGGGTAGCTATAAAGTTTCTGGGTAGCTATAAAGCAGAACACTTTGCCTTCTCTCTCTCTCTCTCTCTGTCTGTGAAGATTCCCAGTCATCCAGGTGAGTTTATCTGGAAGTTGAGCCATGGCAACCGGACTTCTTTTTCTTGAGAGATCGAAACGTTTCGCTGCTCATCCAAACAGCTTCGTCAGTCTGAATAAAACTAGCTCTATTCGCACTAATGAAGCTGTTTGGATGAGCAGTGAAATGTTTCTTCTATCTCTCAAGAAAAAGAAGTCTGGTTGCCATGACTTAACTTCCAGATCTCTCTCTCTCTCTCTCTCTCTCTCTCTCTCTCTCTCTCTCTCTCTGCACCTAAATGTGAACCCTGGGAAAATGTCATGAACGACAAGGCATGCTACCATGGATGAATCTGCAAGGGTACGTTTCGTCATGCTCTGCACCAAAACAATGTTCAGAATCAAAACCCCCAAGTCTTAAGTGGCCAGAAGTGGAGAAACGAAAGCCTCTTTTCAATGGCTCATGGACATAATATGTGCTCTGTTTTTCGTGTACTTTGAATGAGGAAGTGTCACATTGCACTGAGCTATATCCCATCTCCGGGGATCACAGCAACTCCTTGATGTTGGCTCACTGGATGACCTTTTGGTGGTTTTGGCCAGTCGTTTTGGATACAACAGAAAACAGCAGGAGGAAAAGAAGCTGTACATGTTTTTCTCCAAAACTCTGAATTTCTCAAAGCCGTTCCAAGTATTGGGAGCATTCAGTGGGACAATTGTTGGAGGCATTTTTTTTAATGCTTTAGCAAAGACAAGATGATAAATTTGCAAGCGGGCGAGACCACGAGAAGCCTTCGGTAATTCTTGGCTCATCCTTTTATCTTTGAACAGGGGAACTTTACGGAGCCTTTGCCAACAATTCACTCAGGCTAATGAAGTGCGCCAGTAATGAGATTAAATAATCTCAAGCCATTAATGCAGAGAGGCCTCCGAACTGCAGTCGATTGGAACTTGGGGAATAGAAGGGTGGGTGGAAAGACACGCTCCATTGGGAAGATTTCCCCATTGCAAGTGTGACCTCCGGAAGAGGCTCGGACGAAAGGTTGAGTCTGTGGGGAGAGCAATCTGCAGTCCACAGGGTGAATTGACCTCCCTCAACACAAAAGCCCTTTTAAATTCCCTCTGCCTTATAAGGGGGCTGGGAGGTGGTTCTGAATAGCTCTGAACAGCATGTGCTAATCTCTGGCGGTTACTTCACATCCTTCCTTGTTCCGTGACTAGTTTTGTACCGTGACAGCGTTGGTCGCGATCATGTGGTTTTGTCCCTGTTTAATCCCTGTTTCTGTGTTCCCATGGTCGTGAGAACTTGTCTCGTGACAACTGTTACTTCACGGTCTTTTTCCGTGACAAATTCTGAATTTGTCTTGCTTTCTTAACCCCTTTTTTGATATCGTAAATAATTTTTTTTCGATATTTTGATTTACTGGTCTTCCGGGATTGGCAAGTCAATGCTACAGAATTTTCAGTACTTTGTTTAATAAACAGTTGCACTGCATGGTGTTTCCCATAGGGAAACTAATGTCGAATGCCACTTCAGCCACTGACCACTAGGTGGACACTGGTTGTTGCGTGATAGTTGTTACCACAAGGTCCCTTGTCTCGGAACAGGAACCGGGAACAAACCGTGACAAGAGAACACCCCAACCCAGCGCCAGGTACAGTATTGTCACGCTCTGATCCCGCTCTGGGGGCGTGGTCGAGATAAATTTCAGCTGTTGCGTGACGAACGTGAAGTAAGATTTTTTTTTGTATCAGTCCGAAGCGCAACACTTACAGAGACAAAACGAGCGTGAAATAACCGCCTCTCTCTCTCTCTCTCTCTCTCTCTCACACACACACACACACACACACACACACACACACAAAGTTTATGTGTTCTCCAGCCCATTGAGATAAGACTGTAATTCCTACCATGAAAAGGATTGGTGGGAAGGAAGCTTACACAATTCGAAAAAATGATAAAACAGCTAGCCTTGGGTGGGTAAGATGACTGCCATTCCTAATATTGATACTGAGTGGTTTTAGAAAAAGGGCAAATGAGAGGGGGGAAGAGGAATGCTAGATATGCTCAGGAGCACTGTAGTTTTATTACCTGTCTCAATATCAACGCAGGGCATTAAAATCTGCTCTCCTCCCCACTGCTCCCCCAAGATCGGATTGGAAAACCGGCTGTCGGTTTCAATCTGGTGAGGAGGTCCTTACTTTGCCCGAGACCCTTGAGGGCCGTGTCCAGCGAGAAGAGAAGGGGCAACGGTCCGACACTGGAGGAGCCAGCTATGTAGGTGGACCAGAACTGCGGTGGCCCTGCCCTGCCTCTCCTCCCGAGTGGCAGTCCCCACCCCCCAGCGCCGCAGACTTGGTCGGACATCTTTCTCAGCCTGGCCGAGCCATGGCCCCTTTGCCTGGGATGGTGCCTGAGATGCTCTCTGTGCAAAGCAGAGCTCACGGGAGTGGCTTTTTGTTGGGACACAGCCACAAAACCGAACGGTGGCTGTGCTACCTGGGGGATTCTGGGAGTTGTAGTCCAACACACCCACAACCAATTGTCTCGGGTGCACCAGGCAGTGCCGTGCAATGGGGCCTTACATTTATGAGTCCCGTGTGCCCGATTCTTCCCCTGTCCCACCACACCCCTCTGTCATCCTCCAAAAGGATCCTTCTCCTCACCTTTGCTTAGAGATCCTTATCATCCTTTTTGTCCAAAATGGGCATGACTCCTATAGTACCACTCTATTCTGCTCTGGTCAGACCCCATCTGGAGTCCTGTGCCTCTATTTAAAAAGGATGTTGACAACCTAGAGTGGGTCCAGAAGAGGGTGACCAGGATGCTTGAGGGT
This sequence comes from Phrynocephalus versicolor, assembly GCA_023846285.1. Classification (NCBI taxonomy): domain Eukaryota; kingdom Metazoa; phylum Chordata; class Lepidosauria; order Squamata; family Agamidae; genus Phrynocephalus; species Phrynocephalus versicolor. Next base: position 1,144,268 of record JAHTLZ010000193.1, read on the forward strand.
CTGGAGGAAATGTCTTATGAGGAACGGCTTAGAGAACTGGGAATGTTTAGCCTTTCAAAAAGAAGGCTGACGGTGGATATGATCGCTATGTTTAAATATTTGAAAGGATGTCATATGGAAGAGGGATCAGGTTTGTTTTCCATGGCTTCAGAGACTAGGACTCGGGGCAATGGTTTCAAATTAAAGAAAAAGAGATTCCATTCGAACATTAGGAAGAACTTCCTGATGGTTAGAGCTGTTTGCCAGTGGAAGATGGTGCCCCAAAGGAGGGTGGTGGAGTCTCCTCCTTTGGAGGTTCTTAAGCAGAGGCTGGATGGCCATCTGTCAGGAGTCCTGTGATGGGGGTTCCTACATGGCAGGGAGGTTGGACTGGATCATCCTTGAGGTCTCTTCCAACTCTGTGATTCTATGATTCTATGACCTCCAGGCTTAAAACCAGGGTACTTCAAGGGCCAGATGCAGGGGAGTGGTATCAGGAGACAGAGATCTAGTCTCGTGCGCTCCCAAACGCATCTGGTGGGGCCACTGTGAGATACAGGAAGCTGGACTAGATGGGCCTTTGGCCTGATCCAGCAGGGCTCTTCTTAGGTTCTTATGTTCTTATGACCTGCAAGCGACAGGCTTTCCTTGGGCTTTCAATCCCCCTCCCCCGAAAACCTGAGCAGGCAAACACGTCCATGGCCATAACTTTCATTCCAATGGCACGCTCTTTCCCTTCCAAGCGGTGCCCATATGCTCAGAGAGGCTGGCCTTAAACTTTATGCTGCTGTAAATTTTTATTTAACACTGAAGATAAAATGTGACCGAGCCTAGAGAGGTTCACCTTGAGAATGGAACGTGTGGCCTTTTGCACCGGACAGGATGGAGGGGTTATTACTGGGTTTACTCAGAACTAATGACCTCTGCGACACTGGGTCACAGAGCAGTAGATTCTGAGATGCAGATGATGTAATTAGTTATCATACTGATGATGGCAGGCTTAGAAAAGAGACGAAGAGGAATGGGTCAGTGTGTTTTTGCTTGCTTTTCCCTTCTTCCGGCAAGGCAGAGTCTCTTAGGGCGTTTTTACACGACCACTAAGATCTGCTGGCCACTTAAATTCGGACCAGAGATCTTGGGGGTTTGTCGCTCTTCCTGTGTTCCCACCCCTCCGCACTTCCTTGCTCCTGTCTGCATGAGGGGAGGGAGAAAAAAAGGGAGAAAAGAATGCAGGCTCACCTCTGCTATGCCACCGGGAAGCATTCCAGTCACTTAAAGTCTCTTAAAGGGGCAGGGGGCAAAAAACAAACAAACAGAAGGTGAGGAGAGCCTGGCACTCACTGTTTTCAATCCGCATCAGAAATTTTTCACCTTCGGAGGCCAGGTACTTGTAAAATGCACTGGGGTGTGCTTAGGTGGGCGTGGTCGTACTTAATTTTTTTTTAAAATCCGGAACTGGTGGGAAAACAATTTTAAGCTCTGCATCTGGGAGCCCTTTGCCTCAGATTTTAGGGGTCGTGTAAAAGCGCCCTTAGTGTCATTGAACTGGAGAGCTTGAAGGGACCTCTCAAAGTCCACGGAGTCCAGTCCACGGTCTAAGCAGGTCATCCACCCCTCACGGCATACCTGACAGGTGGCCATCCAATCTCTGTTGAAACAACTCCAAGGAGGCAACCTCCACCACCTTCTAAGGAAGTCCATCCCAGCGCTGAACAGCCCTTCCTGTCAGGGAGATCTCTCTCCGGTTTCGGAGTAGAGATGGAGGTTTGGCGGTTCGTGCCGGATCGCTTCTGTCCAAACAGGTGTTTGTCCCTTCTGAGCCCTTCTTCCTCCGGCAGGGAAGCTGGGACGTTGCCTGTGGGTAGGGGCCTGCCGGAGGAGGCAGGGCTGGGAAGTGCCAAACACCTGTGTGGCTGAAAAACGAACCGGCATGAACTGACAAACCGGCAGTTCGTGCCCATCCCTCTCTAGGAGTGATCTCCTTTCTCATTCTTTGTGCCATGCTCTGCATTATGCACCATCTTCCATGCACTCTACAAGGTTTTGGATTGCACAAATATTTCTTTCTTTATTTATTTATCTTATAAATATTTTAATAGTCTTATAAAGGTGTCACAAACTTATTTTCACAATCTAGGATGATAACTTCTTAAGAGCCTCGTGGCACAGTGGTTAAATGCCTGTACTGCAGATAAAAACTGTGCTCACGACCTGGGTTCAATCCCTGGTAGCAGGCTCAAGGTTCACTCAGCCTTCCATCCTTCCAAGGTCAGTAAAATGAGTACCCAGCTTGCTGTGTGTGTGTGGGGGCAATGTGTAGCCTGCACACTGTAATTAAAAACTGTAAACCGCCCAGAGACTACTTGTAGTGGTATGGGGCGGTATATAAGCAGAACACTTTGCTTTTGCTTTGCTCTGATTTCCTTGTTACAAGCATTTCTATGGTTTTGATTTGCACAACGGTCTCTCTTCTATAGGGGTTTGCAGGTGACAATTAGATCTCCGTAGTCTGGGGTGAAATCTGAAACGGGAGTTGATTCTTCATTTTGGAGCTTGGCCCCTGTATCTCACTATGGATTTTTGGAAGTTTTCTACTGTTTTGGCACCCCCACACCGGTACTCTATGCAGTCTGATGAAAGGTCCATCAGAATTTTCAAACTAATTTCTGCTTCTGCTCATTTATGTATTTATTTTTTTAGATTTCTACGCTGCCCATCTGACAGCTAGGCTACTCTGGGTGGTTCACAACAAAAGACAAATCAAACAGAGGTAGTGACAGAACGAGGCAACCACACAAGTAAAATAAACCTACATTGGGTTACGTATCAAATCCAATTAAAACCATTCTGATCAAAGAAGGGCGGGGAAAACAGAACCACGAATGGTCTGCGCAGACTGCTGGTTTCTTCTCCACACTCTGAGGCTGCGTCAGTAAAACCTCAGCCACCGCAACTAGGTGGTGAGCGGGCGCGGTGGCTTCGAGGCTCGACTTGAGACCGAGTGCCAGACCATAGTTGGCTCTGGACATACTTTAGAACCTAGACGAGGGTTTCAACTGCAGCTCAAGCAACCGTACTTGATCCCTGCCTATTGTTGTGAGGCCTACGAGCGCCTGGTTGTGTGAAGTGCACCAGCCTGGGGGGACTCAGGGAGAAGCAATGCAAGGAAATAATTATTGCAAACTCTCTAACCCCCTTTTATAGCTCTTCCAGAACACAGGAACTATGGTGTGCCACAGAAGGGGCAAGACTTTAGCCCACCCCTGCCTGATCTGCCTGTGCAGCCAGAGATTTTATTTTAGAGTATTTTATTTATTTTATTTTATTATTGGGACTACAGATGGGCACGACTCAAAAAAATGGTGTTTTGTTTGTCGTGTGGTTGTTTAGGGGTCCGTTTTGGTTCGCTTTCGTTTTGTTTTGAAAATTTTTTTCGTTTTGTTTCCGTTGCGTAACGAAACAAAAAAATGAAATCGAAAACTAAAAATCGCTCGTTTCGTGCCCATCTCTAATTGGGACTTCAAATCCCTACAATGCTTTCCTGACAGGGGTAGACTTGATGACCTCTGGGATCCCTTCCAGCTCGGGAGTTCTCAGATAACCTGAAATCAGTGACACGTCATAGGACATCCTCTTTTGCCTGTCCCAAATTCGCTACTAGTCAATTCAACCGGTGCGGAGTGGGTGGACCCTGGCAGCTGAGCAGTTGAGGCTGTTTCCTCAAAACAGGGAATGCGAGCTTTGGAAAAGTATAAATAAGGCCTAGAGCAGTGATGGCAAACCTTTTAGAGACCGAGTGCCCAAACTGCGATTCAAAACCCACTAACTTTTCGCAAAGTGCCAATAGAGAAATTTAATCTGAATACAGGTGGCTGTGCTTAAAAACCTCCAAAGAAGGAAACTCCACCACCCTCCGAGGTGGCATATTCCACAGCCACTCTAACTGTCATGAAGTTCTTCCTAATGTTTAAATGGAATCTCTTTTCCTGTAGTTTGAGACCATTGCCCCTCAGAAGCCATGGAAAACAAACCTGTTCCCTCTTCAACATGACATCCTTTCAAATATTTAAACATAGCTATCATATCCCCCTCAGCCTTCTTTTAGAGAGGCTAAACATTCCCAGTTCCCTAAGCCGTTTCTCATAAGACATTTCCTCCAGACCCTCAACCATCCTGGTCGCCCTCCTCTGCACCCGCTCAAGGTTGTCAACATCCTTTTTAAATTGAGGTGCACAGAACTGGACACAGTACTCCAGGTGAGGTCTGCCCAGAGCAGAATAGAGTGGCACTATCATTTCCCCTTGATCTAGAGCAGTGAGGGCAAATCTTTTAGAGACCGAGTGCCCAAACTGTGATTCAGAACCCACTAATTTTTCACAAAGTGCCAATACAGCCATTTCACCTGAATCCAGGTGGCGGTGAAGGGGCGATGTTGGGTGCCATCAGAAAGGGCTCCGAGTGCCACCTTTGGCACCCGTGCCATAGGTTCACCTACACTGGCCTAGAGTCAGGATGAGTCCATTCCAAGCACTGGGTGCCTGGAGGTCTCTAGACATTGCCGGCCAAGCACGGTGGAAGCTGAAGCCACCAACCTCTGGAGGACAGCGGGTTCCTCAGGCCTGGTAGACATGGTCCACCACCACGGCTCCGAGAGGAGAGAGGAGGGCGTTAGTCTACTCACAATGTAGCAGGGCTCGCAGTACGCTTTCTTCTCCACGGCGTAGAAAGGCTGCCCCCGAAGGCTGTTGTTGCAGGTCATGCAAGTGAAACACTCCACGTGGAAGACCTGGTCCATCGCCGTGCAGCCGGTTCCTTCCCCCACCACGTTCTCTCCACAACGTGCACATCGCCCTGCGGGTGGGGGTGGGGTGGGTGGGAGAGTGGGAAGGGAAGACGAGGAAGGAGTAGTGTGAGCCATGTGGTGCCCCTTGGCCTTGAGGGGGGAACAACAACAGCGCCGGGACAACAGTAGAGGCTCTTGGGGCCGCCCTGTCAAGTAATGCAACTTTTAACAAACTAAACCAGCCAATCCCAGCAGGAGGGCGGGGAATGGTAGGATATAAAAAGGGTGGAGCCTAGTCAGTTGAGAGAGTTCAGTTGAGAGTGAGTGCTGGGAGAGAGCACTGCTCTGTGAGAGATCTGTCAGGCAGCGAGGGCTACACTGTTTACTAGTGATTGAAGACAGGGAGGCTTGTAGAGCTGATGAAATCTATTACAGTAGATGTTAAAGGCAACACATACCATCCTCAGATATTGTTATATTTATTATATTCTCAATAAACTTTGTTATTATTTTTATATTATTCATCTGAGTCTGTCCCAATTCATGAGGCGACGATTTTTAAAAGGTGGCAGCATTATTAAGTGAATAAAAGGTGGCAGCAGTACCATTTCCGTCACAGAATTCAGTGTGTAAAAGGGAGGTGTCGTCACAATTTAGTGGCACAGCAGTGGGATATCGAAATAAACCCGGTGGTGCCTCTGAAAACTTAGTCACTGGAAAGGGGGATCGTCACACATGGAAAACTAGACTATTTCCAGCCTGATGAGTCAGGCAGACTCATGTTAAGAGAGACAGACTTTTTAAAAAATCTCTAGTGTGTTTCTAACCCAGTACAGTGGTACCTTGTATAAAGGAATTAATTCGTTCCAAATGAAATTTTGTTAAGCAAATTTTCCTTTATACAAATTCCCATAGGAATGCATTGAAAGCAGAGTAATCCCATTTTTATGTTGTACGGATTTTCCCCATAGGGTCCCCAGAGGCACTGGGACTACAACTCCCCAGAAATCCTGGCCAGCACAGCGAGTGGTGAAAGCGTTTGGGAGTTTTAGTCCAAGAATACCTGGGGGAGTGGCACCATGGCTCTAGTGGGAATTGTAGTCCTAAAATAAGGAATGTAGCTTCGGAGAAACCAGACGTGGAGCCATTTCTCGCTCTCTCCTCTTTACTACAAATTTAAAACACCTCATAGCTAGCAGGAACATCAGCCATGCTGCCTGTCAAATACTAGGGGCAGTCTAAGAGTCCTGTCGGCGGTAGAGGAAAGTTTTGTGACCGGTTGACTTGGAGGGACTTTATCCTAGAGCTATAATTGCACTTAATAATGAACTCAAGGACCACCAGCAGTGAGCACTTGGACAGTATTACCTAGCCTGTTTTGTAGATGCTTGCGTTTTAAGTGTGTGTGTGTGTGGGGGGGAATTGGTGGGTGGGGGAGTGTACAGGGATTTGTTTTATGTGTGTGTGTGTTGAGGGGATTTTCATGTGTGTGAGAGTGTTTGGGGATTTGTGTGTGTTGAATCTGGTCTCTGGGTGTCTGAATTTCATTGTATCTGTATACTGTGTATATACACACAATGACAATAAATTATAAATTATAAATTATAAATTATAAATTATAAATTATTTATTTATTTATTTAGGGAGTTGCTCTGTTTAGCTACCCCAGTGCTTGGAATATTGGGACTCCACGCTGTTTGCACACCTGCACTAGCAGCATCCAATCAACCTCCAGGATGGGGAAAAGATGGTGGCACCAATAAAAAAAAAAGCCTTCCCTTTTCCCAGTGACTCCTGATATGCCATTGCACTAGCCTGATGGCTATGACACAGCCTCCTGTCCTCAGCAATCAGTTTTTTTGCACCCAGGCTACAGCCGTAGCCAACAGCTACTTGGCTACAGCTGGACTAATGTTACAGCCCATTGTGCTTTGTGCATCAAGAAGGCAAAACAGCATCTTCCCACTCCCTGTAAGAAGATTTTTTTTAAAAAAAATGTCTTCGGCATCCCACCCCATCATTGTCCAATCTGACAGACAGATAGCATACGTACGCCGTAGAATCATAGAGTCATAGAGTTGGAAAATACCTCAAGGGCCATCCAGTCCAAGCGCCTGCTATGCAGGAACCCCCATCAATATACCTCTGGCACAATATACTATCCAGTCTCCACCACCCTCCTTTATGGCAGCATATTCCACTGCTGAACAGCTCTAATCATCATGAAATTCTTCCTAATGGAATCTCTTTTCCTGTACTTTGAGACCATTGCCCCGTGTCCCAGTCCCTGAAGCCATGAAAAATAAACCAGTCCCTTCTTCAATCTGACATCCTTTCAAATATTTAAACATAGCTATCATATTCCCCTCTCAGCCTTCTTTCTGGAAGAAGAAGAAGAAATGTTCTTCACCACTGAATGAGCTCCTAAAACCTTTGTGGCTTTAAAATATCATCCATGGTCTTCCTGTAAGAGCTTACATCAAGGGAGCAGTTAATACTACTTGTTAGGAGAGATGAAATTAAGACCCATTAATATAAATATGGCTCCCGGGGAGCGGGGGAATAGGTGGACAGGAGATTCTTGGACCTTCCCAACATGCAACTGGTGAGGCAGCAGGACGCGGTACAATGCAAGGCACAGGGCAATGTGTTATAGCTTTTTGGCTGCTTTCAAAACACAACATCATCTACCTGGGAGTTGAGTCGTGGTGACTGGACTTCTTTTCTTGTGAGATCAAAATGTTTCACTACTCATCCAAGTACAAAGAAGCCCAGTTGCCATGACTCAACTCCCAGATAACCTCGCCTGGATGACTCAGAATCTTCACAGACACAATCTAGTGGTTTTCTTATAAACACCCATATTAGCACCTTGGCTATTTGAGCCTGGGCCTGGGACACATCCATACTCACCATCCCATTTCTGTTTGGACAAATACACGGTTGAAAGCTTGGGATGCCAAATTGTTGGGGTTCCTGTGAGGTCTTGGGGGAACCATTGCCAGGCCTATGGGGGCAGTATCTGAGGCCCCTTAGAATGACTGAGGTAGTGGTGATGGTTCATATTTGGTAGGCTCCTCTGGTTCACCTTGAACCAAACATTCCACAAAGTTGACTAATAGTGACTAGTGAAGTAGAAGTTAGAACCTCCCTATTCAAAGGCAATGTATCTCCGAAGATTAAATTCTGGGGGTTGGAATTAGAGATGGGCACGAAACGAGCGATTTTTCATTTTCGTTTTCTCATTTCGTTACCCAACGAAACAAAAAATGAATTTTGACTCCAAAAGGAAACGAAACGACCCGAAACACGAATAATTTTGTCGACCGATTTGTTTTCGTTACGGCAAATACATTGAATTGTGCTAAATGGTAACGAAACAGCAATTTTTCATTTTCGTTTTCATTTTTTCGTTTCGTTATGTAACAAAACGAAAACGAAATTTTTTGCAAAACACCTCACGAAAACGAAAACGAACCGAAACGGACCCCTAAACGACCAAACGACAAACGAAACACCATTTTTTGAGTCGTGCCCATCTCTAGTTGAAATACCACTGGAAGGTCCTTGGCCTCGTCCCACTCATTTGAGCATCCGGCAGAAGCCTGGCTCACTGCTGGTGGAAACAGCGATCCACCCTCTGAGAAACTCCAGGATAGATTACTGCCGTGTGTTTGACGTGGGTCTGCCCTTGAAAGTATTCCACTTCCAATTGCTTTTGTCCTTCGACCTCTGCTTCCAAGTGACGGAGGCATGAAATGAAATAGCTGAGCTACGGACCATCGCAAACCATCTATTTCCCCGGAGTTGGTGCAGGATCTGTTTCGGCAGAGGCAGCAGTGGGATTAAACATTAAAGCAACATCTAAGAAGGCCAGAGGTCTTGCAGGCTGCCTTTTCATCCGAGGCAGGAAGTAGATGCAGCCATTAGAAGTTGGCAGCTCCACAAGGTTAAAATAATAATAATAAACAGGGTCACCATAAGTTGGAATTGACTTGATGGACACAATTCTTATTAACCTAGCATCCGCCAGCCTCATCCTGCAGGTTGTAGCTCATCCGCTCTTCTCTTCTGATTGGTCATCAGGTGGTAAACATGGCCTTCCTTTGCAAACCTCATTGCTGAGGCATAGAGCTTTGAAGGAACTGGATGTCAGGAGGGAAACCTTTAAGAAGTGGGGTCCTTTCAAAGAAAAAGGTGTGTGGGGGGCATTTTAAACAAACAAACAAACATGTGGAACAAGAGGAATTAAGGATTTCCTTTAGCATTTAATTTGAACTCAACGAGAGCTTTTCAGCAGCTCAAAAGAGGGATGAGGTATTACACAAGAGGAAGAGTTACTTGTACTTCCCTTACAGTCTCCTTTATGCATATTAAGTACTAAATTTATTTATTTATTTAAAACATTTTATCCCACCTTTCTCCTTGGAATGGGCCAGGAAATTGTATCTACACTGCTTACTATCTGAGACCTTTTGTATCACAATCCAATCGACTTCCTCTTCCCAGCATTTTCGAGTGCTTACATTGTCAATATTTATTTATTGGAATCACTCCAATGTCACCTTTCCAGCAATGAGCGCACAATAGGCCCCTTTTATCTGCGGGGAGTGGTTTAGAAGCTCCCGCAGAGAATCTGAAAAATGCAATTTATAGCAAAGACTCTAGATCATTGTGGGCGAACCTATGGCATGGGTGCCAATGGTGGCCCTCGGAGCCTTTTCTGTGGGCACCAGACATCGCCACATCACAGCCACCTGGATTCAGGTTAAATGGCTGTATTGGTACTTTGTGAAAAATTAGTGGGTTTTGAATTGCAGTTTGGGCACTCAGTCTCTAAAAGGTTCGCCATCACTGCTCTATATAGCATGGTATCTGGCTCACTTTAGTGACCAGTCCTGGTAACTTCCATCATTAGAAATATATCTCTCTAGCATTATTTCTTTTCATATTTTTAATACTTTTAGATAAGTGAATCAGCAAATCCTGGTCCTAGGAATCCGGATTCCTATCATATATGGTTATCTGTACCTGCACATAATCTCTGTATCTCCACGTCATCTGTGTCCAGTTCTGTGCGCTTCAATTTAAAAAGGATGTTGACAACCTTGAGCGGGTGCAGAGGAGGGCGACCGGGATGGTTGAAGTTATGGAAGAAATGAATTATGACAGGGGTGCCCAAACTTTTTGTAAGGAGGGCCAGATTTGGTAGCTGAGAATGTGTCAGGGGCCAGTTACTCCCCAACCCTGCCACCCCACTGCAAGCCCTACCCACTTTCTTTAAAAAAACAATGGGACGAAGGAGGGGGAGGGAGGGGCGGGCCAGCCAGCCGCGGGCCGCTCAGAATGGCCTGAGGGGCCGGATTTGGCACCCGGGCCGGACTTTGGGCAGGCCTAAATTATGAGGAACGGCTTAGGGAGCTGGGAATGTTTAGCCTTTCAAAAAGAAGGCTGAGGGGGGATATGATAGCCATGCTTAAATATTTGAAAGGATGCCATCTTGAAGAGGGGACTGGTTTGTTTTCCATGGCTTCAGAGACTAGGACTCGGGGCAATGGTTTCAAACTACAGGAAAAGAGATTCCATTTGAACATTAGGAAGAACTTCATGACAGATAGAGCTATTCGGCAATGGAATATGCTGCCGCGGAGGGTGGTGGAGTCTCCTTCTTTGGAGGTTTTTAAGCAGAGGCTGGATGGCCATCTGTCGGAAATATTGTGATGGGGGTTCCTGCATGGCAGGGGGTTGGACTGGATGGCCCTTGAGGTCTGTTCCAACTCTTATGATTTCTATGATTCTATGATTCTTCCCAACCACCCTGTGATGTAAGTCAACCTGAGAAAGCTCTCCTCCAACTCCTGGTGATGTTCAATGATGGAGTCAGTCCACAATTCCTGGGCTTTCGGTCGCTACTGGGACCCCTGCAGCACCCAAAGTTTAGACGATGGAATGGACCAATGGCCAGGAATTAAGTCACCAACCCAGCTGTCCCTCCTTGGCTCTTTTGCCTGGGAAGAGATGCCTTCTGCATGCCGACATGTCATTGCATGCACGCATGCACGCGCAGAGCTTGGCTGCAAAGCATGGCGTGACGAGGAGGCAAGGAAACAGAACAGCCTGTCTTGTCTGGGCTGGAAAGCCTCTCTGACATAAATATGCCGGGCAAAAACATCCGCTCCAGGGCTCCCGCAGGTGTCATCAATAACCGCTGTTCCAGCCATGCCGCGGCCGTGCCGCCCCCCCGCCCCGCCTCCAGTTGCTATATTTCTAATTGTCACCTCTTTCTCCGATAAGTGGGCTTTAGAGATTCACGGCACATCCGGCTTTTGGACAGTCGGGAACCCAACTGGCAAGGAAGGTGGTGGTGGGGGAATCATTCCTAATGAAGCGGTGTTGATGACAAAACAGTATTTTGAGGGCTGAACATAAGTCAACGGCCTAACAAGACTGCCAGTTCTGGCGTGCTCCTGCCCTGCTCCATACTTGTCCTCTAAGGCATGCACGAATGGCTCTCCAAAGGAGAGGGCAGAGGAGAACTTTACAAGCCAACTTTCCAGTTATGGATTTCCTTGATGAAATGATGCCACTGGAGAGCCAATAGTAAAAAAGTTCTACTTTTTATTATTATTATTATTATTATTATTATTATTATTATTATTATTATTATTATTATTATTATTATTATTATTA
>JAHTLZ010000193.1:1160067-1171364 GCA_023846285.1 Phrynocephalus versicolor
CAATCAATCAATCAATCAATCAATCAATCAATCAATCAATCAATCAATCAATCAATCAATCAATCAATCAATCAATCAATTGCATTCCTGAATGGAACAGGGATTTGGACTTGATGACCTATGTTTAAATATTTGAAAGAATGTCTACTGAAGAGGGAACAGGTTTGTATTCCATGGCTTCAGAGACTAGGACTCGGGGTGATGGTTTCAAACTGCAGGAAAAGAGATTCCATTTGAACATTAGGAAGAATTTCAAGACAGAGCTGTTCAGCAGAGGAAGATGCTGCCACAAAGGAGGGTGGTGGAGTCTCCTTCTTTGGAGGTTTTTTAAGCAGAGGCTAGATGGCCTAGATGGATTTGAGCCTAGTGTGTGAAACCAAGCAGAGCTACTGCTGAGAGAGAAAAAGAGAAAGAAGACAGCACTGGTAAGTTTCTGGGTTGGAGCAGTTCAGCTAGGGCTGTTTGACCGGTCCGCGCGCCGGACGGTACGCGAGATTTTATTTTTGACATAAAAGTAGGAACATTGGTACTAGATTATTATTTCTAGATTAGTAGCTAGTAACACTGTAAAATCTTAAAGGCCCAGAATACTGCACTCATTAAAATGGAGTCTGAGGGAGCAGCTGTAGTTACCTGTAACACTTGTGCCATGTTTGTCATCTTGACAAAAGGAACAGAGAACTACACTTGCTGCAAGTGCAAGCTGGTTGCACTATTAGAAGAGAAGGTCCAGGAGCTAGAGGCCCGCATATCAAACCAGCAACATATTAAGGAGCTTGAGCGGTTCTTGGACAGAGCGGAACAGACTATCCAGGTCCAAGAAGAGACAGGGCACACTTCTGAGGATGAAATCACTTCCCCAACCCAGGAGGTAGATGTGTGGAGGAATGTGACTCAAGGGAGTAGAAGGCCAAGGGATTGCTCAGAGAGTCTCATATTGCACAATCAGTTTGAGGCTCTTTCCCTCATCACACCTCATGAGGCACACACCGAGGAACAACTGGTTCCACTTGGGGATCTCTCCCTCATCACAATTGATGAGATACAGGATCAGGGACATGTAGAAGAACAGGCTGCAGGAGAGAAGCTCCTTCTGCTAGGGGATTCTATAATTAGAAATACAGAGGGATGGATTTGTGATGAGCATGATAACCGTATGGTCACTTGACTGCCAGGTGCAAAGGTTGCAGACATCACGAGAAATCTAGATAGCTTGTTAGAGAGAATCGGGAAGGAGCCAGTGGTCATGGTACATGTTGGTACCAATGATGTCGAGAAGGCCAAGCGGTCAGTCTTGGAAGCCAAATTCAGGTTGTTAGGAAGAAGATTGAAGTCCAGGACTTCCAAGGTAGCATTTTCAGAAGCGCTACCTGTTCCTTGTGCAGGACCCGCCAGGCAGGCAGAGCTCAGAAGCCTCAATGCGTGGATGAGGTGATGGTGTCGAGAGGAGGGCTTTAGATTTGTCAGGAACTGGAGAACATTTTGGGACAAGCCAAACCTGTTCAGGAGGGATGGGTTGCACTTGAATCATGATGGGACCAGATTGCTGGCACTCAACCTCAAAAAGGCAGCAGAGCAGCTTTTAAACTGATAACTGGGGGAAAGCCGACAGGAGCTGAGTGGCATCCGGTTCGGAACACCTCATCCCCATTGAATGAGGTTGGAGAGGGTAGAGAATCACATAGAGATGACATAGCAGGTATTAGTACTGGGAGATTAATGGCATGTGATAGTTTGTCTACTGAAAATAATAGCTGTGGGGCGGGGAAAGAACAAAGCAGCAGCTGTTGTTGCAGAACCCACTGTACAGGTGCTTCTACGCCAATGCTCGAAGCCTCCGACCAAAAATGGGAGAACCTGAACATTTGGCAGCTAGGGATAACATTGATATAATAGCCATAACATAACAAAAGAGGAGAGAAGCTTACTTCTGCTTCCAGAGGCCTCCAGGAGAGGCATCCCCACCCCAAGAGGCCAATAATCTCGTAGTGCTCACCAAAATATTCTTCCGAAGGTGGGTTCTCCATGTCATACAGCATCTTCTTGGTCAAGTGTTCCAACTCATCTTCTGGTCTGACCAGAGGAGGATTTGAACCTGGGCTGAGGCCAGAAGCTCCACTCTGAAGAAGGGAAACAAACCAGATGCCTAATTGAGTTTCCATGAAAATTACAGGTAAGGTGTTTAGGTCAATTCAGAAGCACACCTTCACATTAAAATGATTTTCAAGGGAAGCAAATGACATATTTGTGTACATTAATCATTCAAACATCCAGTTATTAAGCAGTGAGGAATCATTACAGAGATTCCGTGCACTTTTTTGAGTGGGGGAGAACACCTTTATTTCTTAGCTATTGGAATACATACAGACCAGACGAGGATGCAGTTTGGACATCGTCTTTGAAAGGAATGTATTATTGTAAACATTGGATGAAATTGTTAATAAATCCATTACTTCTTTTTGAAAGAGAAAAATTCTTGAGTTCCTCATAAGCAGATTTATGGGAGAAAGTGTCTTGGCCATCTGCTTCAGAGGGGATGTTTCTCTGAAACCCTTCTTTTTTTTCCAGGTTAATTGTTTACTATGGGCGCTTTTACACAACCCCTAAAATCCAAGGCATAGGGCTCCCAGATGCGGAGCTTAAAACTGTTTTCCCACCAGCTCCGGGCTTAAAAAAAAATTAAGTACGGCCATGCCCACCTAAGCGCGTCCCAGCGTATTTTCTAAGTACTGGTCTCTGAAGGTGAAAAATTTCTGATGCGGATTGCAAAGCAGTGAGTGCCGGGCTCTCCTCGCCTTTTTTTTTGCCCCCTGCCCTTTAAGAGACTTTAAGGGACTGGAATGCTTCCCGGAGCGACGGCAGAGCGGAGGTGAGCCTGCATTCTTTTCTCTCTTTTTTCCCCTCCCTCCCCTCACGCAGACAGGAGCAAGGGAGTGCGGAGGGATGGGAACACAGGAAGTAGAACAAACCCCCATGATCTCTGGTCCGAATTTAAGTTGCCAGCGGATCTTAGGGGTTGTGTAAAAGCACCCTATGTTGCAGAGTGGGCAGAATTTTTTTTGAACAAGTGGATCAAATCAAGACATTCTGGAAGGTGTAGTCTGAAATTTTTCCTACGCTCAGGTTGTTCTTTGTGCATGTACAACTGCACAGTAGAGATGGGCACGAACCGAATCATCCCGGTTCCTCAAGGCAGCTCTCCTCCCCTGCCTCCTCAGCCGATCAGCCACTCACCAGACCCAGCGTGCTTGTTTTCCCCGCTAGCTTGGCTAATCTCCCAGTCACAGGCAAGAGCACAGACTTATCTGCCCTGCCCTTTCCTCTGAGTGGGAGATCAGCCTAGAGTGCAGGGGCAGGGAAGCCTGAGCTGTTGCCGGGAGTGGAAGATCAGCCGAGGAGGTGGAGGAGGGGAACGCGCTGGGCCTGGTGAGTGGCTGATGTCGCCACAGAAGGGGAGAAGCCGCGGCTATGCTATGATCTTTACAAACTGTGATGAACTGGTTTGTCCTCATCTGTACTGCACAGTCATAAAGAGTGAACAGCTAGTTTGTGGAATAATTTTCGGCTCTTTTTCTTTTCATTCAAAGAGAAAAATAAATAAAGAGTGTAGCACTTCTTATGTCTGGGCATCTTACCTCATTTTGCCACTAGGATCTGACAGTATAATTTTCTCAGTTTTTCCATAAATGGACTGACTACCACCCATAAAATTAGACACAGCAAACCCAGACTGAGGCTGTTATTAGCCCTGGGGAAATAAACCACTGGTGCACTGGCGTTTGCTATTATGTGGTAGATGATGGAGGCAATAAATGTAATACCCAAATGCTGGTGGTAGACATGGTTGGTGTTATGTTGAATCGATTGTGTGGAATTATGTACAAGTGTGCATCATTGCCTTGGGTCCTTTACGGGAGAAAAGTGGGATAGAAGGATTTTAAATAAATATATCATCATGCAAAACCCAGATTGTGGCGCATACGTTCACCCACAGCCTGGGGCATAAGAGCAAAGCAAATCTGCTGTTTAGGCAGGGACTTCCATGAAACGTCCCAGTAAACACTTTGGCTCTCAAAAAGTCCTCTGCCTCTGTGAAGGTGGAGGGTATACCTAAGAACTTAAGAAGAGCCCTGCTGGATCAGGCCAAAGGCCCATCTAGTTCAGCTTCCTGTATCTCACAGCGGCCCCACCAGATGCCTCTGGGAGTGCACGAGACTAGATCTCTGTCTCCTGATAGCACTCCCCTGCATCTGGCCCTTGAAGTACCCCGGTTTTAAGCCTGGAGATGACACATCTCCCTCAGGGTTTGTGATGGACTTTTCCTCCAGGAATCTATCCAATCCCCTTTTGAAGGCATCCAGGATAGATTCCATCACCACATCCTGTGGCAGGGAGTTCCACAGACTAACAACACACTGGGTGAAAAAATATTTTCTTTTGTCTGTTCTTACTCTCCCAGCCCCCAATTTGATTGCATGTCCCCTAGTTCTGGTATTTTGTGAGAGGGATAAGAGCATCACTTTACTCATGCCCTGCGTTATTTTGTATGTCTCAATCATATTCCCCCTCAGGCGCCTTTTTTCCAGACTAAAGAGCCCCAAATGTTTTAGCCTTTCCTCATAAGGGAGGTGCCCCAGCCCAGTAATAATTTTAGTTCATCTCTTCTGCACTTTTCCCAGTTCTACTATGTCTTTTTTGAGATGTGGTGACCAGAATCTGAGAGCTAGGGTAGTGTACTGGATAGAATGATGGAGTACAATTGAGAAGATCATGGTTCAAATTCCCTTTGGCAAACTGGGAACACCACAGCAAAGACCATTTACTGGTCTTGAAGATGTATGGAACAGGAGGCCGTCCAGATGTCTGCTTCTGAATGAGCTTGGAATGACTGCCTGTGTAAAATTCTATTTTGTGTTTAGAAACAAATTACTGACTTGCTGATTCTCATTAGCTGGCTGCAAATGCATTGTTTCCTAAAGTTAAGTTTATGGAGCAACTTTCTCCAGGAGTTCTGTCTCTGTGGTCTTGGTTATGGTGGGTGGCATTTCTGTCTAGTTGCAATGTGGTTC
The DNA here is from genome assembly GCA_023846285.1 of Phrynocephalus versicolor. Lineage (NCBI taxonomy): Eukaryota > Metazoa > Chordata > Lepidosauria > Squamata > Agamidae > Phrynocephalus > Phrynocephalus versicolor. The sequence goes on from JAHTLZ010000193.1 coordinate 1,165,137, forward strand.
TCTTCTTTAAAGCGACGTATGCAAAAACTCTGAATGACTAAACACCAGGAACCATCCAACAGACACATAATGTTCAGCTGCGTTTGTAGAACAAGCTCATGGTGATGACGGAGCACAGCACCCTCAAGACACCCGCAAAGAGACCATTGCACAATTATTTAAAGATTTGGAAAAGTCAAAACCCTTGAAACATGCTTCCTAAACAGTGATATGTAGTCCATCCTCCCAACGGCTGAACGTACTCATTAGAAGACATTAACAACATCGTGCAGGACGTGTCATCACAGGATGACACGTCAGGAAGCCGGATTTCGGCAGAATATCAGGAAAAAACTTTCTAACTGTTAGAACAGTACTACAATGGGACACGTGACCTAGCTTACAAGACTGCTCTTGACAAAAAGCAATCTTGGAGGGCTCCAACTTTGGAGGCCTTCAAGAGAAAAACAGGAGAATCATCTGTAAGTTCTTCTTTGAGTTGGATTTCTGTCTTGAGCAGGGTGTTGGTCTCTACGGCCTTTGAGGCCCCTTTCCAAGTCCATCATTCTACCCTCCGTCCCTCCCTTCCTTCCGTCTTCCCTCTATATTCAACTCCTTCCTCCCTCCCTCCCTCCCTCCCTCCCTCCCTCCCATTCCTCCCTTCATTCCGTCTTCCCTCTATATTCAACTCCTTCCTCCCTCCCTCCCTCCATTCCGTCTTCCCTCTATATTCAAACCCCTCCCTCCTTCCTTCCTTCCTTCTGTCTTCCCTCTATATTCAACTCCTTCCTTCCTTCCTTCCTTCCTTCCATCTGTCTTCCCTCTATATTCAACTCCTCCCTCCCTCCCTTCATTCCGTCTTCCCTCTATATTCAACTCCTTCCTTCCTTCCTCCTTCCCTCCATTCCATCTTCCCTCTATATTCAACTCCTTCCTCCCTCCCTCCCTCCCTCCCATTCCTCCCTTCATTCTGTCTTCCCTCTATATTCAACTCCTTCCTTCCTTCTGTCTTGCCTCTATATTAAACTCCTTCTTTCCTTCCTTCCTTCCTTCCATCATTGAGTGGGATCAGGGGCCAAAAAGCTAGCATTTCCTCCACCTGACAGATCCCCCCATTTTCGGCTCCTTATTCTTCACTTCTTGCGGCTAACGATCAGCCGTTTACCTGTGGCTCACCTTTGGTCCATTAGATCGAGCACCGCTCATTTCTGCCTTAGCCTAACCTCCCTGCCACCCCGCACCCCCTTCAACCTGGCAACAGGAAGAAAAGGAAAATGGTGGTGGTGGGGAGGAGAGAGATGGCACCTGAACAACTAAGCAATAAACTCCTTGTGAAAATGGTAGCGCCATTCAAAAAATCTGCTGTAATGAACGCTCTACTGCTCGGGCAGCGGGAGAGGCGTTCATTTCCCCCTGTCCATTTGCAAACGATGTACCAGAGGCTCCTTTCTTGGAAGGAAAATAACTTCAATTATGTGTTCTCAAGCAAAGAAACATGGAAATTATCTTCCTTTCAGAAGGCAGAATTAGCCCAATTTAGAACTGAAAGCCTGCCAAAAAAATAAAAAAGAAAGAAAGAAAGAAAAATTTCCTTGCTGATATTTGCTTTTCTTCACTCCGGTTTGTCCAGATACGCATCACATTTGCTGGATTATTTTTTGACAACTGTGGCTCAGGATCGTGGTGGGTGTGTGCCTCTAATGGGGACAAAAGCCGGTGCCTATCCTGGGCTTTTTAACATGCTCATGTGCACCTTTCTCTGTTCCCTTCTTTGCCCAAGATGCCTCTAATCCTGGATCTGGCCCCAATGTCATCCCATCCACAACTGGGCTGTCCCACCTCAGTGTGGTGTGGCTGTCAATGGGTATTTGTACACAACCCCTAAACCCCCGCCGCAAATGGCTGCCAGCTCCGGAGCTTACAATTGTTTCCCCACCAGCTCCGGAGTTTGCAGGAAATTAAGTGCGACCACGCCCACCTAAGCGTGTCCCAGCGCACTTTTCATGTATTTGCTCTTGGAGGGTGAAAATCCCCAGATCCGAATATAATCTGGTGAGTGCCCGGCTCTCCTCGCTTCTGTTTATTTTTATTTTTTTGCCTCCTGCCCCTTTAAGAGCTACTTAAGAGAATGGAATGCTGCTGGGGCAAGAGGAAGACGGCGGAATGAAGGTGAGCCACGTTCTTTTCTTCCTTTTTTTCTCCCTCCCCTCACGCAGGCAGGAGCAAGGAAGTGCGGAGGGGGTGGGGACGCAGGAAGAGCAACGAACCCCCAAGATCTCTGGTCCGAATTTAAGTGGCCAGCAGATCTTAGGGGTCGTGTGAAAAGGCCCAATGATTAGTCGGCTTGTAGGGTTTTCAGGACTTAAAAAAGGAACGTCCTGATGCACATTATTTTTCTGTCTATAAGACACCACCTTTTATTAGATGCCCCCCCACTTTTTAGACCCCCAAATAAATAAAATTAATAAATCCTCCTTGATGTTTCCTCCACCCCCTACCCCCCACTGTTACCTTTAATTTCCCGGTTCTAAACACTCCTCTCAGCTTTGGTGAGTTTGTTTTCTGCATGATCGGCTCAGTCTTTCCTTGAGTTCTCCACTCCCCACTCCCCCACTGTTTTCTTTCATGACTCGAAGAAGTAGAAGGGCAAGGGATCACTCTGAGAGTTTGAAATGACAGAATCAATTTGAGGCACTTTCCCTCATCACACCTCATGAGGAATGACCAGAGGAACAACTGGTTCCACCTGAGGATCTCTCCCTCATCAAACTTGATGAGATACAGAAAGAGGAACAACAGGAACAAACTGAAGACCTCTGCCTTAATATAGCTGAGGAACAAGCAGATGAACAGGCTGCAGGAGAGAGGCCCCTTGTAGTAGGTGATTCAATTATTAGAAATACAGAGGGATGGATTTGTGATGAGCATGATAACCGTATGATGACTTGCCTGACAGGTGCAAAGGTTGCAGACGTAACCAGACATCTAGATAGTTTGTTGGAAAGAACTGGTAAGGAGCCAGTTGTCATGGTACACGTTGGGAAGGCAAACCGGTCAGTCCGGGAAGCCAAATTCAGGTTGTTAGGAAGAAGATTGAAGTCCCGGACTTCCAAGGTAGCATTTTCAGAAATGCTGCCTGTTCCTCCTGCAGGACCCACCAGGCAGGAAGAGCTCAGAAGCCTCAATGTGTGGATGAGGAGGCTTAAAACCGGGGTCCTTCAAGGGCCAGATGCAGGGGAGTGGTATCAGGAGACAGATATCTGGTCTCGTGTGCTCCCAAAGGCATCTGGTGGGGCCACTGTGAGATACAGGAAGCTGGACTAGATGGGCCTTTGGCCTGATCCAGCATGGCTCTTCTTATCTTCCCCGTTCTAAACACTCCTTTTGGCTTTGGTGAGTTTGGATTTTTTGCATGATCAGGCTCTGTCAGGCTTGAGCAGCCCATTAAGAAATGCCATTAAGAAAAAGTTTCAGCTTTTTTTCTTTTCTTTCCAAGGGCATTTCTCAATGAGCTGCTCAAGCCCGACAGAGCCTGATCCTGCAAAAAACAAACCTACCAAAACTGAAAGGAGTGTTTAGAATGGGAAATGAAAGAAAATGGCGGAGGTGGAGGGAGTGACAAGAGGTCAAACGGACTATAAGATGGAGGACTCGCTCTAGCTTTATTCAGACGAATGAGAAGCAAAGCGTTTCTATCTCTCAAGAAAAAGAAGTCCAGTTGCCATGACTCAACTTCCAGATGAGGGTCACTTGGTATCACTTCTCCCTGTTTCCCAGCAGTCTCTCTCCATGGACTACCTGGCAGGGTCTTGAAATATGAGGTTGTTGGGGGACCTCCAACCCCACACAACAGCTCAGGGTTCACGGTCACCATGAGTCTTGTTCCCCATGATACATGATGTTAGTTTTCTGTGTTTGGTGGGGCTCAATTGACTTTGGTGTCACGGGGGACATTTTACAGCACAGGAGTCATGAGAAGACCACTGCCCGGTGAGGTTTGGACATAACTGATATTTGGGAATCCAAGGTTTTGATTTTAATTTCATACTTTTTTGGTAGTCACCTTGAATAGCTTTGGGGGTGGGTGGGGTGGAAATCCTAGCTACAAAGTGGGGGTGGGCAGCGGGGGCAGAAGTAAAGTATGCTGGTTACATACTGCTCCATTGCCCCTAAAGCTCTCTCTGGGTGGTTCAAAGTATATTTATGCAGGCTACACATTGCCCCCCTGGGTTGCAAATTTACCAACTTTGAAAGGATGGAAGACCGAGTGAACTTTGAGCCAGCTATCAGGGATTGAACCCCAGGTTGCGAGCAGAGTCCTCACTGCAGTACAGTAGGACCCCCGTATCCACTGATTCATTATCCACTGATTCAGTTATCCATGGTTGGCAGGGGAAAAATTAAAATAATTCAGCAGTCACAAAGCAAGCTATTGTCACAAACAGCAGCTGTAAAGCAAGCTATTGTCACAAAACAGCCGTCATAAAGCAAGCTACTGTCAGGAAACTGCAGTTTGGGGGTGGGTGGGCAGGCGTTCTCTCTTATCCATGGTTTTCATTACCCACGGGAAGGCCTGGAACCAATCACCAGCGGATACTGGAGTCTTACTGTACTGCAGTTTAACCACTGTGCCAGGAGGCCACGGTTTAAGCAAACGGACACAAGCCAATAAACATTCACCTGTTCCAGTTGTTGAAATGCTTCACCCGATTTCAAGAAAAGTGAGCTAAGACTTTACATATGGAGCCAGCCTGCATAAAGGGAACCTCCTCCCTGCCCAAAAAGCTGTGAAAAAGGCCCCCGGCGACCCGGGAAGCGTGGCCAAGCACACTTCTCTTGATGCTTTTTTAAAAGCCACTTCAGGGAGCAGCTGCAAGGTCTGCAGAGGAAGCAAGGGGTCAGCCAAAGGAACCCTTTGCAAGACCTTACTTAGCAGGAAGGCTCAGGCCGCCTCTCCCGAATGGAAATGACCTCACCCATCATTAGCCGGGACTCGACACCTCTCCCTGCCAAGAACCTGGCTGGAGACCATCAGGGGGAAACGCTTCTCAGCGGCGGCGGTGCCAAGTTCTCCGCTCCACGCAAGGAGCCCGGCCAAAGGCTCGTCAAGCCTATTTTCATTATCTCATCCAATGTACTTATGAAAATGATTTCCCGTTTGGCCCACGTTCTCGGACGCTTCTCGGCAAAGCCGCCAAAGCACCGGATGCCAAAGCAAGTCTTTGTCTTTCAAGACAAAGTAAGTAAGCCCCTGCGGTCTAAGGGGCAGGACCCAGAATCCCCGTGTCCGAATCCCACCTCTCGGGGAGTCCTTCCTGGCATGCTCTCTGACTCTCCGCCTCTCCTTCCAGGTACCAGGTTTATCTGCATCCAAGATGGGGCATGGCTGTGCCACTTTCTCTGCCCCAGGAGCTGCATGGGCTGCTGGGGGTATGCACACATGCGCTCATATAACAGCGGGCATAGATCTCAACCTACCCATGCCTTTCTCCCAGAAAGAGCTCACAAAAGGAAGGACCGATTTTGGGAAGTTTTGAACCACTGGGGGCCTTTTCACATGACCCCTAAGATCCGCTGGCCACTTAAATTCGGACCAGAGATCTTGGGGGTTCGTTGCTCTTCCTGCGTCCCCACCCCTCCGCACTACCTTGATCCTGCCTGCGTGAGGGGAGGGAGGAAAAAAGAGAGGAAAAAATGCAGGCTCACCTCCGAAGCCGCCCGTCCTCGTCCTGATTCCTTCTCTTAAAGAGGCGGGAGGCAAAAAAACACAAAACAAACAGAAGCGAGGAGAGCCCAGCACTCACCAGATTACATCCGGATCTGGGGATTTTCACCCTCCAAGAGCAGGTACATGAAAAGTGCGCTGGGACGCGCTAAGGTGGGCGTGGTCGCACTTAATTTCCTGCAAACTCCGGAGCTGGTGGGGAAACAATTGTAAGCTCCGGAGCTGGCAGCCATTTGCGGCGGAGTTTAGGGGTCGTGTACAAATACCCTGGGAATTTCTTTTTTGGGCCGTTCCCCCCAAATCAGGCCTTTGTACCCCAAGGGGAGGTGCCTTTTCTACCCCGTCTCTCCACTCAGCCTCTATCCTGGTACACCAGCAACGTACGACGCAGCCGCCTCTGCAAACCTCATCTCCCCCCCCCCCTTTCTCTCCAGGAAGGAACCCACTGGTGCAAAAGAATTTTTGGAAAGCGTGGTGTGCATGTGTCAGGCGCTTTCAACAGTGAATGTAGGAGGAGATGGATC
>JAHTLZ010000193.1:1207793-1231863 GCA_023846285.1 Phrynocephalus versicolor
GCGCGCGCACCCGGGCAGCTCTGCCCGCCTAGGAGATGATCCATCTGGCAAGCTGACACAGTAATAAGTCTGCCTAATTGTCAGGTCAGGCATAATACGGCGCTCGCCTGTCAGTCCCTTCATTGCCGCTTTGTAAAAGGGGATGTAAAACGCCTTGTACTGTGGGCACAGTTGCGTGGGCAGCAGAGAGATAAATCAAGGCAGGCGGAAGGTGGAGAGACGGGAGAGAAGGGGGGGGAGAAAGAGAGAGCCCAGTGGCCAAACAGACAGGGATGGCTCCCGCGGAGGGAGGAGGGGGACAGGGAGGGAGGGCCGTGGGTTCAAATCCCACCAGGGCTGTAGTAGCCTCCCCTCTGCTTGGGCATCCACCGGCTCCTCTGCCTGGATTTGGCCAAGAAGAAACCAAGCGAGCAAAACCAAAGGAGCTCCCAGGGTAGCTTCAAATATTCCACAGTCAAGGCAGGTGGGCGCTGGCCGGAGAAGCTAAATGGACCAGAAGGCATTTCGTGGAAATGAACCCACAGCTAAGTTGAAAGATGGGAAACAGAGCTTAGGAAGACAGACACACACAAACAGACAGAGAAAGATGAGGAAGTTGTTTTGGATGAATAATAATCATGTGCCATCAAGTCAGTTCTGATCTATGGTGACTCTTTTCTCGGGTTTGCCAGGAAGAGAATGCTAAGAAGGGTCTGCCTGTTCCCTTCTTCCGGGTGCTCTGAGACCACCCTACAGCTTGCCCGGAGCCACCCAGGTTGGCTCTACCTCACAGGGAGCATGGGGGTAGGGGTGGGGGTGGAATTGAGCTCCCAGCCTCTGGCTTTGCAGAGACTTAAGCCGCTGGGCCTTCCAGACAGTTTTGCTTTGAACTGCAACACCTCGGAACTGGACAACTAGAAGATTCTGGGTGGAGTAGGGCAAAGGATAACAACCTTTCCAACCTAGGGCCACTCATGGTAGATGAGATGCTCCTTCGAAAGTGTTACGTTGGCCAACAAAAGCCAACGGTCAGTCTGGAGAGAGCGTCCACCATGGCTTTAGTGTTTAGGAAACTGTTGTCATTGAGGCCTCAAGGACATTTGGTAGATCACGGACGGAAGTCGCAGTGCCCTGCCCTTGAAGCCTTCCTTAAATGGGGTGGCCAGAAGCCTTCCATTTTCCAGTTGAAATCCTGGATAGCTGCGGGGTTTCACTCTCTAGCTGTGGAACCTGAGTTTGGGGGTTCAATTCCCCCACTGGGTCTCTTTGATAAGGAGCTGGACCCCATGATCCAGATGAGTCCCTTCCACCTGTGCAGTTCAAAAATGGTGATTGTGATGATTATCACCAGCATCAGCACCAGCACCATCCCCTCCTGTGAAGGGGGGAGAGTCTCCTGAGCCTGTTCCAAGTGCCCGAGCCAACAGGGATCATTTTATGCTGTGCCTACTGGTGGTGCATCCTTGGAGGAAGCAGTACCAATCAGGAGCCACCTGGAGTCCTGTGTCCAGTTCTGTGCGCCTCAGTTTAAAAAGGATGCTGACAACCTCAAGCGGGTACAGAGGAGGGCGACCAGGATGGTTGAGGGTCTGGAGGAAACGTCTTATGAGGAACGGCTTAGGGAACTGGGAATGTTTAGCCTCTCTAAAAGAAGACTGAGAGGGGATATGATAGCTATGTTTAAATATTTGAAAGGATGTCATATTGAAGAGGGAACAGGTTTGTTTTCCATGGCTTCAGAGACTAGGACTCGGGGCAATGGTTTCAAACTACAGGAAAAGATATTCCATTTGAACATTAGAAAGAACTTCATGATGGTTAGAGCTGTCCGGCAGTGGAATATGCTGCCCCAAAGGAGGGTGGTGGAGTCTCCTTCTTTGGAGGTTTTTAAGAAGGGGCTGGATGGCCATCTGTCGGAAATATTGTGATGGGGTTCCTGCATGACAGGGGGTTGGGCTGGATGGCCCTTGAGGTCTCTTCCAACTTTTATGATTCTATGATTCTTTCAAGTCCTGGAAGCTGTAGTCCCAAATAATAACCATTCCCAAGCAGTTTCTCCCTTCCAGATCTCCGAGATTAGAAAACCTTCCTCTCAATTTGCCTCCAGAGAAGGCCAAGCGTTTCAGAAACACTCCAGCCTGGACACGTGGCTGACAGATAAGAGCAAGGGGCCTCTCTCTTCTCAGAGACTTCGTTCACCTCACCCAGGACTGGAAACTTGGGTTTCCATGAAAAGAATGAAGGACGGGGAGAGAGGGAGTCAAGAGAGGCCACTGCTGCCTCCTAAACTGGCAAAATTTACTCCCCGGTCGCAAAGAAAGTAACTCATCATTATGAGAAGCCTCGCTCCTCTCCTCTCCATCCAAGGACGTGTCAGTTGCAATTGATAAAATAGGTTTCGGTTGTCTCTGATTAAGTCAATAAACTTAAAAATATAGACGGGAAGCCAAGGTACACCCGGAGGCAAGCAGTCGCATCTCCATATGTTCTAGCCAGCCGGTAGCGGCGCATCAAAAGGCAATCGATAACCAAGCGAGAAGGGGGGGGAGAGAAGCAGGGAAAAGGGAGTGACGTGCTCCAGAAGGCTTGCTTGTAAACCACCCGAGAGAGACTGTCATTCCTCCACCCACAGCTCAACTGTTCTGTACCGAGAGCGTCCTGCCGTTGTTCCCAGGCCGTCTGGAGCTGCAAAAGCGCATCGCTTCCTGGTCTCTGCCAGGAGGGAGTGTGGCAGACGATCCTCAGCAGAGCAGGTCATAAGAACGTAAGAAGAGCCCTGCTGGATCAGGCCAAAGGCCCATCTAGTCCAGCTTCCTGTATCTCACAGTGGCCCCACCAGATGTGTTTGGGAGCGCACGAGGCTAGATATCTGTCTCCCGATCCCACTCCCCTGCATCTGGCCCTTGAAGGACCCTGGTTTTAAGCTTGGAGATGACATCTCTCCATCATGATTTGTAACCTGTGATGGACTTTTCCTCCAGGAATCTGTCCAATCCCGTTTTGAAGGCATCCAGGCCAGATGCCATCACCACCTCCTGTGGCAGAGAGTTCCACAGACTAACAACACGCTGGGTAAAAAAATTTTTTTTTTCTTTTGTCTGTTCTCACTCTCCCAGCCCTCAATTTGAGTGGATGTCCCCTAGTTCTGGTATTTTGTGAGAGGGAGAAGAGCTTCCCTCTCTCCACTCTACTCATGCCCTGCATAATTTTGTACATCTCAATCGTATCCCCCCTCATGCCTTTTTTTCCAGACTAAAGCGGCCCAAATGTTTTAGCCTTCCCTCATAAGGGAGGTGCCCCAGCCCAGTAATCATTTTAGTCGCTCTCTTCTGCACCTTTTCCAGTTCCACTATGTCTTTCTTGAGATGCAGAGACCAGAACTGTACACAATACTCCAAGTTACTATGGTTTTGTACAATGACATTCCCTTGCCCCTGCCCTACTCCTGCTTCTCCTAGAGAAGGCCATACAAGATTGACACCCCCAGGCTGTTGCTTCGTATTAGGGCTTCGCAGAACTCAGCCACAGCAAGACAATCAAAAATCAGAACTGGCGTGATGGCGCACAATTATTATCAGAACAGGGTCAGGGTTTCAGGAAGGTGCCGGGCTGTTGCGGAGTTCAAGTTCACACACTGTGTCAGGAAAGCTGGTGTGAAATGAGGACAGTGCCGGAAACAGCGACGAAGTTCTATCCCTTACTGAGGGCTTTAAAAACCAACCAAGTGTCTCAATTTTATAATCTGTATCGTTATTACAGCCCTCCCCCCCCCAGATCCAAGGAGAGGCAGTACCATCGAATCCTATAGAGATACTAAAGGCGTGCGTGCCGAGCCAGCGGGTGTGTGTGTGGGGGAAATCCGCCACCCTCCCCCCCTCGGAACAAAGTCCGCCGCTGGTGCGCCCTCCTGCCCTCCCCCCATCGGGGGCTCCGGCAACAGGTGAGGGGGGGAATTCCCGGCGCGGTCCCCCAAGCCCCCCCGCCCCAGGCCAAGTGGCCCACCCCACTCCCTCCCCCCAACCCCGCGGCCACCTCCGTCCGACCACCTGCGGCCGGCCGGGAAAGAGGGAAGGAAGGAGGGGAGAGGAGGGACAGCAGACACGGAGGAGGGGTGAGCCGCCCGCCCGCCTCCCCTCGCCCAAAAAAACGCCCCCATTGCCCAAAAAACCCACCCCCTGTCGCACAAAAAAACCATAGGAATGCATTGAAACGGATTAAATCCAGTTTCAATGCATTCCTATGGGAAATGACAATTTGTACAACGGAAAACTTGTATAACGTAATTTGATTTGGAAGGAATTCATTACGTTATACAAGGTACCACTGTATTTAAGAAGAACCAGAAATGTCATCATCAGATCCACATGGAAGCAAGGTATAGAGAAAAGCGGAACATGGCAATTAGTGATAAATTGACTTGTGGCATAACAATTGGAAGGAGGATGTTAAAGAATAGCAATTTTAAGGACATGTGGAATACGTTTCTGGAACATGTCCTGGCTAAAAAAAGGAGGGGTTAGAAGCCAAAAGAAGACGGACTGTATTTCTGGGGAGTGGCGTGAACTGGAAAAATTAAAGTACTGGAACCATGTTCCTAAAGGGGGGGGGGGTGGCACCGGGTGGAAGATGATGTAAGAAAAGCATATTTAATAAATGTTCTGTAGTCCATGTCTCAGTTCTTGCTTTGTTCTGAGTTTGCATCCTTCTTTTCTTATTAAAAATTGCATTAATTGCTTACAGCTCTGGGTTAAGGGCTCAACTGCCAACAGCTTACAATAGGATCTTCACACCTCTCACCAGAGGATGTGATTAACCTATTCAGTGCTTCTAGAAAGAACGCCTGAGGTCCCTCCAAAAGCAACACGGGAAATTCATCAGCCCGTGCGATTTTCCTGGTCACTTCCGGTTTTGTCAAAATGCAGTTTTCACCCCATTTCAAGCCTGCATACAGGAGATGTTTTGGGGTTGGTTTGTTTTTTACAGTCTCGCAGGCACTCGAAGGATAACTAAGCCCAGATTTGTACTTAATATTTTGCAGCCCTTTTAATAAACAACCATACAGTTTTCCCCTGTAAAAGTGATTAATTTATCATTTCTCCTTGGAGAGAACGAGAATAAAATTGTGACAAGGCACCCAGAATCACCGGGTGTATCCTGTTCCATCTTTGAGAAGTCATCACTAACTGGCAGAGGTGTGTGTGTGTGTGTGTGTGTGTGTGTGTGTGTGTGTGAGAGAGAGAGAGAGAGAGCGAGAGAGAGCAGTGGTGAGGTGTCATTATGTGTGCCTCCAGTTGATTTATTTACTTTAAGATCTTACCAAATGGATTAACTTTTAATACTGAATGCCAGATGTTGCAGATCCAAGCATCTGCTAATCAGGACATGGAGAACAAGTGAGTAGAACTGACGAGGAGTGGTAGGGGAGGGGGTAAGTATGCAATTAAGTCCCCAACTATAGCTGACCCCCCCTTGTTTTTCTCAAAAGCAACCAAAAAAAAAAGCCATATTACTAGACAGATTCCCCTGGATGCACAAAGCATCCTAAAGAAAGGTTGTGGACCATTGAAGGGAATTGCACCAGACCTATGCAAAGCTCCTGCTGTCGCCCATAAGAGAAAGACTGCTCAGTCCTGTCCTGCTCCAGGACATGGCTCCTTCCTCCAGCTCTTCCTGAAGGTGGAAAACAGTCTTCAAGGGTAGCCCCGGAAACAACAGATCGCTGCAGCCTTACTTGAAGGTTCCAAAAATATGAACAATGCTGTCCAGGGAGACCCTGAGCTGAAAGGCAGCAATCTTATTATCTTGTGGCCACTGACCAAGTGGCCAAAAACCCATCAAGGTCAACCGTGTCACACTTTGGGAAGTTGCAGATCCCTGTTTTAATCTCCTGAAATCTCATGAACCCACGCACACACTTTCCAAGACTTCGGCTACGTTCTCTGGTTTACAGATATTGTTGTCGGTATGAAAAACAGACAGACAAAAACCATTGGCACCTTACTGACACAAGCTTGCGAACACTGGCCCCAATCCTGTTGCTTCACACAGGGAACTGCTCAGGGCAATGCCAATGACTCCATGGGAGATAAGATAGGTCAGCTCCTTTGTAGGGTTCATGTATTCAAAATGGCCTACTCTAATTGCCACTTTCTTCTTCTCCTCCTCCTCCTTTCTTTTCTTCTTCTTTCTTTCTTTCTTTCTTTCTTTCTTTCTTCTTCTTCTCCTCCTCCTCCTCCTTCTCCTCCTCCTCCTCCTTCTCCTCCTCCTCCTCCTCCTCCTCCTCCTCCTCCTGCTCCTCCTCCTTTCTTTCTTTCTTTCTTTCTTTCTTTCTTTCTTTCTTTTTTTCTTTCTTTCTTTCTTTCTTTCTTTCTTTTCTTTTCTTTTCTTCTTCTTCTCCTCCTCCTCCTCCTCCTCTCTCTCTCTCTTTCTTTGTTTCTTTCTTTCTTTCTTTCTTTTTTCTTCTTCTTGTGTCGTTACAGTCATGACCGACTCTTTGTGACCCCATTTCCATGGAGTTTTCTTAGCAGGAATACTGGAGTGTTCCTACTGACAATTCCTGCTCCAGACACCTACAGCACTTAGTATTCCCTGGTGGTCGCCCATCCAAGTACTAGCCAGGCCTGACCCTGCTTAGCTTCTGAAATCAGGTGAGATCGGATATGCTCAGAGCATCTCAGCAATTACCATTTGAATTAATTAGACCCATTTGAATCCATGGGGCTTGACAGAGACGGTTCATTTGTCCTAGACTGCCTCATGGTGCAGCGGCTAAACTGCAATACTGCACCAACGACTCTGCTTCTGCTCACAACGCGGGGTTCAATGCCAGGTAGTCAACTCAAGGTTCACTCAGCCTTCCATCCTTCTGGGGTCAATAAAAAAGCTGGGAGTGGAGGAGCAATGTGTAGCCTTCACAATACACTTGCAAACTGCCCAGACAGTGTTTTAAGTGCGATGGGGCTTTTCTCTTTTTCGCGCACAAACCACAGGCACAACGTTAACGTGCTAAATCTAACGCGTCACTTGCACGTTCTTTCCGCAAACAAGGCCTTTCCGAACGCCCTTTCTCTCCCCTCCCCTGCCCCTCCCCCACCCCGGACATGCTCCCAGGCCCTTCCTAGCCCTAATCCTATCCATCCGTACTCGCCCAGGTTTTTGCCCCCACCCCCCACCCCACTGCATCCTCTTCAGCTTTGCAGGATTAGGTCACCGAGCAGGTCACACACAGTTTGCAGCTCAGGGAGCAGAGGGATCAAGAGTCAAGATCACAGGAGGAAGGCAGGAGGGGAGGGGAGAGATTATATCATGCAGAAGGATAAGCAAAGGGGCCTTGGTGTCCTGGTGGACAGTTCCAGGAAGGTGTCCACCCAGTGTGCCGCAGCATTGAAAAAAGCAAACTCAGTGCTACGGATTAGAGATTGCCCAAATCCGCCCGTACCTCGATGAGTCCTCCCTGAGGCCAGTTGTGCAGGCCCTCGTGATCTCGAGGACGGATTATTGCAACGCCCTCTACATGGGGATGCCCTTGACCCTTGTCCGGAGGCTCCAAAGGGTGCAAAATGTGGCAGCCAGACTGGTGGTGGGTGCCCGTAGATTCCAGCACATCACCCCCCGTTCTGGCCCGCCTGCATTGGCTGCCCGTGGCTCTCCGGATAAGGTTCAAGGTCCTGGTTTTGGTTTTCAAAACCCTCCGCGGCCTGGGATCAGAGTACCTATCAGAGCGTATCTCCCAGAGGTCAACCGAGGCCAGGCCCACCAGAATGTTGCAGGTGCACTCACTTAGGGTGGCCACACCCAGGGAGGCGCGGAAATCGCTTACACGCAACCGTGCCTTCTCTGTGGTGGGCCCCACGTGGTGGAACCATCTCCCTAGTGAGCTGCGCCTAGCACAGTCCCTGCCCGCCTTCAAAAAGCACTCAAAACCTTGCTTTTTAGGGAGGCATTTGGTGACCTTTAATTTATTTTATTTTAGGGTGGGTTTTTTTTCCTTCCCGCCCCGGATGCCTCTTGCTGAGGGTTTTCCCTCTCTTCTTGTTTAGCACTGTTGTTTTATTATTCATTGTAGATTTTAACCTTCTTGTAAGCCGCCCAGAATTCCTGCTGGAAGATAGGGTGGTATAGAAATAAAACAAATAATAATAAATAATGGGCACAAAATGAACTTTTAGTTTGGAGGACTGTCCAGCGAGGGCCCCGGTCTCAGCTCTGCATGTGGAGCCCAAGCCGGGGGCTCTCTCTAGACGGATCCCTGCCACGGGTGGATGAGAGCCAGCGTGGCTGTCATCCAACCATGGGGGAGGGTGGTCCAGAGAGGGCCCCGGTCTCGGCTCCTCATGTGGAGACGAGAATGGCGGTCTCTCTAAAGGGATACCTGCCGTGGCGGAGAACTGTCATGGCACCTGGCCTGGATGCCTTCAAAAGGGGATTGGACAGATTCCTGGAGGAAAAGACGATCACAGGTTACAAACCATGATGAGGATGGGTCATCTCCAGGCTTAAAACCGGGGTACTTCAAGGGCCAGATGCAATAGGAGTGGTATCAGGAGACAGAGATCTAGTCTCATGCACTCCCAGACGCATCTGGTGGGAGCCACTGTGAGATACAGGAAGTTGGACTAGATGGGCCTTTGGCCTGATCCAGCAGGGCTCTTCTTATGTTCTTATGAGACCCCTGTTCTCGCCTCCGCATGCTGAGGCGGGAGCGGGGGTCTTTTTAAAGGTATCCTCCCCACAGCGAAGACAGCACCCAGCCGCCGCCATGGGTAAGAACCCGAACCTTCAAATCGGTTTGGGTTCGTACACATTTTTTTTAAAAAAAAAATCATACGACCCCGAACCGAACCGAACCAAGGGTGGGCCCCGAACCAGACGAACCCGAATCATGGGTTTTCTGGTTCGTGCCTCTCTCTAGTAGGGATCATTAGGAAGGGCATAGAAAATAAGCCAGCAAGGGTCATTTTGCCTCTTTATAAATATAAGGTGAGGCCCCATCTGGAGTATTGTGCACAGTTCTTGTCACGATACCTCCAGAAGGATATTATGGAAATGGAAAAAGTACAGAGGAGGGCAACCAGAATGACTAGGGGACTGGAACACCTTCCTTACCATCTGAGGCTGCAACGGCTGGGCCTCTTCACTCTTGAATGACAGCGCCATAGAGGTGACCTGATTGAAGTTTATAAAATCATACACAGTGTGGACAAAGTAGATAAGGAAGGAAGGAAGGATTTTAATTTTGTACCTAATTCTTTTAGAAATGTAGTGTTTTAACTTGCTCTTGTATAGTATTTGGATGTTGGCCTACGGCCGTATTAAAGATTTCGTATTTCGTATTTCGTATTTCGATAAGGAAAAATCTGTTTTCCCTATTGTACAACACTAGAACTAGGGGGCATTCCATGAAACATTTGGGTGCTAGATCCCCCCCCCCCAAAAAAAATAAGAGGAAGTCTGCTAAGTTTGCTAAGGATTATCAAAAAGGGGATTGAAAATAAAACAGCCAACATTATAATGCCATTGTACAAAACGATAGTAAGGCCGCACCTGGAGTATTGTGTATAATTCTGGTCTCCGCATCTCAAGAAAGACATAGAGGAAGTGGAAAAGGTGCAAAAGAGAGTGACTAAAATGATTACTGGGCTGGGGCACCTCTCTTATGAGGAAAGGCTAAAACATTTGAGGCTCTTTAGTCTGGAAAAAAGGCGCCTGAGGGGGGATATGATTGAGACATACAAAATAATGCAGAGCATGAGTCAAGTGGATCGAGGGACGCTCTTCTCCCTCTCACAAAATACCAGAACTAGGGGACATCCACTCAAATTGAGGGCTGGGAGAGTAAGAACAGACAAAAGAAAATATTTTTTCACCCAGCGCGTTGTTAGTCTGTGAAACTCCCTGCCACAGGAGGTGGTGATGGCGTCTGGCCTGGATGCCTTCAAAAGGGGATTGGACAAATTCCTGGAGGAAAAGTCCATCCCAGGTTACAAACCATGATGGAGATGTGTCATCTCCAGGCTTAAAACCGGGGTACTTCAAGGTCTTGAGGTCCAGATGCTGTATGGATGCCAGGATCAAGGCCAATGTCCTACAAGATGTCCCAGCCACTTTCTTTCGCCAGCTCCGGCCCAATCCAAAATGGGCAATGAGACAACCCCCTACATGCCCTGAAAGCCCCATCAGGGGATCCACTCTGAGACGGAAACAGCCATAAGGCCTAGAAGAACCACATATGCACCAAAAGAGACTCATCAAAAATTTCTCCCCAAAGCCTCCCTTTCAGCAACTCTTCATTTCTCTCCACTGTGAGTCAACAAACAGCCTTTTCTCAGGTTTCTAACCTCTGTGCTGTTTTCTTCCCTTCAAAAAATCTGCTCTGTTGATGGTTCATACTGTTGTGTTGTGTATTTCCTGCTCTGTTTATTTTATGCATCCCGACCTTGTACTTAAAATGCATATACCCATCATTTACAGAGAATACCACCCCTACACACACCTACAAAGTGGGTGAGGAAGATGCAACAGCAAATCTTGATTTGCTACTTTCATGGGTTCTGACCCCACGCTGGGAATCCTTCTTCGGCCTGCCAAGCTTATAAACCTTTACTAAGGTGGTCCTTTCCCAAGAATATCCTCAGTGGCCTGCTTGTGGTGTGGTAGTGTGCTCCACCTTCCAAAGGGTACACCAGCCCACTGCAAGTTCCAGTAGGTTCTGCCCTGGGTGGCTGGGCATCAGACGGCGCAACTGCCCTCCTATGACTGCCCTTCCCTAAGAGGGTCATCACCAAAAGGCCGGACACTGGGTCACCCACTAGCCCCAACCACTATGGATGCAAACATGGACCAGAATATTTGCAATCAACTTCAGTGAAAGGACTATACATAGTCATGAAATCATGGACCCATGACGGCTTCAAGGAAGACTGCTCCATTCACATGCCCTGATAGAGAGCAACCGCCCAGGCTCAATGGTGTGGGTTGTGTTAGAGTAGCAGAATCATGGGATGGCCAAGTTGGAAGGGGCCCGTAAGGCCGTTGAGTGCAACCCGCTGCTCAAGGCAGGAGAAATGCAAATTGAAGCCCATCTGCCAGGTGGTTGATCCAAGTATAATATGTAGAGGTGGCCTTCGCAGATGGCAACTAGGACTTCACCGAGTAAGGGTATTTGTACACGATCCCTAAACTCCGCCGCAAACGGCTCCCAGCTCCGGAGCTTAAAATTGTTTCCCCACCAGCTCCGGAGTTTACAGAAAATTACGTGCGGCCACGCCCACCTAAGTGCGTCCCAGCGCACTTTTCAGGTACCTGCTCTTGGAGGGTGAAAAATCCCAGATCCGGATGTAACCTAGAGTGCCGGGCTCTCCTCGCTTCTGTTTGTTGTTGTTTTTTGCCTCCCACCCCTTTAAGAGAAGGAATCAGGATCGGGGAGGCTTGGACCGGCAAACGGAGGTGAGCCTGCATTCTTTTGTCCCCCTTTTTCTCCCTCCCCTCACGCAGACAGGATCAAGGAAGTGCGGAGTGGTGGGGACGCAGGAAGAGCAACGAACCCCCAAGATCTCTGGTCCAAATTTAAGTGGCCAGTGGATCTTAGGGGTCGTGTGAAAAGGCCCTGAGAGATAGGGGACCGTCCCACAAGCAGGAGATAATTTTTTTTGTCTCTCCTATGTCTCGCAGACAAGAAGAAGTGACTTTGTTGGGTGGCCTCTGCTAGGAGACCTTAACTGCCACAGCCACACATTGGGATATTATGGGATTGGCCCACAGCCATTCCTGTCCCCAACGGTTTGAAATACGAAGGATCAAGAAAGAATCCCACCAGGGACTCTCCATTACGAAAGGCTGAGAGAGTCTGAAAAGGAACAAGAGCCAATCACGCTTTATGGACCAGGGCTGCTGGACACCCACGCCCAAAGGTCCAACTCTAACCTGTTGAGTCCGGGGCTTGTAAGGCGAGCTACTTTCAAGGTCAGCTAAGATCCTGGTCAGGGAGTCGATTTCCGCGTCCAAGCTGGAGCGCCTTTCTCCCAGCGTCTTGCCGCCAGGGTTGCCCTAAAAGAGGAAGAAGAACAAGATACTCAGGGTGCAGTCCAACACAAAACATGGCGACATTTCAATCCCAGGGAGCGGTTTCCATTCAGGGCTGGCAGGACATAGTGGAACTGGAAAAGGTGCAGAGGAGGGCGACTAAAATGATTACTAGGCTGGGGCACCTCCCTTATGAAGAAAGGCTAAAACATTTGGGGCTCTTTCGTCAGGAAAAAAGGCGCCTGAGGGGGGATATGATTGAAACATACAAAATAATGCAGGGTATGAGTAAAGTGGATAGAGGGACGCTCTTCTCCCTCTCACAAAATACCAGAACTAGGGGACACACACTCAAATTGAGGGCTGGGAGAGTAAGAACAGACAAAAGAAAATATTTTTTTCACCCAGCGCGTTGTTAGTCTATGGAACTCCCTGCCACAGGAGGTGGTGTTGACATCTGGCCTGGATGCCTTCAAAAGGGGCCTTGGACAGATTCCTGGAGGAAAAGTCCATCACAGGTTACAAATCATGATGGAGATGTGTCATCTCCAGGCTTAAAACCAGGGTACTTCATTGGCCAGATGCAGGGGAGTGGTATCAGGAGACAGATATCTAGTCTCGTGCGCTCCCAGAGGCATTTGGTGGGGCCACTGTGAGATCCAGGAAGCTGGACTAGATGGGCCGTTGGCCTGATCCAGCAGGGCTCTGCTTAGGTTCTTATGTTCTTATGAGTACAGGAGACGACAAGGAAAAGCAACAGCACAACGTCAACCGTGTTACACAACCATGCAGCTGTTCTTCATTTGAAGCCCATGCTCTTTCCCCAAACTCTTATGTGATTGTTGTTATGTGACCCTAATTCCACACATGTGTGAAGCTTCTTCCACTCACTGTCTGCCCTTAATTTTGGGACGGCATTATCAACAACAGGATTTGCAATTAAACAGATGCTTGAAAACAGTTGGTAAAAGAAAAAGAAGAAGTGGAGGCCTGACCTTCAGGAACCTTTCCTCGTGGCGCAGTGGTTAAATGCCTTCCCTGCAGCTAAAAAAGCTGCTCACAACCTGGGGTCCAACCCCAGGTAGCCGGCTCATGGCTGACTCAGCCTTCCATCCTTCCAAGGTTGGCAAAATGAGTACCCAGCCTGCTGGGGTGGTGTTGGTGAATGTGTAGCCTGCATAAATAGCACTATGGGGCGGTATCTAAGCTGAACGCTTTGCTTCCAATGAAAAATGTTGAGGATGTGATGGGGTCAGGATTCCTGAAACACTTATCTAATCCTGTTTGAGCTTGCTGTGAATTTAGGAAAGTACCCATTGCATGTCCAATGAAGCTCTGAAGCAACGAGTTGCAAGTAACAGCGTCACCGGCAGCAATGATGAATGCGGCTACCACATGCAATCCGCCCAGTGCATTCGCTTGCAATTTTTAAGAAGTCACTAAAAACTGTTGTTCGTTCCAACATAGGTGCAGCTGCTCCCCCTGCTGCCTCAGCCAATCAGCCACTCACCAGGCCCAGTATGTTTGCGTCTTCCACTCCCTTGGCTGATCTTCCACTCCCGGCAACAGCTCAGGCTTCTCTGCCCTGTCCTCTTGGCTGATCTCCCACTCAGAGGAAAGGGTAAGGCAGAGAAGTCTGTGCTCTTGCCCATGACTGGGAGATTAGCCGAGGAGGTGCGGAAAGCAAGCATGCTGGGTCTGGTGAGTGGCTGATTGGCTGAGGAGGCAGGGGAGGGGAGGAGCAGCCACCTGTGCTGGGGCCTTCACAAACCACTACGAATTGGGACTAGGGATGGGCACGAAATGAACAATTTTTCGTTTCCATTTTCGTTTTTTCGTTTTGTTACGTAACAAAACAACAAACAAAAAGAAAAGAAACACCAGAAATTTTGTTGTGTGTTTCGTTTCCGTTACTGCAATATGAGTGAATTGCTTAAAATCCTTTTAAAAATCACAAAAAATTGAAATAAATGGTAACCAAATGGTAACGAAACGAACGAAAACGAAAACGATTTTTTTTGCAAAAATTCACGAAAAATGGAAATGAAACGAAACGGACCCTCCAAACGACAAACAAAAGGCTATTTTTTTTATTCGTGCCCATCTCTAATTGGGACCAACCCATTCATGCCCATCTCTAGACGCTGCTGACATTCTGAATTAGCGCTCAGTGGAGGCCGATAATGAGAAGCTTAATTAGAAACAGGAGAGGAAAGATCCGGATCAGCTGGAACGCCTCCAGCAAAGAAATTGAAGCCAAAACGATAAGCGGCCTGGAAACCAAGCTCGGTGAAGGACGGAGTGGGGAACGTTTAACCTGGAGCAGAGATAACGGAGAAGTGAAACAAGATCCACCTTCAGATATCTGAAGGGCCATCACGTGGAAGGTAGAGCAATCTTGCCTTCCACAACGCCAGCGGGCAGAGCCTGAAACCATGAATTCAAATGACTGGAAAGGAAACCATGACTCAACCTTGGGAAACAGAGCCTGATGGCAAAAGCTGTTTGAAAGCAGGATGGATTGACGAAGAGGGTGGAGGAGTCTTCTTGGGCTGCAAACAGAGACTGGACATCCCCCTCTCAGGCATGGTCGAGCTGCCTAACCTGAGATGGGGTCAGTCCTGATGACCGTCGGGTACCTTCCCTCTGAAAGCATTTTCACACGACCCCTAAGGTCCGCTGGCCACTTAAATTCGGACCAGAGATCTTAGTGGTTTGTCGCTGTTCATGCGTTCCCACCCCCTCCACACTCCTGGCTGCTGGCTGTGTGAGGGGAGGGAGAAAAAAAGGAAGAAAAGAATGCCGCTCACCTCCATTCTGCCATCCCGGCACTGCATTCAGATCTCTTAGAGGGCCGGGGGGCAAAAAAAGAACAAATAGAAGCAAGGAGAGCCCGGCAGTCACTACGTTACATCCGCATCAGGAATTTTCACCTCCTCAGAGCAGGTACCTGAAAGGTGCGCTGGGATGCGCTTCTTAGGTGGGCGTGGTCGCACTTAATTATCTGTAAACTCTGGAGCTGGTGGGGAAACAATTTTAAGCTCCGGAGCTGGGAGCCATTTTCGGCGGAGTTTAGGGGTCGTGTAAAAATACCCTGAGATTCTGTCTTCTGAGTTTGTCTTTGGAATCTGGATTTTATTTCTGGATTTGCCTTTAGGGGTGAATTGCTTTGCGGGGGGAGGGGGTCCTACCTTGGGTCCTTTAAGGGCAAGGGTGGGGAACCTTCGCTTCTACAGATGCTTTGGGCTGCAATTTCCACTGCCCACGGATCAAGGACATTGGGAGTTGCGGTCTAAAACATCTGGAGGGCCTAAGGTTCCCCACCCCTGTTTTAAGGAGAAAGGCAGGGATTTTTTTTTAAAAAAAGCAGTAATTAATAAATTGAAAGGGCATTAAGATAAATGGCACGGCTTCGCCATCATGCACCACCCCCACCCCCAGGGGGTCATCTGAGAGGGGAGAGGCCACCTCATTCACTAGGGCACCTGGCAACAAGCTACACATGCACATTAATCATCCACTCCCTGCTCAGCCTGCAAAAGGATTTTGCCCATCGGACCTGGCTCAGCATAGGCTGGGCGGGTCATACCGTGCCAACTGCAGGCCAGTTGGGCTCAACTGGCAGATCTTGACCCCCAACAATACGTGTGGTCCTGGTTCCTACAGGCCATGAAAGACGGCACCATTGCCAAGCAAACGGACCGTGGTCGTCCTTCAGGGACAACAGCGGCAGAGTAACCTCTGCCCCCCAAACCAGGCTGTGGCATGCAAAGTCCTGGAATAGCTACCTTTGTATTCCTCTACAACAGTGGTTCCCAATAGAGATGGGTACGACTCAAAAAAATTGTTTTTCGTTTTTCGTTTGGTCATTTAGGGGTCCATCTCGGTTCGTTTTCGTTGGTTTTTTCCTGCAAATTTTTCGTTTTCGTTTTTGTAACGAAACGAAACGAAAAACGAAAACAAAAAATGCTGTTTCGTTAGCATTCTTTTCAGTTCAATGCATTTGCCGCAACGAAAATGAAAAACACGGCAAAAATTTTCGTTTCGTTTCCGTTTCCGTTTTGTTTTTGATAAATTTTCGTTTTCGTTTTCGTTGCGTAACGAAACGAAAAAATGAAAACGAAAACGAAAATTTCGCTGAGTCGTGCCCATCTCTAGTTCCCAATCTTGGGTCCACGGGTGTTCTGCGCTAAAACTCCCAGGTGCCCTTGCCACGAAACTCTGCTGGCCAGGAATTCTGGGAGATATCGTCTGCAGACATCTGAGGACCCGAGGCTGGCAACCACAGCTCTAGAGATGGTTAGGTCGCTTTTTAACTTGGCTTACTGGCATGAAAAACGACTCCTGAAACTGAGGAATGGGCCAAAGTGCCTCCTCCTAACATCTTCCCTCTTTCTTTCACACACACACACACACACACACACACACACACACACACACACACACCACTTGCGTGACTGTCCCCCGGAGGTCCGTACATCCTGGCAAACATCTTTCGGGCAATGGAACATTTATTTCCAAATATATTTACGACAGAGGAGGAAAGCCAGGGGTTATATAAGCCCTGTTCCCATAAATTACTAAAGCAAAGGAAAGCACACACATGCACGCGTGCACACACACACACACACACACACACACACACACACACACACACACACACACACAGGCACGACAGCGTGGAGAGACACTGTAGACCCGAAGCGTGTGGCTTTTTGCAGCTCCTCTCATCCAGTGACATTTCAAGGCTGGTTCTCTCGTCCCACTCAGGGGCGAGATGCAGCTCTTCCTTTCACATCCCTGACGCTCAGCGTGGCTCCTAACGCACAAACACATCAGGCAGACACTGCAACCTATCGTTTCTGCCTGTGTCTCAATGGCATTGGTGTTCTTGGTTTCAAGGACTGGACCCGGTCTCCTCCTGGCCTCCATCGTTTTGGGAGGGTGTGGATGGGAACATGGATGGGATGATGGTTCTCTTCCCGCAGTTTCCGACTGGCCTCCAAATTCCTCCCCTCGCATCTCCCCCTTGGTGGCTAATTGAGGGTGAATATATATACGTACTGTATGTAATGCCACCTTGGGCAACCAACCTCCAATCCTTCTGGCAGCTGTTCCAGGGTTGAGGGCTGTAACAAACCCCGGGGTTCTAATAGGCCAGGGTTAATACAGGCTTGGCTCCGGAGCATGGAAATTTAGAGGTGAACCCACTGGTGGGGGGGGAGCTGAGAAAATACACAGCACAACTCCTGGAACAGGTATAAACCTCTTTGTCCCTTTTGAAAGGATGTTCTCTTCCTTTTCCTTGGTGGTGGTGGGGGGCACCCCATCTCTCAGGGTGGAGAGTGGGAGAAAGAGGTAGTGTCCCAGGCACCCAAACACCTACTGTATATACTTGAGTATAAGCCCTCCCGAGAATAAGCCAAAGGCTTAAATTTACCCCCTCACCCAAACTAGGAAAACATATTGACTCAAGTATAAGCTGAGGGCCTTTTCTTTCAGCCAAAAATAAGATATAATTTGAGTATATACAGTAATTATGGCTCTGGACAAATCTGATCCACCAGAGGTCTCGAGTTGACTCTCTGAAGTAGCCACATGTGCTCCTTTGCCGCCCCACCCCCAAATCATGGTTAAGATATCACATCCCAAATGTTATACTTTCTTCCCACCCACCCCACACCCTACAGCTTCCGTCCCACAACACATCAGGACCCTGCCAATAGACTTAGCTACTCTGGGTGCTTTCTGGAGCACCTCACCCATTCTGCAAAATGCCTTTGTTATTGATTCATTTATTTATTGGACGTTTATACTGCCCATCTCACAGCCATGGCCGCTCTGGGTGGTTTGCAACTAGTTAGCAAATATTAAGTTACGAAGATAGCAAAATATTAACAAAATACAATACATGATGCCATAGGTCTAAGACAGTAAGACAAGAATAAAGTAAAACAATACTGACCTACTAGACGAGTAATCATTGTCATAAAATGTAAACTCACATAAAAGATTAAACTTTACTACTCTACTACTACTACTACTACTACTACTACTACTACTACTACTGACAGATAGAATCATAGAATCCTAGAGTTGGAAGAGACCTCAAGGGCCCTCCAGTCCAACCCCCCCCCCCCCGCAATGCAGGAACCCCCATCAGAGTATTCTTGACAGATGGCCGGCCACCCAGCCTCTGCTTAAAAACCTCCAAAGAAGGAGACACCACCGCCCTCCTTTGTGGCAGCATATTTTGCCATTTTAGATGAGCTAAAATTGAGCATATTTCTCTAATGGGTGAATACTGGAGCTCCCATATTTCTCCGAGTCTGCCAAAGCCTTGCGTCTCGGGAGCAAAAGCCAGATTGAGACCCACCCAAAGGTCACGCTGTCTGCGACGCTGATGGAGGACAGCTTCAGAGGAGCCGAGAATTCAGCCTTCCCCCCTCTCCCCTTTTAATTAATAAAAGTGCAGCTCAGAGCTCATTATCAATAATTATGGCCTCTCTTAGAGCTTCCCATTGCTTTGCTGGCTCCTGCCCCCGTCGGCCTTAATCCTGTGCCAAATGCAACACGAATTAACGTTTAATTAGCCATTAAATGGAATTAACGGTCTCTGATGGCAACGTGGCACGCGGAACAGAAGAGGAGGAGGAGGAGGAGGAGGAGGGCTTGGCATGGGCCAAACTGCCAGCCGTGTCTCTGAAAAAATCAGCAGCAGACCTACATTCTGAACCCGCATCCAGGCAACACTGTGCCACGGTCGGAAGAGACCAGTCTCTGAGCACAATGCATCACGTGTACAAACCTCTCTGGGGTGAATCCCATCCGTCTCACACCAAGCTGTGTGAATTCTGCCCGCCAGCTGATGATCTATTACAACTACTAATTAAGCCCATTTTGCAGACTAGAGATGGGCACGAACCGCTTTGCCCCAGTTCGCCTCCGTTCGTAGAGGTGGGCAGCACAGGTGCTGCTGCTCCCCTGCCCTGATTCCCTCGTCTCAATCGGCCACTCCCCAGGCCCAGCGTGCTTCCTTGCTCCACCTCCTCGGCTGATCTTCCGCTCCTGGCAACAGCTCAGGCTGCTCTGCCCCAACCTTTTAGCTGATCACCCACTCAGGCAAAAGGGCAGGGGCAGAGAAGTCTGTGCTCCTGCTGTTGACTGGGAGATTAGCCCGGGAGGCAAGCCGGGCTTGGTGAGTGGCTGATCAGCCTTTATGAACTGGCGTGAACAGAAACAAACCAGTTCGGGCCCATCTCTATTGCAGAGCATACCAATCTTACACAGAATGTTATGTACTGCAGCAGCTGATCTACCAAAGCTCCAACACAAGAGATATTTGGGGGGAAAGCAAGGCCTCTATCCCTGCTCCCAAAAAGCTAAGGCCAAGGAGTGTTGCCTCTCCCACTGTTGCCACCCATCAGCCACACCACCAGAAGGAGAAGGTGAAACAGAACATTACAAAACAAAAGGGATCTCTGAGTCTTCTTCCTTTCCCTTCCTCCTCTCCTCTTGTGCTGTGTCTTTACAGATTCTAAGGCCTGGTAAAAGTCTTGTTCTGCCCATTTTTATTTTTATTTTATTTATTTTGCCATGTAATACGTTCTGAGCACCTTTCCAGGACAAAGGTACAATAAATCAATAAAGAGTGCTCTGGAGCATCTGAAGTGTTTACAAACACGATCTCAATAAGGAGGCTTTCAAGAGAACATAAGAACATAAGAAGAGCCATGCTGGATCAGGCCAAACACCCATCTAGTCATAACCACATCCTGTAGTAGGGGGTTCCACAAACAACAGCCTGGGTGAAAAAATAATAATTCTTTTGTCTGTTCTTACTCTCCCAGCCCTCAGTTTGAGTGGATGTCCCCTAGTTCTGGTATTTTGGGAGAAGGAGAAGAGCATCCCTCTGTCCACTTGACTCATGCCCTGCAGAAATCTGACCAGCTGTCAAGTCGCCTTTGATTTGGGATCCCTCCTTCGAGCAGGGGCTTGGACTTGAAGGCCTTGTGGGATCCTCCCACTTCACTTTTCTAGGATTCCCCAATCCCAGCAACCCTGATGGAGGAACCATCACAAGCTCCCTCGGAGGGACTGAGCCTCTGCTGTCTTATTACCTGGACCCCAAAGAGCGAAGCGTCCGGGGGAGGCGGGGGAGGCAGGAAGGCACCAGCCGAGGGTGGAAGGTTCCCGGGGTCATCAGCTGAAGGCGGGGGCGGCGGGGGCGGAGGCGGGAAATCACCTGCGAATGGAAAGAGAGAGCGAGAAACCAACAGATCAGGGCACGAAAAGACAAACGTTTGCTCCTTAAAGGGGTGAAACCCACAATATGGAAGGTCAACGGTATGCAAGCAAAAATGGCCCCCAAACAGGCCACACAGATACCCCGTGAAGTGATGCGGGGTGGAAAGCACATTCGTGTTGGAAAGACGTGATTCAGGTCGCCTCTTTCCTCAGACTTCGGAGGAATCCTGCACTTGAAACCAGCCACCAAAGGGAGCGAGCAACTTTGCAAAACACGCGAGATACGCAAACTTCCTGCTTTGCACTCAGACGCTTCCAGCACGCTATGAATTCCCTCTTCTAGTGACGTACAGTCTGTAACGCTGAATTCTCTTTCCCCCCCCTTTCAGTCTTCTTTTCCTCCAAGTCTAAACATGCTATCATCTCACCCCTCACTCTTCACTTTTCAGTTTCCCGATCATCGTTGTTGCCCTACTCTTCCAATATGTTGGCATCCTTCTTAAACTCCTCCTTAAACTGCAGTGTCTAGAACTAGACACCGAGTCCTGGAAGGCGAACACAGTGTTTGGGAATTGTCCCTTTATATATAGGTGACTTTACTCTAATGGTGATGGTTTGGGGAAGAATTTCCTTCTGCCCTATAAAATCTTGCACTAACAGGTGCGGAAAGAACTATCCCAGTAGCCTCTCGAACACACACGAAGGCTGTTGAAAGAGATGTGATAAGACACATAAATAACATTGATGCCTGAAATCAACAACCCCAGGAATGATTTAGGAAGCCGTGTTGCTACCAGATGGTTGACGATAAGGCTGGAGTCAGCCTCTCCAGAGGGCTATTTCCTACTTGCTGGTTGCCAGAGGCTTGTCAGCTCTGGTTTGTGTCTTGCGGGTGGAAAAGCCCCCCTAGACAGCTAAACCGGTGTAGAGAGACCGTCAGGGAAAGGGGCTTTCCTTACCAGTAGGAGAGAGAGAGAGTAAGGAAAGCCCAGAAGGAGACTCTCCCCTGGTTCTTATCAGCTCCAGCCAATGCTATGCAAACAGGCCGACCCAGCGCGTTGTTAGTCTATGCAACTCCCTGCCACAGGAGGTGGTGATGGCATCTGGCTTGGATGCCTTCAGAAGGGGATTGGACAGATTCCTGGAGGAAAAGTCCATCACAGGTTACAAGCCATGATGGAGATGTGTAATCTCCAGGCTTAAAACCAGGGTACTTCAAGGGCCAGATGCAGGGGAGTGGTATCAGGAGACAGATCTCTAGTCTCGTGCGCTCCCAGAGGCATCTGGTGGGGCCACTGTGAGATACAGGAAGCTGGAATAGATGGGCCTTTGGCCTGATCCAGCATGGCTCTTCTTATGTTCTTATGTTCTTAACATTACCGGAAGAACATAGAGGAGGAAGCCAGAGATGGAACCAAGATAGATGGCAAACCAGCACAAAAGAAAGACACAAGGTTAAAAAAATATGTGCTACGTGTTCATGTTTCAACAACACTAATTTATTGTTGATTCATTTGGTTATAATTTGTTACAGTACCTTGTCTGTATTTTTGTTATTTAACTCTGTTGTTATTGTTATGTTGAGATTTTATGTTGTAAACCGCCCAGAGTAGCCCTAGGGCTAAATGGGTAGTATAAAAGTCAAACAAACAAACAAACAACACTGGCAGAAATCCTGTTGCTTAAAGTACAGTCTGGTCCACATTGCTCCCCTGTGCAGAGTTTGAATAATATTCCCCTTTTTTTGGGGGGGGGAGGGCACCTTGAGATTTGCAGCCCCCAAACACAGCATCCTCAGACTCTGATGGCCAGGTCAGATCCTGACAATCCAAGAGAAACAGCGGCCAAAGCTGCAGGAGGGTTTCACTGAAGCCGACCCTCGTGCACATGTTGGGCAAACTTCTCAACACAAAACCCCCGCCTCTTCCCTTGACGTTACAGAAATGCAGCCCAAGTGGTGAGAACAAAGCAAAGCAAAGTGTTCTGCTTATACAGAGCCCCATAGCTGAGTGCTCATTTTACCGACCTCGGAAGGATGAAAGGCTGAGTCCACCATGAGATTTGAACCCCAGGTCGTGAGCACAGTTTTAGCTGCATGACAGGCATTTAACCGCTGCACCGCAAGGAGGCTCTTCAACCAGCCATCTCCTTCTTCTTCTGGGACTTCAGAGTTCATTGATCTCCGTTCCTGGCTTGAAAGAGTCAAGGGCCTCCTCAGCTGTAACAGTGAAAAGGCTTTCTCCCTCTTGGCTTCTCGGGAAAGGGTGGTTTTTGTTTTGTTTTTTGTTTTGCCCCCTCCATGGCTCACCGAGATCTCCAAAGGCCACTTCAAGATCTCCAAAGCTTTTAGGCAAGTCGGTATTGGATTCCCATCTCAAGAAGTCGGGGACATAGGTCTATTTCTCTACTGCAAACCTCCCCCAGTCTACAGAAGACAAAGGGAAAAAAAGCAGTGGCCCTCTCTTGGACCCATTTGTTCCAAGACTTACGTGAGTGATGATGTTTGGTAACTAATCGTCTGGATCAACTTTTATGTTATGTGAAAGGTATTTTTCCCCCTGGTGAACGTAAGAACATAAGAAGAGCCCCGCTGGATCAGGCCAAGGGCCCATCTACTCCAGCTTCCTGGATCTCACAGTGGACCCACCAGATACGTCTGGGAGCACACGAGACTAGATCCCTGTCTCCTGATATCAGATATCTAGATATCTGTCTCCTGATACCACTCCCCTGCATCTGGCCCTTGAAGTACCCCGGTTTTAAGCCTGGAGATGACACATCTCCCTCATGGTTTGTAACCTGTGATGGACTTTTCCTTCAGGAATCTGTCCAATCCCCTTTTGAAGGCATCCAGGCCAGATGCCATCACCACCTCCTGTGGCAGGGAGTTCCACAGACTAACAACACACCGGGTTAAAAAAATTGTTTTGTCTGTTCTCACTCTCCCAACCCTCAGTTGGAGTGGATGTCCCCTAGTTGTGGTATTTTTTGAGAGGGAGAAGAGCGTCCCTTTATCCACTTGACTCATGCCCTGCATTATTTTGTACGTTTCAATCATATCCCCCCCTCAGGCGCCTTTTTCCCCCAGACTAAAGAGCCCCAAATGTTTTAGCCTTTCCTCATAAGGGAGGTGCCCCAGCTCAGTAATCATTTTAGTCGCTCTCTTTTGCAACTAAACTGGATTCCCCTCCAGAGGGAGACTGAAAGAAGGTGAATGGAGCCTCAACCAGCCATGCTCTCAAGGAGCTACAACCTTCTTTTCCTGGGTAGAAAGGACACACAAGACTTTCCAGGGAAGCACAGGGCCAGTCCTCGCACAAGAGAGCAGCAACATTCCCTGGGGTGTGTTTGCGTGGTATGGACCTTTTTCGTTTTGCACACCATTGCACAGTTCACAAAATCATACCAATTTCTCCAAACTGGGATGAGTCATCATCTTTCTGAAATCGTCCGCAGCGCCAAATGCCTCCTTTACCCGATTCTTAATGATCCGTAAGTCCCTCTACGCCCGCTCTGCATCTGTGCTTTGTTTCCCCCCCCCTCCCCCGGGGGGGGGGGGGAAGAAGAGTAGAAAACATTTTTATGCCAATTTATAGAGACGCAGAAGATGAGGGATTATTCGCTTTGCAGTTCCAGCAGCAGATGAAGAACATTGTGAGATTTTGGAGCTCCTCAGAGAAGTGTCTCATTAGATCCAACGGGAGCAAGTAATTCTGCATGGATTTCCACTCTTACCAGGGACATATTATTTTTTTAAAATCCTATGCATGAGACCTAAGACATGCAAACAAAGGCTTCTCCTTCCAGATGACCAATCATAAAA
>JAHTLZ010000194.1:0-11051 GCA_023846285.1 Phrynocephalus versicolor
TGATAGGTTTCAGCACCTTAGGCCACTGTTCACCTCAAAGCTAAGGATACTATTGTCTCCCTAACGAGCCTATTTAGAGCCATGGTGACAAGAGGTCAAAGCTGCCTATAAGAGGGAGGGTTTGCACCAGTTGTATTCAGACCGATGAAGCTGTTTGGATGAACAGCGAAACGTTTCTATCTCTCAAAAAGAAGTCCAGTAGCCATGACTCAACTTCCAGATAAACTCACCTGGATGACTGAGAATCTTCACAGACACACATAAATGAAGTCCAAGCTTTTGCTGAGCATTCAGGATAAAGCACAGCACAGCATGTTTAGGGTTAACAGCGTCCAAATGCAGGAATCAAAAACACACTTCCAAGTCCAATATCTGAGCAAAATCCAAGATACAAAGTCCAAGGTCGAAAACTGGTACACAAGAGATGCTTACGCCAGATCCAAGGAACAGGAGAATTCAGAGCCAAGAGAAAAGGTCCAAGGTCGAGCCCAGCAGGAGACTGAGGTTCAGGAATCCAGGAACAAGGCACACAGGTGAAGGCAAGCCTTAGCAACTTGTTGCTCCCACAAAGGTAGCCTGACCCCTGAACGCTTGATTTATAGTCCCAAGAGGGCACCACCCATCTCCATGAACTCTCATTCTGCTAAAACTATGGGTCATGTGAATGTAAATGCCTCCGTGTTGCTGATAGTTTATCTCTCCTCTGCTTAGCTGTGAGTCTTTGCTTTCTGTGGCTGACAGCTCTCTGGGGAGGAGAGGAATCTCCTGAGACAGATTCATCACTATCGGAGTCAGCTGCTGGAGGATCTGCAGAAGCCCCTGCAGGTTCCTCTGATCTTAACTCCTCCGTATCTGAGTCTGGCTCTGGCAGGGACCTAACAGTGCCTGAGCTGCTGGAGGCCATCTGGGGGTTGGCGGTGAAATTTCCCAGACTTATGGTTTGGGGGGATTTCAATCTGCCATCCCTGGCATGTGCCTCTGGAGCAGCTGGGGAGTTCATGGGTTCCATGGCATGCTCTCTCTCCCCTGGGATCCCAAAGGCAGGTGGGTTCCTGGGGCTCCTTTTCCTCCAGTGGAGGACCGAAGAGCTGAAATGGGAAGATTAATCTCAAAGGTTACTTTAGGTTAGGCGTGGTCATGTCCCATCTCATCTGTGGGCACCCTAGAAAGGACCAGCCTCTCAACTGCAACCCCATTAACCATCCTGCTCAGGCTTTGAGGAGTCAATCCACCTCATGCTCCTTTTCTATTGTCTTCGATTCAACCCTCCCCCAAAGACCAACTCCATTTCCAGTGTGTATTCTTTTTTTCAGGATGTCCCCCAAACAGGACAGCCTCAGTTCTGTTTAAAATGGTTTGCATCTTGGAAGTTAACATGTGGGCCTGATTTGATGTTGGACACACTGGTTTGTTTTCATGGTGGTCCACCGGACTTGTGGGGAGACAGCCTGTCCAGATTTTTCCTCTACCTTTTGCATTCGTACATCGACTTATGGGCACCCCAGCTCATGAAAAAATTGATTTGCAAATAGAAATCTGTGGGTATAGGGAAAAGTCTGTCTTTTCATGTTACAAAAAGGGAAAAGGAAAGATTCCTTTTCAAAATAGCTCCTGTTTGTTTGCAATCGCAATACTGCCATGTTTTCGCCACCTGCCTCCAATGCTGCAATTAGGAAGAAGAAGGAGCCATTTTGAACAGGAAGGTTGAGAACAGGGGCTTCTTCTTTTTTTAATTACCTTTTCAAGCTGGTCATTTTGATATATTTGGCAGTGTTCTGTGGAGTTTTGGAACTTTTATGAGGATTTCTCAAGCTGTTGAAAGGTAGGGAGCTGACATTGTCGTTTGCATGCCTGTTGTGTGTTTTTTCATTCGAGGTGTCTATGTGATTTCTCACTTGGAGCAGATTAATCCGTTTCCACCCTGAACCAGCAGAGATAGATTGGGAAGATAAAGATCTTTTCCAGTGATCACCCACCACAGTCCTTGGCCACACTTCCCTCTTCAGGGTAATTTTTTCTTCCTCACAAGAAGGAAGGAAGTGGTTGGGTAAAGCTTTCACCAGATATTTCATAGAATCATAGACTCATAAGAGTTGGAAGAGACCTCAAGGGCCATCTAGTCCAGCCATGCAGGAATCCCCATCACAGGACTCCAGACAGATGGTCATCCAGCCTCTGCTTAAAAACATCCAAAGAAGGAGACTCCATAGGGCCTGATACTGAAGAGGCCCTGATATCGAGCAGTGGAACACCCTCGCCTTGTTGCAGGCTCCCCGAGTCCGCCAGGACAGGCAGCTGTTGGCCTTTGGCACCACCTTTGGGGCTGGTCGGTACTGAGGCGTTAGTAGGATACTGTGGGCAATCCTTGGAGTCTCAGGGTGTTCAGTCTTCAGCAATCTCAGAGTATGTCCAGTATCGGGTGATGGCCCGGGAACGAGGTCCAGTACCGAGGAATTGCCCCTTACTGTGCCAAAGCTAGCTTCAGATGTGGCCATTAAACATCTTCCCCCACCATCGGAGAATTTCAAGTCCTGGGTTCTCCTCATTTTCAGACTGCAAGGATGTTGGCCCTTGATGTACAGCAGTCAATGTTTTTTTTAACTCCAGCAACGTCTACGAAGGCATTAATCAGGGCCAAACCCCCTCTGGGCCACTCAAGGTTCACTCCATCCCTGATGAAAATGATGAGGGAATCTTAGGTCACACCTCTCTTCACAGGTGTAGGTGTGTGGAAGGATGGGCCATCGTATGTGTAATGAATGTATCTGTTTTCTTAGGCCTGTAAACTACAGGCCTCTGTCGCCATAATGTGCAGCATGCAAGTTAAATAAAATAACAAACCATCTGTTGCCAACAGGCCTTTGAAGTGAACGTCACTCAGAATACGGCAATTAGTAGGTGATCATATGTCCCACCAAACAAGGAGAGCAGGAAGATGGATCTTCTGGGCCTTTAAGCCCGTTTCCTAGGCTCCTTTTAGTTTAGAGCAGCAGAAGCCCTCATCCTCAAATGAATTGGAAATGTCCGCATAGACCTTGGGGTTGTGCAGGGCATAAGTGTTTTATACAGGCAGGATTTCCTCCTTCAGAACTCATCCAGTCTCTGATAAACACAGAGCCAATTGCTTTGCCTTTCTCCATGCCCCCAGGGAACTGAGCAGTAATGAGGAACAAAGTCATATTTCCTCCACTGTGGTGCTGGCCAATCAGGAATGCGGAATGGTGCCTATCCCTGCACAGCTCCTGATTGGACAGCACCACGGATAACCAAAGATGAGATTGCAGCTTCATTTCTGGTTGGGGTTTAACTCTGCACAAGCCCAGAGGAAGGTAAAGCAATTGGCTCCATGTGTATCAGAGGGTTCCAAGCACCACCTGGGCTCACGTGGCTTGTCTGAGAACCTACCGGCTCAGAAATGAACTGCCCATCCCTAATGACAGGGCGGACCTCTTCCCTTTCATATAAGAGTCCCTCTGGTGCTTTCCCCTCTCAGTTCGGTCCCCTTGCCCGCAGCTGTGGAGAGAATATAAAACACAAATACCGTGATGGAGAGTGTGGGGGGGGGCAGGCTGTACGGGTAGTGTGTGAATTTACAGAATGACCCTCAAGGAACGATAACTACAGGTGATTAACTTTTCTTTCTTGGTCAAATAGTTCAAGACACAAGAGCCAAATATCTTTTTTTCCCTTCCACCCAGGAGTCTTCTCCCCATTTGGGGGCCGAAGGGAGTCGGTGCCTCCCAAGGAGGGCCTGCCTTCTGCTTCTGCTGAGCCTCCCTGGAAGCCACGTGTCTCCTCCACACACAGGCGGGCTTGGCCGGGAGAGGGAAATATTGGAGGAGGAATCCCTGCCTTTCCCGTGTTCTCTCTCTCTTGCCGCCTCCTTCCCACGTGCAAACCCTTCCTCCTCCTCCTCCTCCCCCTCCCCGCGTGTTGGCCTTTGTTCTGTCCCGAGGATCCCAGAGGGGGGTGGCTGGTCCTCCTCCCTCCCTCCCTCCAAAGGCTCCTCCTTCCCTTTGATCTCCTGCCCTCACCTCCCCCCTCCCACCTTTCTCTCCCCCCGTTTCATGAAAAGAGCCTGGCGGTGAACATAGATCCAGGAAGAAGGAAGAAGAGCTCTTTCCCTTGGCCCTCTCTCAGAATAGGAACCGGAAGTGGGGACCGCCTGCTACTTCCCCCCCTTTTCACCCCACCTCTTGGGACTCTCTGGGGAGGCGCGTGGAGGCTGAGTGGGGTGTGAATCCCTCTCTCTTGTCCGGGACGTGGAAAGCGGTGGGTGCTCGAGGGGGGAGGCGTGGAGGAGGGGCGGCAAGGAGGGGGTTGGTGGGGTGTTTTCTCGACACCCCCCATTCCAACTACCAAGGGGGGGGGCAAAGGGGCTTCTCCGCGAAATGCAGGTTGCAGATCGCCCGGTGGGGTTGGCGGGGCTCCAGCACCTGGCGAGGTCGGGCTTTTATCCTAATGAGGAGGAGGATGGTTTTTTTTTTTTTTTGGGACGGGGGAGAGGCAGGATTTGCTGGGGTAGAAATTAATGGTTCATTTAGGTTGTCGAAGGTTCAGGATCCCATCTCTCCTCCTTTGTGCCGTTTTGTGGAAGAAGGGAACGAGGGAAGAGGAACGAGAGAAAAGGAACGGAGAAAGTAGTTTGCTCCCCGTCTCCCCCTCCCTCACCCTTTTTCCAGCCAAAATCCCCCGGGGGGGGGAGGCTGGATCGAAGCTCCTCTACCGCCGCCCCTTTGCTAGAAACACCTCCCTATTTTGTTGGGTATCGCAATCGGTGATGCTGGCCCTGTTTGCAGGAAGACTAACCCGGAGGGATTTTTTTTATTCCCTGGGGCTCCTTGAAGCTCCCCCCCCCTTTTCTTCCTCCTTGCTCTCCCACGTGGGTGTCCCGGGAAGCCCTTTCGCTTCTGGCTTGTGTTCTTTGCAAGGGAAGGAGGTGGTTCACCTTTCCAGCCCCGTCCTCCCCGCCCCCCCTGGGTTGTGGGTGGAGGATTTCCTTTTGATAGATTTTTCTCCTCTCCCTTCTTTCTTCTATTAACTCTGGGAATGTATAATTCATGCTGATGACTTCCTGGACTTACCTAAAGAGAACTTTCTTCTATATTTCTATATTAGAAAAGCAAGCCTCCCGTGTTTTATTGTAGAGAACAATACTAGTACGCGTCTTCTCCTCCTCCCGGGGCCGGGGCGCCTCCTCCGGAGGGGTGTGTGTGTGTGTGTGTGTGTGTGTGTGTGTGTGTGTGTGTGTGTGTGTGTGTGTGTGTGTGAGAGAGAGAGAGAGAGAGAGAGAGAGAGAGAGAGGCGCCGCTGGGCTGCAGGAGGAGGCGGCGGCTGCAGCAGCCCAGGGGCCGGGAGGCGCATGGGGTCCCCGTCGGCGTGGCCGGTGGCTGGCAGCCCCCCAACGGAGCCGCCCCGCCGAGGAGGAGGAGGAGGAGGGCGCCCCTTCTCGCCGCCGGGCTCCCCTGGACCCCGCTCGGCCCCCGCGTCTTCTCCCTCCTGCGGGAGGGAGGCAAGGAGGGAGAGCGGGCGCGCAAGAGAAAGAGGCGGGATGGCGGCGCGTCTTCCGCTCCCTCCTCCTCCTCCTCCACCCCAACCCTCCTCCTCCTCCTCCTCCTCCTCCTCCTCCTCCTCCACCCCAACCCCCCTCCTCCTCCTCCTCCTCGACCACCCCAACCGCCACCGCTGGGGCTCCGGCAAGAGGTGAGTGGGGGGAGGGAATTCCCTGCGCCAGGTGGGGGGGGAGGGAATTCCCTGTGTGGGTGGTGGTGGTGGGATTCCCTGCGCCGGGTGGTGGGGGGGAGGGAATTCCCTGTGCGGGTGGTGGTGGGGGGATTCCCTGCGCCGGGTGGTCGGGGGGAGGGAATTCCCTGCGCCGGGTGGTGGGGGGGAGGGAATTCCCTGTGCCGGGTGGTGGGGGGGAGGGAATTCCCTGCGCCATTGGAATGCATTGGAACGGATTAAATCCACTTCCAATGCATTCCTATGGGAAATTAGGGTTTGTATAACGAAATCCTTGTATAACGTAATTTAATTTGGAACGAATTAATTACGTTATACAAGGTACCACTGTACTTGCTGAGGGTGGGGAAAAAGAGGGAACTTCAGTGTTGATCTCCTTTTTGCCTTAAAAGCTGGCTCATTCACACTGCAGAATTAAAGCCGGTTATAAAAAAAACCCAGGAGGAGAAAGAGGGTCAGGTGGGTACAATGAGGAAGAGGAGGATGAAGGTGAAGGGAGGCATTTGGGGGCTGCAGAAACAGGTTTTGGGAGGGAAGGATTCTTTGGGTCAGAGCTGTAATTTCTGCACCTGTTTTTCTTCTGGACACCCACTCTGCCTCTTACAGATTCCTAAAGGGAGCTTAACCTAATTATATATATATAGTCTTTAGTCAGAAACAGTAAAGAGGTTGTTCCCTTTGCCTGTGTCTGGGCGGAAAGATCGGGCAGAGTTGAGGTGAAAGGGGACAGATCTCAATATCTGATTCTGGACTAGGGATGAACTGCAGGTGAGGTGAGAGGCTTGTGGGGGGAGACGGCCCCAGACAGGAAATCTCCGGGCGGCCTCTGAGAAGCCTCAGGGCCGTTGGGGTGTGTGTGCAATGTGATTGCCCCCCGCCCCCCCACTAGAATCATAGAATTGGAAGAGACCTCAAGGGCCATCTAGTCCAACGCACTGCCACGCAGGAACCCCATCACAATATTTCCAACAGATGGCCATCCCGCCTCTTCTTAAAAACCTCCGAAGAAGGAGACTCCACCACCCACCTTGGCAGCATATTCCACTGCCGAACAGCCCTAATCGTCATGAAGTTCTTCCTGATGTTCAAATGGAATCTCTTTTCCTGTAGTTTGAAACCATTGCCCCGAGTCCTAGTCTCTGAAGCCGTGGAAAACAAACCTGTTCCCTCTTCAATATGACATCCTTTCAAATATTTAAACATAGCTATCATATCCCCTCTCAGTCTTCTTTTTGAAGGGGTCGCTGGGTGGGGTGGCGGGCGGCGATTGCATCACCCCGCGCCGCCCCCACGCTCCTCCGAGAAGCCCCGGGGCCACTGGGGGCGGCGGCGGGGGTGATCACGCTGACCCGCAATCTCCACTGAAATGTATTGCTAATGTATTTCAATGGAGAAATTTTCCCCATTGGAATGCATTGAGCCAATGTATTCCAATGGGGGAAATTTTCTCCATTGAAATGCATTGAAATGGCCCCGGACGAGAAGTCTCGGGGCGCGGTGGGCGGGCGGTGGTGGGAGGTCAGATCCCCCTGCCACCGCCGGCACGCACCGCCCCAACATTTCTTGGACCGGTGCGTGCCGGCGACGGCAGGGGAATCGGATTGCCACCTGCCCCCCTGACCTGCTTCCACATATCGCGGATTTTCAGGCATCGTGGGTCGGGTGGGTCCCTAACCCCTGCGATAGGAGGGGGTTACCACACAGAGAGCCTCCTTATTTTTCCTTTTGCTGTGGACATAACTAAAGAAACCTTTTTTACTGTCTTTACTTTCTGTGGCAAATTTAAGTTCATTATGCACTTTAGCTTTGTTTATCCTCTACATATGTTAGCTATTTGCTACTCTTTGGTGCATTCCCCATTTTTCCATTTCCTGTCCCTGTTTTTCCCAACCTCAGTCTTTACAGCCAGAGACTTAAACTATTGCACTATCCAGTCGTTTGTAGGACTCTGTGCTATTTATGTGCTGATTTTGATGCATGTATGAAGCAGGAGTTCAAGAAGAGTTAGAAACCCAAGCTTTAAAATGACCGGCCTAGATCCTTTCCTTTGGCGTGATGCTTTTTAAAGCTTTTGATGCAAAGGAGAAATGCAGCTGAAAAATGAGTGGGAGGAGCCTTGAAGGATAATAAAACAGGCAGGACAGTTGGCTTACTTTGGGGGGTGGCCTGTTTGTCACTCCCTCCAACATTTGTGGCCGTGTTGAGGAAGACAAGTCACACAGGCAGATGAAATAAAAGGCAGGGGCAGGAGAAGGCCTTAAATCTTTTCCGCCCTGGAGGTGATGCAGGAACTCTCCTTCTGTAATTCTTTTCATGAAGCCTTCTTTCCAATAAAAAGAAATGTTTTATATTTAAGAAAGCATTCTGTGTGCTGACCGGTTCCCAGATTAACAGAGGAGAGAGAGAGAGAGAGAGAGAGAGAGAGAGAGAGAGAGAGAGAGAGAATGTTGTTGTGAATGTTTGGACTGTTTGGCTGTGTTCTGGAAGCTTCTCTTCATGACATTTTTCCAGACTCTCTGATGGGGAGGAAACAGTCAGACAGACCCGGAGACTGGAAACACTCTGAGGAAAAAGAGAACATCTGCTATGTTAATCACTTCATCACAATACAATGACCCACACCTGCATAGAATAAGTTTCCTCTTTCGCACAACTTTAAATAAACCCAGTCTCTATACCCCAGAGCACAGAGAGAACTCCTAGTTCATTGTCCTCTGAAGATGCCGGACACAGAGTCTGGCAAAATGTCAGGAAGAAAACCTTCCAGTACAAAAAACTCACAACAGCTATCAGATCCCGGCCGTAAAAGCCTTTGAGAATAGAGAGATATTTACAGTACCGTGATTTTCTCTTTCAGCTGCTGGTGTCCCTTTGAGAAGGTGGCCTCGAGTGTCTCCAATATTGAGTGGAATCTTCTTTAAAAACTCTGTGCAAGAAGGACACGTAGGAAATTTCTGGGACCGAGGGCTCCACAGGTAAGGACTTAAGTTGTAAACAATATTTTACAAAATCATGGAAGAGACCTCAAGGGCCCTCAAGTCCAACTCCCTTCCATGTAGGGACCCCTTTCTCAGTTCCCCCGAGATGGCCTTTCCGCTTAAAAACCTCCAAACAAGGAAACTCCACCACTCCATGGCAGCATACGAAGGGAACATGGGCGATCCTAGGCAATAGTTGTTAATATTGCCAGCGGCCACGTTCACCTTCTTATGGATAGGCCAAATAAGTGCCTCCTTGAGGGCCAGGGTTTCCCTGCCCTGAATCAGAGATCCATTAACTTTTGCCGTGGTCCAATCTATAGTCACCAGCCTGGCCGTTTCTATTACCATATGTTATTAGGATGTCTTTGATATGATATCCTTTCAAATATTTAAACATGTCTGTCATATCTCCTCTCAGCCTTCTTTTTGAAAGGCTAAACATTCCCAGGTCCCTAAGGCATTCCTCATAAGACATTTCTTCCAGACATATAACCATCCTGGTTGCCCTGCTCTGGACCCATTCAAGGTTGTCTACATCCTTTCTGAATTGATGCGCACAGAACTGGACACGGTACTCCAGGTGGGATCTGACCAGAACAGAATAGAGTGGTACCATCACTTCCTTTTCTGTAGATGCAACCAAGAATCACATTGGTTTTCTTGGCTGCCGCATCACATTGCTGACTCATGATCAAGTTGTTCTCCACTAAGACTCCCAGATCCCTTTCACAGGTACTATTTTCCAGCCAGGTGTCTCCCATCTAATATCTGTGCAATTAATTCTTTTTTTAATCTAGATTGAGCACTGTACATTTCTCTCTGTTAAAACCCTTTCCATTAGCTTTGGTCCAGCACTCTAATCTCTCAATGTTCCCTTGGATTTTCATCCTATCCTCTAGGGAGTTAGCAGCCTCACACTATTTGGTATCATCTGCAAATTTAATCAGCATACTCTCTAGTCCTTCATTCATCTCATTAATAAGCTCTAATAAAGAGCTTATTATTATCTAATAAAAGCTAATAAACTCAAATAACCCTCTGAAGAGTCTTATGACAATGGAACCAATGACTTTGTGAGTGCTGCACATGGCTGCTTTGAAGACATTTAAGATGAAATTCAATAACCATGATATATTTTGATTTCGATGACTCTGTCATATGGGTTGGTTTTTTAAAATCAGTTTTATGGTACATAAACCCAAAAGTGATTATTATTGTTCTTCCTTCCTCTCCCACATGTCACTGTTGTCTGCCGTGA
Organism: Phrynocephalus versicolor; assembly: GCA_023846285.1. Taxonomy (NCBI): domain Eukaryota; kingdom Metazoa; phylum Chordata; class Lepidosauria; order Squamata; family Agamidae; genus Phrynocephalus; species Phrynocephalus versicolor. The sequence continues at coordinate 9,982 of JAHTLZ010000194.1, forward strand.
CAGTATATAATAACAAAAAAACATACAATTAAAATATTAGCCTCTCAAAAAATCTTAACATTATATTCTGAAAAAATGTACTTCACAGCCTTGAGATGTGCATAGTATAATGCTAGCAAACTCTCCCCAAATTCTCAGACAATAAATATTTTTAGAATGTTTGCTGGTGTCGCATCACCTGTTATCCAATCTAGCGAAAACTTATTTTCTGATTTTTAAAAATCCTGTTTGTTTCTTTGCATAACTGTCCAAAATGTGTGTTAGCAATCCACATTTTCCAGTATTTCTCTTGCATCCATAGCATAAAACCGAGAACCTCTAGTCTGGACAGAAGGACTCAGGACATCAATTTGAAAAAAGAAAAACAATTGTAAAGGCTTTGCTGCCTCTTGTATTTTATTCAGAAAGGGAAAATTGAAAGGAATTTTATGAGTTTGACAAACAACATGTTATAGATCCGGACCTGTTGCTTTTCCATCTGATCTGGGAGGGAAAAGGGAATTGAGCCACAAGGATTCTTTTGCAACCCTTGGTGTTCCTCCCTTTCTCATGACAGGTGGAGATAAAACAAACACTTGGGATCGGTCTTACACGAGATTCCCTTCTGTGCTGCCCTCATGGGATCTTTCTTTTCTCAACCAGGGAAGAAATGAGAGAAGCTGAATTCCCCTTCCTCTGTCACTAGAAGTAACCGAGAATGAATCAAGAAAGTGGAAGGAACATCAAACACAGAAGTCGACTTCTATCCCATGAAAAAACTCATACTGGGGAGAAACCATATAAATGCATAGAATGTGGGGAAAGCTTCAATCACAATAATAACTTGAAATCACATCAAAGAACTCATACTGGGGAGAAAGGATATAAACGCATGGAATGTGGAAAGAGCTTCAGTGAGAATAGTGGTCTTAGAAGACATCAACAAACTCATACTAGCGAGAAACCATATAAATGCTTGGAATGTGGAAAGACCTTCAGTTGGAATGGTTATCTTAGGAAACATGAACGAATTCATACTGGGGAGAAACCATATAAATGCATTGAATGTGGAAACAGCTTCAGGTGGAGTT
>JAHTLZ010003692.1:0-14796 GCA_023846285.1 Phrynocephalus versicolor
ATTATTATTATTATTATTATTATTATTATTATTATTATTATTATTATCATCATCATCATCATCATCATCATCATCATCATCTTAAATTTATATATCACCCACATTAGTGCTGAGGCACTTGCTCTGGGTGGTTTAAGAAATACAATAAAAACAGAAATAATAAATACTGTACTATATAGCAAACCAATTATAACTCGGATGAAGGAGTTAATATGGGTTGATATAGAATTACAAGAATTATATAAAATGGGAGAGTTACAAGAATCCTATTGGTATAAAGAAAAAAGAACAATGTTAAAAGTTTAATAATAAGAATTCAGAATCCTTTTATAACTAATGTATTAGAGAACTGGAAGAAATGGAGACTAGCATTTTGCCCTGGAATTTCACCTTTAACCCCAGTAGTAGAGCTGGGTTTTTCAAGATATGGGATAAAGGGACTGAAGAATATATTATAAAGAAAACAGATATATAAATGGGAAGATTAGAAGAAGAAAAATAAAAATAATGTTTTTTTAAAAAGGAACAACTAAGAACTAAATTTGCAGGAGAACAATTAAACTGGTTAAATTTAAAGCAGTTGGAAGAATAGATAAAATATAATGAGAGATCTACATCTAAAGATAGGAAGCTGACAAAATTTGAAAATATTATAAAAACTATGGAGAATGGGAAGGAGGAGAGGAAGGAAAAAGGAAAAATAGGTACATTATACAAATGTTTGATGGAAGAAGAGGGTCAATAAGAAGAAAGTCTAAAAACAGTGTAAGAGAAAGATGTTGGAAGAATAGGGAAAGGGGATTGGCACAAAATCTGGAACAAAGGGTTCTTCAAAAATATGTCCATTAGAATAAAAGATGGGTATAAATTATATGGAGATGTCACCTAACTCCAAGAAAATTAAATAATATTAGTGCTAATTATTCTAATAATTGTTGGAGATGCAATAGTGAAGTAGGAAGTTAAAATGGTAAAAAGGTATGGAATAAGGTTTTCAAGAAAATTAGAGAAATATTGAAAGTTAATATTGAAAAAAGGGTGAAGGTAAAGGTTTCCCCCGCACAGGCATGCTAGTCATGCCTGACCCTAGGGGTGGTGCTCATCTCCATTTTCAAGCCAAGGAGTCAGTGTTGTGCAAGTCCATGTGAAGAGTTGTAGTGGAAAATAAAACTATAATAAATAATAATTGGAGCTTTGAAAACTTATTTTCACCAGGGTCCCGCCAGGGGATAGACAAGGCCTCTTGCTAGCAAATTTAGTTAACCCTTTCTTGGCCAAATTGGACACTATCCTTTAACCCTTCAAAAGCCAGCAAGAGACGCAGCCCAGGGAACGCTCCCTGAGCTGATAATTTATTGCCATCATGCTCTTGGCTCACGAGGTGATTTTTCACAAATAATCATCTCCAAACCCGAGGGACTTCTCTTTCCTCCAAAAAACTACCCTGCTTGTCTTTCTTTCTCTCTCTGTCTTTTCCTTCCCACCCCCTGCTTGCCCTTTTCTCTCCCTTTTCAGATTCCCTCTCTCCCTCTCTCTTCCCTCCACCCCACTAACCCTGGATGGGCTTAAAACCGTGTTCCTGCACTCTGCTGCTTCTGTGGACCTACACCATCTTGGGCAGGGCATAGCGGCCGCAGGTCAAGAGGGCTGAATCTCCAGATGGATGCCATTTCTGCAGGACATCGCCAGCAAGTAGGCAACAAGGATTGATCCCAGCCTGAGGCAGTCTATTGTCTTGTTTCCACATCCACCAGGAACTCTGTCTGGCAGCTTCCAGGCTTATTCCATTGACACTTTGGTTCCCCCATTGAATTGCTCATGTTGCTCATTGACTCACTGTTCCCCCTCCAACTTATTTACTGATTTCCTCATGTTTGCCAAGACCTCAACACAATACCCTGCTCCCCCTTATCATTGTCACACCCCTGATGTCCCATCAAGGGACAGATTAGGCCAGTCACACCTGGGCAGATGCCCAGCCCCGCATCATCAGGAACGCCTCGGGACTGCCCAGGACCATCCCTGGACCAGCCTCCGGACTGCATCCATTGGACAATCCCCAAAGACTGCCCCTGCCCACCCCCAAGGGAGGCGCCACTTTGGGGGGAAGGAAAGGGGGGGAATAAAACGTGTTGCACCATTGTCTTCCTCGCGGAACACCTCAGCACTGTCCTGGGTGGGGTGTTCGCCTACTGTTTTCTTTATTGGGCCCAATAAAAGCAGTATTTTTCCTGGATCTCTCTCCTGCTGGACTCTTTATTGGGAATAATTCTGAGGCCCAGCAGCATACAGCAGGAATAGCCTGCTGCAGACTCAACACATGGCCATGTGTGCAGCATGACTGAATGCATTTCTGTGCATGGAACACTTGTTTTACCTTCCCGCTTTTTATGGTGACACCTATTTATCTACTTCCATTTACATGCTTTCAAACTGCTAGGTTCGAAAAGCATTTATGGTGGAAGTGCAAAGTGGTAAAACGGTGTGGAATAAGGTTTTCGATAAAATTATAATATTAATATTGAAAGTTTACATTGAAATATCACCAAAACTAGCATTATTATTTTAATAGAAAATGTGGATATCAATGTAAGGATTCGTCAGATTGCCAGACTCCCTTCCCTCTTGGATCCAATAAAGAGGCATTCTTTAACAAACCAACGTGTGATTTATTATTTTCTTCTGTATCTTTGGAGGCACTTCTTCTTTTAACAACATCAGCAGGTACAACATCTTTAACAAACGGGTTATTTTTAGAGTCCTTGGAAGGAGTAAATAAAGAAAAGTTCAAACCCCCTTCTGCTCCTGTGAGGTTGGCTCCCCACCAGACCCCTTCTGGGGCTCCGCTTCCAGGGTCGGTGTTGAAGTCTGTACCCCAGCCTCCACGGAGGGTTTGGGTCCACGTCTCCCCCGTCGCCATCCCCGAATAGGAAAGTCCTCTGGAAGGGCTAAACCCCTCCTGCAGGAGTACCTCCCGGTCTGCTGTTCTTCCTCTTTCACCTTCTCCATCCATCTTTCAAAGGTGAGGTCTTGTTTTTTTTCAGTTTTCTATTATATTCTCTGGCCTCCCGCTCTCCCCAGTAGGAACAGCCCTGTTTATTTATATTTGTGTGCCCTTCTCCAATAACTCTCCACCTCAGCATGCGGCATCATCATTTTCTCCCATTTTCCCGTGTCTGGATCTTGCATCCAAACCCACTCCCATCCTGGGGGTAAGATGTGTGGCTTCCCCCTTTTAACCTCTCCCAACCCTACCTCCACCACCGTGGGTTGGTCCATTTTTCCCGCCTTCTCTGCTTCCCCAATCCGCAGGGATTCCATAAACTTCCTTCTAATCTCTTCTTGTTCTTTCTCTTCCCTTAGGTGGGCATTCCTCGCCTCCTCCCTTTTCCTCTGCTTTTCCAACCATGCCTCCCCTTCCATTTGGTCAGGTGTAGGCGGCACTCCCTTTTTCTGAGGCCCTTCAGCCTTTCCAACTCCACAATCAATAATGCAAAAAAGAGATGATAATGAATATGTCAACACCAGCTCAACTACTCACTGCAAAAAAAAAAAAAAACTGGAAGCAAAACTGGGTTTTGCATGAATGGTATAATGGAATTTGGAGTGTTGCAATTAATGATAAGCTGGCTTCTGAAATTAAGTTTTAAAAAGGAACGTTGAAGATTAATAATGAGAGATGGGGTGGATTTATAAAGACTACTGGGTAAAGGGAGAATGCCAAACCAAGATTACATATACTGTACAGTACTTTTGGAAGGGATATGGGGATAGTTAAAGAATGGAAGAGATAGCAGATATAAGTAAGGGGAAGAAATTGAGTAAGATATATTGTTCCCCAGAGTAAAGGGAGCACTGGTTGTTGTTGTTGTTGTTGTTGTTGTTGTTGTTGTTCCTGCTGCTGCTGCTGCTGTAGTTAATGTATATCATAGAATGTAGAGTTTGTTATAAAATTCAATTTAAAAAAAGAAGAAGAACCATGGGGCAAGAGGTACTCCTGTGTCTCAAACAATCCTGGCAAGCCTCCTCTCTTGTCTGTCCAGCTGTCCATAGCTTTCAGGTAGATGCTCAGATGCTGAAGGTTTCCAAACAGAGACGTTCCCTCCCACCTTCCATTGCCTGCCCTGGGAGATCACCAACATGCTTCTACTCAGTCAAAGGGCAGCGCTGCTTCAGGTGGGTAGGGGGTGATAACAAGAACCTGTGTCCTTGTCCACACTTACTGGCTCCCTTCCCTTTCTCTGAAGGTGGTTGGTGCTTCCTCTTGGGTCTTCTTGGGAGAGGCTGGTTGCCATATCTTCCTCTAGCCAGGGCAGATGTGCTGCCGTGCCAATGTGGGTGGCACCAAGAAAGCCCGGATCAGCCCTGGTGTGAAACATGGCACAAAGAGACCACAGCCTAAAGCAAGGTGAATGGCAGAGTGCCAGTGAGAGGCAGGCACGAGACAAAAGGCACAAAGCCGCGTCTAATAATAACTGATCCACTAATAATTGGGAATGGATCCTACCAAGCAATCATTCTTCTAGCATTCGAAATATTTTGTGCAGCTTCTAGTATCCCATCTAAAACCAAATTCTTTTTTATTAGTGAAAACTCTGTTACCAATTTTGGAAGTGCCAAGCTAGAGCTAGTAAGGCAGGTGCTTCATCTATAAATAACCTGAGCTTAATTCAGACTGGGAACTGTGTGAGAGCATCAAATCACAAATTTTAGTTGTATAAGCAACTAAAAGCAAACAAGAAGACAAAAGCCAGCATCGTTGACACAGTAAGAAAACTGCAATCCAGCAGCATCAAGAAAACAGTCCCTTGTCCACCCCCTGGTTCAAATGTCCAAGAATTAAGATGTTTTTATATAGTGAGGATTTTGAAGCTAAGGTTCAAAGATACATAAGTTGGCACCAAGCCGTTCGTGCTTCTCACCCTTTAGTTCAGGCATGTCCAAATGTTGGCCCTCCTGATGTTTTAGACCACAACTCCCAGAATTCTAAGCTTAGATTTCCAATGACAAAGGACTGTGGGAGCTGCTGTCCAAAACATCTGGAGGGCCAAAGTTTGGACATGCCTGTTTTAGTTCATCAAGAGAAACTTCTTCCATGCATAAAAGCATATAACAAGAGTTACATTTGCTTCATTTGAGAAACCTTGGACTGTGTGATATATTTTTTAGAAGTCTAAGCAAATTCCAGGAGATAAAGCACATAAATTCGGAGTGAATTTTGCCTGGCCATCAAGCACGGGGCTTTTGCGCAGAGACAAGAACAAAGGACAGCAGAGCAATAAAAAGAAATAAATAAAAACTGAGGGTGCAGTAGATCTGATAAATGAAATACACTACAAAAAATTAATCCGAGTATAGTGCAATGGGCTTCCCTCCCATCCACCATTTACAGGGATTCGTTGACACATGAAAATGACTGCTGCCCAGAAGTTAGGCCTTTAGGACTAAATCCCTTTAAGCTGTTTTTATCTCTCTCTCTCTCTCTCTCTCTCTCTCTCTCTCTCTCTCTCTCTCTCTCTCTCTCTGTGTGTGTGTGTGTGTGTGTGTGTGTTTTCAATGAACCAAATATGATTATTGAAGTACATTCAAATAGGAGGCAGCCATCTGTTCTGTAAGAGAATTGATATAATCTGATACATACAGTTCCACAGAAATGGAGCATCAAATGGTGATTCAGACCCACTGCAGACATTATCCCTGAGCCTGCCAAGTGGATCCTATGGCTAAAGCACACCACAGACGTTCAATTCATCCTGTGCATGAGACAAATAGTTTGGCAGCAGACTGTTCAACAGTGCCGATGTGTCATTGTCTGTATATTAACAGGGGCAACCGCTAGCCCCCACTAGCTTGTTTTTGCCAGGATATGTCAGCCGACATCTTCCAGGCAAGTGATGGCAAACCTTTTAGAAACTGAGCAGCCAATCTGTGATTCAAAACCCACTATTTTTTGCAAAGCGCCAATAGAGCAATTTAACCTGACTCCAGGTGGCTGTGAAGGGGTGATGTCGGGTGCCCACCAGGAAGGGCTCTGAGTGCCACCTTAGGCACCCATGCCATAGGTTCACCAACATTGTTCTAAACGATAAAGCAAAGTGTGCTGCTTATATACTCCCCCACAGTATTTAAAGCCCTCTCTGGGTGCTTGATAATGTACAGTAAATAAGCAGGCTACACCTATAGAGGTAAAGGTAAAGGTCCCCTCCCTTGCACAGGCGTGCTAGTTGTGTCCGACTCTAGGGGTGGTGCTCATCACCATTTTCATGTCAAACAGCCTGTGTTGTTCAAGTCCATGGCCACATGGCCGGCATGGCTGCAAAGAAACACTGTTTTGCCTTCCTGCTTTTTACAGTGGTACCTATTTAACTACTTGCATGTACATGCTTCCGAACTGCTAGGTTGGGATGTTTAACATGTCACCTATAGAGACATGCTAAATATATGCTTACTTATTAAAATGTGCTTATTAGATGACAAATATATTTTGTACAAATTATAAAACTGACAATAGTGTACAGTATATCCAAAACATATAGGTATGCTGTTTTTATATTATCCTGTTTCTGACACACACACACACTCCAACTTCCTAGTGCTGTAACACAGAATCAGGGCACGTGAGATCAAAGCAGCAGGATTTTTTTATTATTAGGGATAATAATTCAACCTGACATCATTCTTTGACTTTCCTATTCCCTCTGAATTTAGCTATAGTCTTCCCTTACATGGATTAAATAAGTTTCTCATACAAGAGTACTTTGTCATGAACTATCCTTTTTATAATGTGAGTGAGAGAGCCTTGTGTTACAGCAGTTAAATTGCTGTGCTGACACCAAAACTGTGCTTATGGCTGAGGGTTCAATCTCAGGTAGCCGGCTCAAGGTTCACTCAGGCTTCCAGCCTTCAAAGTCAGTAAATTAATTGTTTAACTTGCCAGGGGGGTGCAATGTGTAGCCTGTATAATTATACTATAAACCTCCCAAAGAGTGCATTAAATGCTCTGCGTGGTATATATAGTAAGTAGCACCCTTTGCTTTGGTTTTTGAGGAATTGTAAACACAACTTTTCTAGGTTGTTCCTTTAAAATGTGCCTGTAGGGACTATTGTGATAACTTCAACATTTAGGAGTACACCTATTTTAACATCTAATTCTAATTCTCTGTTTATTTACTTATGTTGCAGGTGCCCCCACTCCCTCCCTCCTTCAGATCCTCAGCCGGCGCTTTCCAAGAAGTTCCGGGCTCAGTGACTTGCTTCAACGTTTTATTTGTCAACAAAACAGAATTAACATTCTCAACCTCGGTAGCCTCCCCTTCCCGGATCAAAGGCTCCGTCTCTGAATAATGTCCTTCCACCAGTCCTCCCGAGTCTTCAGGCTCAACTGTCCATCTGCCAGTCATAAAGACCCCTTTTTCATTATAGCTCGGACTCAGGATAGACCCAGTCATATCTCCTGAAGCTCAGGTGTTCACCCTCACAAGTCCTAAGGATGCGGTCCTGGGTCCTTCTTTGCAGGCAGGGCCGGCGCGTCCATTAAGGCGAACTAGACAGTTGCCTAGGGCACCAAAATGGACAGGATGGCGCACCTCCTTCCTCGCAACTTATTATTATTCAATTGTACCTCCCAAAAATGGTTTCCCATGGCTCAGTGGGGATTCAGACTCAGGTCTCCTAAATCCTAGTCTATCACTCTATCCCTGTAGTACTTTGGGTAGCAATATCTCAATGTACATGCCATCAACTCACCTTTGACCTATGGCGACCCCATGAATGAGTGACATCCAAAATGTTATGTCCCTCAACAACCCTGCTCAGTTCTAGTAAATTCCTAGTGTAAGAATTCTTACGCTGAAGGATGACCTTCTATAACAAGATAAGGAAGCTGCCATGTTTTAACTGGTCCCTTTCCCAATTACACAAAATGACCCCTCTCTCTCTCTCTCTCTCTCTGTTTTTATAGGATGATGAAGAGAGAGAGAGAGAAGATTGCTCCTATTCACATCCCTTGGCTCGAGCTGATGGTACCACTGAGCAACCTTGGGTATGTTTTCACTGGGGTGGTGGAATTTTTCTAAACTCTGTGAATACGAGAGGTACAATCTATGAGACGCAGCAAAGTGTCTTGGCCTCACTCTATTCTTCCTCTAGTCAACTTTGCCAATGCACAAACCTTCCTCCAAAGGACCACCACCGATATATCAATAAATTTGTAAAATCCTGTCTTGTATATACATACATAAAATCTTCCATATATGTGTATCTGTATATGAAGGGAGAGAAAAACCCAGTAGCATAGTTTTGCTGGCAATTACAATTAAAATAAGAGGAAATAAATCATAGAGAACTATGTCTTAGGAAACCCCGCTTGGTGTGTATTTTAGGACCTAGGAAGCAAACCTGAGTGTAACTTGAAAGCTCAACCTACAGGTACGTGGTTTTGTCCAGCAACTAGAACCAGTAGGTGGCATAGTAGAAGAGTGGAGCTATTCATTAGGTACTCTGTTAGATTTATTAGTTTTTCTATATATATCACTGCTAGTACAAATGAGAATTTTGAACAGCCCATTAGTAAGAGCTGGATTTTCACTTTGTTTCATACAATAGGAAAAGATGCAAGCAGGCCTTAAAAATAAAACCACGGGCTTTAAGTATAGAAATATTGTATTGCTACATCAGTGTCTGGATATCAGGAATGAACAGGATGAGGGTGAATAAATTGAAACTTAATCCAGACAAACAAGAGGTGTTCCTAGTTAGCCAAAAAGCAGATCAGGGAATAGGGACCCAGCCTGTCCTGGGTGGAGTTACGCTCCAACTGAAAGTTTAGGCACACTCCTAGATGTGTCTCTAAGCCTGGATGCTCAGGTTTTGGTGACGGCTGGGAGTGCCTTTGCACAGTTAAAACCTGTTGGACAGCCAGGCCCATTCCTGGAGAGGTTTGACCTCAACCCAGTGACACATGCCTTAGGGCTCTATCACACATCCTTTAAAATGCTGATTAAATTTCAAGATAAAGTGTTTCCAAAAATATTGTCCCCATGGCAACTGGGCTTTTAAAAAACTGGTTATGCCCCCTTTAGCAAGTTTTCCATGAGCTACTGGAGAAGTTGGGAATTTTTTGCTCTGGTAAAAAAATGTGAGCCAGAAGTCCATGGGAGCTCGCATATGATCTGGTTTTCTGCTCCCCCCCCCCAGCCCTGACCAGCTCATCCTGGGGCTGGTTCGTGCTTTTTATTTTTTTATTTTTAAATTTCTCCTCCCCCCCCCCAGTGCTGATTAGCTGGCCTTAGGGCTGTCAGCGCTGTTTTTTTGTTTGTTTTTTTGTTTTCATTTTTTCCCTAGCCCCACCAGCTCCTGGGACTGGTTGTGTTTTTTGTTTTTTTTAATTTCCCCTCAACCCTCCCCCAGTGCTGATCAGCTGGCCTTCGGGCTGTCAGCACAGTTTTTTAAATTGTTTTTCATATTTTTCCTAATGCCACCTGCTGGCCGTGGGGCTGAACTGTGCTTTTATTTTTTAAAAAAACTTTGTATGTGGGAATGGAGATCCCACATCTTCAGTCATGTCACCGAGAAAGAAGAAAACCTGGACTTTCACTATATCCGGATCTTCTCCAAGGTGAGATAGCGGCCTTAGTTACATCCCATCTGGATGACTGCAACACAGTCTATGCGAGGCTTCCTTCGATAAGGCATGGAAAACTTCAGTGGGGTCCAAACACTGCAGACAGATTGTCAATTGGGCCTGGTCACAGGAATCACATAGGGCCCACATTACAACCACTCCACTGGCTGCTGATCCATTTCTGGTGCACAATCCAAAGGGCTGGTTTTAAGCTATAAAGCCCTACATGGCTTTTGCCCAAGCCATCTCAGAGACTGTGTCTCCCTGTATGAGGCTGTTCAGGTGTCGAGGTCATTAGGGGAGGCCTTTCTCTGAAGCCCAACATCCTCACAGGTGCTCTTGATATTGGAGGGGTGTGCTGATTTCACTGCTCCCAGACTTTGGAACTCCCTCCCACTGGAGGCCAGGCTGGCTCCATCTTTGTCCTCCTTCCATAAGCAGAACAAGAACTTTCTCTTCAGTCAAGCTTTTCCTTAGTGACAGTGACAGACCACCTAGGAAAAAATTAAAACGAGAGGGCTGTTTCTAAAGTTGTTTTAGCAATGCTTTGCCTAAAATTCTTAATATGATCTTATTGTTGAATAGTTCACTGTTTTTAGCCTTCCTGTTGTGTTTTGATGAGGCGAGCCATTGGTAAAATATTTTAAATAAATAAAAGAAAATGACTACAATTATGACTGATATTTAGCACAGTTAGGTGCCTTTGTGAGAATTTTGGCCAAAGAAAATTGGGGGTTACAATCCTGCATCATATAAACCCATCACATGAGTACACACAGGCAGACAATGTTAAGCAGTTATCCATGGCACCTGGATATAATTATTCTGACCTTTTCTTGTGATTACACTATTCATCTGTGTCTTGGTAAATGACTATTCATTTATACACAGAAATAGTTAAATCTTATATTACATACAGTTAAATCAGTTAAATCTTATATTACATACATTTTGTTAAAAGTTACATTACTTGACAGTTTCTTGAACAAGCAACAAGGGTTTTTCCAGCTCCCTCAAATAAAAATGACCAGAATTGCTATGTTTCAGTGTGCTGTCTGGAGACGCAGGGAGAGGCTGTTCTCCCCCAGGCGCCCAGGTAGAAAGAGGAATCTCAGGATGGGTGGAGCTGGAGGAGGATAAATTTTGATTTTAGGGATGAGGTGGTTTAAAGTCTACACAGGGCCTTCTACTTACCACTTCCCCGCTGACAGTATGGTTCAGTGGCCTGGGCGGGGGTGGAGTTTAGTGGGCTGCACTTGTGCAGCATTGACACAGCAAAAAGCCTGGAGCAAGCGGAACAACCCTTGTGTGGCTGTGACCCAAGCTGGGAAAAGAACCCCAGGATCAAAACCAACCGTTGAGCTTTCTCACGGCAGCAACACAGGACCTTTAAAAGAAAGCAAAAATATTTTGCTGCAATGAGTGTTCCAAACACTCCAGTAGCACCATAAGGCCTTTTGGGGGGGGGGGGAAATCTCCCCATTATGTAAGGCTGTGTGGGATGCCAGTCCTAACGAGAACGGCATCTGTGCTTGCAGTTGCTAGGTACACTGAAAAACTCACGTTGGGTTGCCATATTACCTGATTGGCCGGGTTTTACTTGCACATTAGATCCACTTACTCAGCTTCCTATCACAACTCTCTCCCTAGCCCTCTGGTCCAGAGACACTTCTAGCCTTCCTCCTGACCCTTATCTGCCCTACATCTGTGACATCACAAGGGCCTATAATACAGAGAGCAGCCTGCTTCTCTGCTGGGAATAATGTTCCAATCGTGTGTTCGCTTTTTCAGGTTTTGACCTTGAAATGTAAGGGAATGGGATTCTCCTGACTCGGTAAATCTAGTAATACAGTATGAATGAGAAATATTTCACTAAGGTCATTTTATTCTCAGAGACACAAGAAAGTTACATCGCAGGAGGAAGTGATACCAGTATTAGACCACTAAACATTCAAGCAGTTTGCTAGTTTTTGCAGATCAAATGCCACTTCCTCGGGCATGTGCTGGTGTCCACTTGTAACATTAGTGTAGTGGGTGGGTGTTTTGTGTCATTATAGTCATGACTGACTCTTCGTGACTCCATGTCCATGGAGTTTTCTTGGCAGGAATACTGGAGTGGTTTGCCAGTTCCTGCTCCAGGCGCCTACAACACCTGGTGTTTCCTGGTGGTCACCCATCCAAGTACTAACCAGGGCCGACCCTGCTTAGCTTCCAAAATCCGGCGTGACTGGATGTGCTTAGGGCATCTAGGCAGCGTTGTTAGTGTAGAGAAGTTCACAAACGTTAGTGGCAGATGGTTGCAGCCTTCTTTCTTAGAGGTAAGTTAGAAGACACACAGGGTTCATTGGAAGTGTGGCTTTCAAACTCTAGCTCAGGTAGCTGTTGACTGAATAATCAATCTCAAGCTTAACAAACCAATAAACAAACAGGCATTATGCATCTACTCTCCTCCCACAAGCTGGCACAACCACCTGCCATGAACTATGGGGACTCTAATTTCTCTGCACTATCAACAAGACACGCATGCATGCCTGAGGAAGTGGACTTTGATCAGCACATGGTATGCTTTTTTAGTTGTTTAATAAAGGGGACATCTACTCCTGCATCATGCAAGGACCACATGGCACTCTTCAATATTTTCAGAACAAACTTAGTTGCTCTGAAGTCTGTTTTTAAAATCTGGAGCAAAAAAGCTCTAGCAGATCTTTCAGAAATTACTGCAAGAGCTTCTTTCAGATGTTAATCTGCCATTTCCTCATCCCTGCTCTATCTGAATGTTCATTCATAGTCTTAATATCGGGATCTTGAAACTTGAATCAATGGTATGGTATTGGACATGACTCCACGTGGTTTGAAACAGATAATGCATTATTACTCCATATAAACATTGTTCCCATTTATCTACAATCTGTAATATATCTCTGGCGTCCTCTATAGAGAATATATTCTTCTCAATTAACCTTCTGATTAAGTATCCACACAGGTCTTGTCTCAGGTCTGATAATGATATACTGTAAACAACAAATTTATAGCATTCACTTTTATTACTAAATCAGCACTCAGCAACCAAACAGACAATGGGTTCAGCAGAAAAGATAAGTTTTAAAAGGGTTCTGAAACATTTTTTGTAATCAAGACTTTTCACAGACCAATGAAATCTGAATTAGATTACATGTCTACCCCCCAAAAGGCTCTGTTTGGAAGCATTCAGTTTCAGTGCTAGACTAGTTCTACACAAATGGAGAAAAGGAGAAAAAAATTAGAAGAGAAACTCATTTTCAAATCAATTCCTCATTATTTTCACAGGGTTTTTTTAAAAAATTACTGTGTGCCATCTTGAGTCCCCGTATTGGGAGGAAGGCGGCCTATAAATATGACAAATAAATAACATTAGGCAGCTGATTTCTGAAGTGGATGAGCTGTGGGTGTCCTCTGCAAAGACTGTAAAAACCAGACACTGTCAGATTTAGTGCTCATCTGCCGTTAAAATGAACAAAAATCCAACAGAGAAGACCTTTTAAAAGAAGATTTCTCCACGAGAGAGAGAGAGAGAGAGAGAGAAAGAGAGAGAGAGAGAGAGAGAGAGAGAGAGACCAATTTCATGAAGAGACATTGCTCTCTTAAACACATAAGATGTGTAGTTTTAAAAATGAGTTTGGACAAATGTGTGTGACGCCCGTTCACATAGGGAAGAGGGACAAAGGCACCATATGGTTCTATTAAGTCATGAAGGAATTTGACTGATAATGAGTATGTAAACCAGGATATTAAGGTCTAAATTACCTTACCAGATATTATTTTACCAAAACAAAAACAAGTCTAAAAGCATATTTCTTTAGGAGAAAAATGGGGATGATTGTTAACTGTTCTGCCTTCCCATAAATTCAGCGTTAGCTTTGTACTTTGTACTCCTAACCCCCCCCCCTTTTTAAACAACTAATACACTTGGTTGCAAGGTCCTTCTACAGCCCATGTTTTAGAACTCAAGGAAACATCTATAAGACTGGAAAAGACTATCTTTGACATTCCAACAAATGTTGACTTTAGTGTCTAGACCAGGAGTGATAATGAGCTCAGCTGTCCACATTAAGGCAAGGCAATCCTGCTTATCAAGAACAGTACACAGAATAGAAATAGGGCTGTATACGAGTCTCATCCAAGGCAGAAAGAAATGCCACAGGGAAAAAAAGCATATGAAATCAAGATCTAGTATAGATCTACATAACTCAGCCTTCTGAATGCCAGCTATTTCTAGATGTCCTTTATGACAACTATTATTAATGATTCTCGGCCATATTGATGGAGATAATTAGTTACTGTGATTATACATCTGGAGAGTGCCAAATGTGGAGCTGGTTTTATCACTCCAAGGCTGGTTTAAAAGCCTCAAATCCACTACTTTCCCATCAGCTCTGTATAGAGCTGATGTGTTCTCCAGGCCTGGTAGCCTAATACACATAGCTGTGTGTGAACAATGCACACAATTGCGTGATGACCAATGCACACAATTGCGTGATTAATCGTTGCACTAGATATAACTTTTTGCCACTATGTTTCAGCCTTAGTGTGGAGGACACAAAATAAAAAACATGTATGTGTGTGTGAATTGGGAGCAGACGCGTGTCTGTGAAGGCAGGCCCGCACCCATTCCTACGAGCACATGTCAATTAGGCAAGGACAAAATTAGACCCCCGCATCCGGCTGCAATCCTTGATATCGTCACAAGCACAATGCAAACAAACCTGGTCCATATTGGCCCAGCCGTTCCCCAAAAAGAAATGGCAGAGAAGCTCCGGTTTCTTTCCCTACAAGCAAACAGGCTTGGTAACAAGGTTAGGGGTGATTGACAGTGGATTCAATACTTTGTTTCCCCTGGACATGTGCCCCCCCCAGCCTCAGGAAAGTAGGGGGAATGGGGCAACCCCTTGCTCCCCAGTAGACCAGACCTTGGCATGCCTGGGGGGGGGAGAAATCATCTCATATTAACCCCTTTTCATCACTGCATCGTTCCCTGCACAGCCAAAAAGGCACCAAGAAGTTTTTTCTCTTTCCCTCTTTTCCCTTCTTCTTCGCCTTTCTCTTTCTCTCTCTTCCCCAAATAAAGGTTCCTCCACCTCTCCCCTCTGTGTCCTTCCTCTCCCTGCCTTCCAGTAATATCCCCGACCCCTCCATTT
>JAHTLZ010000195.1:17754-27992 GCA_023846285.1 Phrynocephalus versicolor
TCTTTCTTTCTTTCTTTCTTTCTTTCTTTCTTTCTTTCTTTCTTTCTTTCTTTCTTTCAGTTCTCCAGTATTCCACAAGAAGTCCATCAATTAGCCCAAATAAGGTGAAAAGGAACCTCTCCAGAATATATGGTATGTAAAATTGTAGAAGACACCTTGAAGGCTGGCATTTTTGTTGCTGTGGTTGCACAATGGATCAACAAGAAGGACTCCTCTCTGTAGAATAATCACAACTATACACAGGAAGAAAGCAACTTTGCACAAATCAATGAAGCAACATTTAGAGATGGGTATAGGCCATGGGTTCAGAGGTTCGTGCTGGTTTGTTTACCAATGAAATAGATGTTTTGTACCGCATCGTATCATTTTAACTTGTAAACCACCCAGAGTTCCAGATTGGAAGATGGGCGGTATAAAAACAAAACAAATAAATAAATAATAACTAAATGCTTCTGAAAACAACTTCTGCCAGTGGGCCCCTGTGGGTAGTGCCCGTAGCTTCCTTGCCCTGCCTTCTCCAAGGGCTGCTTCTGAGTGGGTGTCTGCTGCAGGAGATGGGCCTGGGTAGCACTGAACACCAATTAGTTCACTAAATGAACTGGCACACATTGCTGAACTGGTGGTTCGTGCCCACCTTTAGTTGTATTTAATTCATCAGGATTTGTTAGTGAAGCTACAGTAGGACCCCTGTATCCACTGATTCATTATCCACTGATTCAGTTATCCACGGTTGGCAGAGGAAAAAAATTAAATAATTCAGCAGCCACAAAGCAAGCTATTGTCACAAATAGCATCTGTAAAGCAAGCTACTGTCTCAAAACAGCAGCCATAAAGCAAGCTACTGTCTCAAAACAGCAGTCATAAAGCAAGCTACTGTCAGGAAACAGCCATTTGGGGGTGGGCAGGCACACATTCTCTCTTATCCACGGTTTTCATTATCCACTAGAAGGCCTGGAACCAATCCCCAGCGGATACCGGGGTCCTACTGTACATGTAAGCCTCAGAAAATTAAGCACCACTGTAAAAAATGGAGAGTGAGAGTGAGAGAGAGAGAGAGAGTCCTGTACAAACTAAACATTGATAGACAAACTAAACATTGATAGGATTCCAAAGAAGAAAGTGTCACTCAGAACTTGTTTTCATCCACTCATTTTTTCAACCAGATTCATGAAAGAATTTCACCAGTAGAAATTTCAAGGCAATGGGCTTAACCTAACGCCAAAATCTAGAGACAATCAAAAGATTAATAAAAATGAGTTTCCATTAGAGAAAAATGATTTCTTAAGCCCTCCTTCCTTCCTTTTTTCCTTCTTTCCTTCCTTCCTTCCTTCCTAGTACAGTTTCCATTGTGTTAAAAAGGTACAGTATATTAACAATAGTCCCTTTTTTCTGCTGCATAACCCCGCTCCCCACCTACCAATAACTTAATTAGACCCATCTGACCTTTGTTTAACCTTCTCTTATGTGTAACACCTACGCTGATTGTAACAGACAGAAAATTATGAACCAACAAACTCCAAAGTAATGAAGTGAAAAATGTGAGTTGTGAACTAATGGGTTGGAAACTAACCAGCTGTGAGCTGGGTCAATGGTATACTTCAAGCCATTGTTTGGAGATCACTAATCTGATGTGAATTTCAGACTTGACTTCACACCTGGGAATGGCGGAAGCATGTCAACCTGTCACTTTACTTTAGACAGTTCTTCAAGTTGAAGTAGATACAACACAAAAGAAGGCACATTTTTAAAGACACCCATGGTCTATAAAGTGCAGTAGATGTGTGTAATAGAGATGGGCACGACTTAGCGAAATTTTCATTTTCATTTTCATTTTTTTGTTTTGTTTCTCAACGAAAATGAAAATGAATTTTTTTTCAAAATCAAAACAGAAATGGAAACAAAACGAAAAATTTTGCCGTATTTATCGTTTCTGTTACTGCAGACACACTGTACTGCAAAGAATGCTAATGAAACACAATTTTTTTGTTTTCATTTCGTTTTTTCATTTTCGTTTTGTTACAAAAACGAAACGAAAAATGTTCCAAAAAATCACCGAAAAACGAAAACGAACCGAAACGGACCCCCTAAACGAAAAATGTCAAACGAAAAATAATTTTTTTTTAGTCGTGCCCATCTCTAGTGTGTAATAATTCTTGGTTGCACAATAGCTATACATCCATGTAGGCGTAACAGCTGAATATGGCTTGATTTATCTAACTTTCTATTTCATTTTTCTAACCTCACTACTAGATGCAATGGTGGATTCTTGTTTGATTGGTATTTCACTAAGAATTTCTAGTTCTCAGGAGTAGGGATGTGATCTCAAGCCAGACTAAAGTTGCACCTGAAACTTGATTCAAGATAGACTTTGTTTGTTTGTTTGTTTGTTTAAAAACAAAAAGCAACTCAACCCCAGAAAACCAAGTCTGGCCTGATTTGTGTTTCTGACTCGGAACCCACCCACCCCCTTCATTTTATTCTGCGGTTGAAGAAGCCTGTTTTTAAAACTGACCCATAGAATCATAGAGTTAGAAGAGACCTCTAGGGCCATCTAGTCCAACCCCCTGCCATGCGGGAACCCCCATCACAGGACTCTCAACAGATGGCCATCCAGTCTCTACTTAAAAACCTCCAAAGAAGGAGACTCCACCATCCTCCTTCTTAGCAGCATATTCCATTGCCGAACAGCTCTAACCGTCATGAAATTCTTCCTAATGTTCAAATGGAATCTCTTTTCTGTAGTTTGAAACCACTTTCCCTATCCTAGTCTCCGAAGCCATGGAAAACAAACCAGTCCCTTCTTCAATGTGACATCCTTTCAAATATTTAAACATTGCTATCATATCCCCTCTCAGTCTTCTTTTTGTAAGGCTAAACATTCCCAGCTCCCTAAGCCACTCCTCGTAAGACATTTCTTCCAGACCTTCAACCATCTTTCCATTCTTTCATGCCACCAGATCCTCCCAGCCCATGCTTCTCCAGGTTGCCACACAAAAAAAAAAAGGCCAGAATAACATTCACTAGATGTCAGGTCTTCTTGGTTGTGGCACCAGTCCTGTGGAACAATCTCCCAGCTGAGTTGCGTGTGATCCCCTCCCTACATACTTGCTTAAGATGTGGCATTTCATTGAGGCCTTTGACAGCAACGTCTTATAAATTTGCCACTTGCCCTGGTCGCCCTACACAACAAGTAACATTTGCACTGTTTTTGGCTCTGTGATCTTTTAACTGCTATTTGTTTTCTATCATAGTGCTCTTATCATTTGATTGATTGTCACTTCAATGTGTCTGGAGGATTGCCTCGGGAGTGACTTTTTTTCTTTGGTGCTGCAGTGCAACAAGGGGCTCTGGACCTGGGTAGCGGTGGGTGGCTCTGCCCACTTGCCCCTCCCTCCACCTGTTTTCCATGTTGGCTATTTTTTTTGTACTGTGGTCCAGCCTCCAGCAGTGTCCGTGGGGGGCAGTGGACTCTCCCCCTGTTTGAAAAGTTTGAGGACCCCTGCTTTAAGATGTGCTGCAATCCATATATGATAGTGTATCTGGCAGGAAATATACAACCACCACTAGTGCAGATCATGATGTTAATGTGCAATAATATATTAGTAAACAAAGACAAATAAAAACAAAAACATCAAAAAAAACCCAAACATCTGATTCAAAACAGATAAATTCCAAAGCTGAAATTTCCAGATATGAAGCCAGTTCACATATTTCTTCAAAATTATTCACTATAATGAGTGTTGCCCCTCCACTTTTTCTCCCCAACAGGCTGCCGACATGCAGAACCAAATAAAAATAAAATTAAAATTAAAAAATTAAAAAAATGTAAAGGCTGATTTATTTTTGGCTATTGGCTAAATCTTTCTATAATTCATGTGACATTTAATTTTCCATCTTTCTACTGTGCCTGTACAAACACCTTTGTTCGTCTCTTCTTTGGAAAGGCTTGGCGGGAAGGATTCCTTTTATTATCTCCCCCTTCAAATTTAGCCCTTGGGTTCTAATTCATCACTTGCTATTATAGGCAAATGGGACTGCATCGCTCGTTTGCCTTCCATTTGATTATTCTTAACTATTCGCTGCCATTCAAGTTTATAGCCATGCTATAAAACATGGCTTAATAGGCCACTAGCCCAAGATGGGGTATTATCCTATTATTGAACCATGGGAGACAGCAAATTATCACTACTGCTGATTCCTCTCCCTCCCCCCCGCTCCCCTCCCCCATTTCCCGTGGGGCGTCCAAGTGTTCACAGACCAAAGAGAGTGATTAGGCAAGCACAGTTCTATATGAACGGCTGGAAAACTCTTGTGTTTTCATGATCTGTCTGTTGCTGTTGTAATCCAGTCATAGAATGTTGAAATTGGAAGGGGCCAGCAAGGATATCAAGTTCAACCCCCTGCTCAATGCAGGAATACAAATCATTCGAGCACTGACTATCTCTCAGGGCAATTGATTCCATTTCTGTACTGCTGTAAATGTTTAGGTTTCCTGATATTCACCCAAAATCAGGCTTCTTGTAACAGAAGCCCATTCTTGTATGTCCTGCATTCTGCGTTAACCTCTCCTCTATAGCACAGCCTTTCAAGTATTTGAAAAGTGCTATCATATCTCCCACCATTCTCCTTTTCTCAGGGCTAAATATGCCCAGTTATTTCCATCTTTCCTCATAAGACTTGGTTTTCACTCCCCTAAGCATCTTAGCTGCCCTCCCTCCTTGGAACTTGCTCCAATTTGTCTGCATCCTTCTTGAAGTGTAGTGTAAAGAACTGGACACAGTACCCCAGATGAGTCCTAACCAGTGCTGAACTGAGGGGAACTAGCAACTTGTGGGATCTGGAGACTATACTTCTGTCAATGAAGCCTCAAACTAGCATCTTGCCTTTTTTGTACCGTGGTCACCCACCCTTTCGTGGTTCATGTACTGCAGTCCCGCTATATCGCGGGACCACAGTACCCCGAAAGGGCTTGAGGGAAAGGAGGGAAGGTTTTGACTGCATGGCCCAGAGCCATTTTCAAAGACCTTGTGCCGCTGGCCTGCATCCTCCTTGGGGTGCAGGCAAGCAGTGTGCAATGTTTAAAGGGCTCTGGGCCGTGGAATCAAGTGCTTAGCTCCGTGGCTGGGAGCCCTTCTAAAGACCGTGCGCCGCTGGCCTGCATCCCCCTTCGACTTGCAGGTGAGCGGTGCACGATCTTTAAAGGGTTCTCAGCCGTGGAGGCAAGCGATTGGCTCCGCGGTGGGGAGCCCTTCTGAAGACCGCACAATGCTCGCCCGTATCCCCCTCAGAGGTGCAGACGAGCATGTGCAATGTTTAAATGTCTCCTGGCTGTGGAGCCAATGAACATAAGAACATAAGAACATAAGAAGAGCCATGCTGGATCAGGCCAAAGGCCCATCTAGTCCAGCTTCCTGTATCTCACAGCGGCCCCACCAGATGCGTTTGGGAGTGCATGCTCCTCTGCATCTGGCCCTTGAAGTACCCCGGTTTTAAGCCTGGAGATTACACATCTCCCTCATGGTTTGTAATCTGTGATGGACTTTTCCTCCAGGAATCTGTCCTGTCCCCTTTTGAAGGCATCTGGGCAAGATGCCATCACCACATCCTGTGGCAGGGAGTTCCCTAGACTAACAACGCGCTGGGTGAAAAAATATTTTCTTTTGTCTGTTCTTACTCTCCCAGCCCTCAATTTGAGTGTATGTCCCCTAGGTCTGGTATTTTGTGAGAGGGAGAAGAGCTTCCCTCTATCCACTTTACTCATGCCCTGCATTATTTGTACGTCTCAATCATATCCCTCCTCAGGCACCTTTTTTCCAGACTAAAGAGCCCCAAATGTTTTAGCCTTTCCTCATAAGGGAGGTGCCCCAGCCCAGTAATCATTTTAGTCGCTCTCTTCTGCACCTTTTCCAGTTCCACTATGTCTTTCTTGAGATGCAGTGACCAGAATTGTACACAATACTCCAGGTGCGGCCTTACTATCGTTTTGTATAATGGCATTATAATGTTGGCTGTTTTATTTTCAATCCCCTTTTTGACAATCTTTAAAGGGCTCTCGGCTGTGGAGCCAAGCGCTTGGCTCTGTGTCCGGGAGCCCTTTCTAAATATCGCCCTGCACCCCTCCCCCACCTGAATTGTGCCCCCCACCCGACTTGCATCTGCATATTGCGGATTTTCAATGATCACAGGTTGGGTGGATCCCTAACCCCCACGATAGGCGGGGGGTTACTGCAGCTGCATCACACTGTTGGCATATGTTTAGCTTGTGATCTGTGACAATTCCAAGATCCTTCTTACTCACAGTATTGCTGAATCACGTGTCCCCCATCTTTTAGTTGTGTGTTTGATTTCTTTTTCCTATGTGCAGTACTTCATATTTATTTATCCCATTTAAATTTTATTCTGTTGCTTTCAACCCAGTGTCCAAGCCCATCTAGATTATTTTGAATATTGTTTTTGTCTTCCAGGAGATTAGCTATTTTAACCATTTTTGCCCCATTCACCAATTTGATTAGCATCCTCTGCATCCCCTCATCCAGGTCATTAATTAAAATGTTGAAGAGCACTGGGGACAGAAGTGAGCCCTGGGGTACTTCATTTCTACCTCATCCCAGTTTTGAGAAGGATCCGTTAATCACCACCCTGTGAATACAATTCTGTAGCCAGCTGAGAAACCATCTGACAGTTGTTCCATACATCCCACACTTAGTTAGCTTGCTAATCAGAATATCATGGGGTACTTTGTCAAATATTTTGCTGAAGTCAAGATACACTATGTCTACAACCTACCCTCTGTCTCTCAGGGTGGTTACTCAATCAAAAAATTAGATACGATGATTCGTTTTTGACAAATCTGTATTGGCTTCTAGTTATTACTGCATTGTTTCCTACATGCTTGCGTAGTGACCACTTTATAATCTGTTCCAAAATTTTAACCTCACCTGGATGATTAAATCTCTACATTTAAGACCCATGTTTCAAGATAGGATTGACAATAGAAAAGAGTGTGTCCCATTTAGAGATGGGAATGACTCAGCAAAATTTTTGTTTTCGTTTTCATTTTCATTATGCAACGAAAATGAAAATGAAAATTTTCCAGAAAATGAAAATGAAAATGAAAATGAAAATGAAACGAAAAATTTTGCCCCGTTTTTCATTTTCGTTATGGCAGACACATTCCAACGAAAAGAATGCTAACGAAAATGAAAAAATTTCGTTTTCATTTTGCTTTTTTCGTTTCGTTTCACAATGAAAACGAAAATGAAAAATGCACAAAACCCCCCCGAAAAACAAAACCGAACCGAAACAGACCCCAAAATGACAAATGACAAACAAAAAATTATTTTTTTTGAGTCGTGCCCATCTCTAGTCCCATTCTATGAAGAAGGACAGCAAAGATGGAATCAGACTGAGTTCCTGTTGGAGGAAGTTCCAGAGTCTGAGACCGGCCACAGAGAAGGCCCTCTCCTGGGCAGGCTCATAAATGAAGATACAGTATGGTATTAGAAATCGTTTGGGCCCAAGCTATTTAGGGTTTTATCAATTAGAATCAGCTATTTGAAATGTGCCTGGAAATGGGTCAGCAGTAGAGATGGGCACGACTCAGAAAAAATTTTCGTTTTCGTTTTCATTTTCGTTTTCGTTTTCGGCTAGGGTCCGTTTCGTTTCGTTTCCGTTTTCGTGAGCTAATTTCAAAATTTTTCGTTTCTCCCCATTTAGCTCCATTATGTGTTTTTCCAGTAACAAAAAACGAAAATTGGCTCAAAATTAGTCGTTTCGTTTCCGTTTTCGGTCCATTTTGAACCATTTTTTGTTTTTTTTTCGTTACGTAACGAAAACGAAAAAACGAAAACAAAAACGAAAATACCGCTAAGTCGTGCCCATCTCTAGTCAGCAGTCAATGGAGCTGCTGTAAAAGATCTCTCTCTCTCTCTCTCTCTCTCTGTGTGTGTGTGTGTGTGTGTGTGTGTGTGTCGGTGTCGGTGTCGGTGTCGGTGTCGGTGTCGGTGTGTGTGTCAGTGTGTGTGTCGGTGTCGGTGTCAGTGTCTGTATGACCAGCCCAGGTTAGCAATGAGTATTTTAGATATGCAGAAGTTTCAGTTCATTTTCCAAAGGCAAGCCCATGTAGAGTATTCATCCAATGGAAATGCATTTAAAGTATATATGACCATGGCTGTCTCCAGGGCACAACTGCTTACAACCACCTCTTATAATATCAAATAACTTAGTGTCAACAATGAAGTCCTTGAAGTTTTTAGGTACTATTATATCTCAAGATTTAAAATGGTCATCTAATATTAAAAGTGTTATTAGGAAAGCACAGCAAAGAATGTTTTTTTCTGTGTCAACTTAGGAAGTTCAGACTGCCAAAAGAACTGTTGATTCAATTCTATAGAGGTGTTATTGAATCTATCATCTGTTCCTCTGTAACTGTCTGTGACTAACCAGGACAGATATAGACTTCAACAGATAACTGGAACTGCAGGAAAAAAAATATTGTTACTAATTTGCCATCTATTGTGGAATTGTATACCGCATGAGCTAAAAAGAGGGCAAAGAAAATATATACGGATTCCACACATCCTGGACATAATCTGTTTCAATTGTTACCCTCAGGGCGATGTTTTAGGGCATTGCATACTAGGACAACTAGATAGAAAGATAGTTTCTTTCCAAGTGCTATCAAACTGTTGAATAATTAATTTTTACTTCTCTTCTTCCGTTTTAAAATAATAGGTTATATTTTATTGTTGTACTGTGTTTTTATTGTTGAATATGATTCTTATATTTCCTTCTTATATATGGAGAGCATTTTTTTTTTACCAAAACAAATTCTGGGTGTGTCCAACTCCACTTGGCCAATAAAAGGATTCTGATGCTGATGCTGATTCTGTCAAGTTCATCCCATCACCTGCTGGAATGGGATGAGAGAGGCAGAATGTGCTCGCGTGCATAAGCGCACATGCACAAACACAAACACAGACACCCCACCGGCTGCCCACATGCGGGTGCAAACACACCGGCAAGCATTCCTCCTGCTCACATGCACACACACTCACACCACTCATTTTTCCCCACCCACCCCACCGCACCACAGCTGCACCACCTTGTTCCCCCTCTACTGCTGACAGCCGCCTCTGCTCTGGGACATTTCTGGGAAAATAAATGTTCCAGGTTGGCGGCGGGCGGGCTAAAGCTTGAAAACTGATAGTGTGCTGGCTTAAACGGGACACCTGACAGCTCTGCAACTGACACGCTAGTTTTAACTCTGCAACTGACATGCTAGTTTTAACCGCCCAGAGTAGCTTTTTTTTGCTAGATGGTTGCGGTATATAAATCAAATAAATAAATAAAAATAAATAAATAACTCTGCAAAGGCACTACTTGCTGCTGTCAAATCCTGAGCATCCTGGCTCAGAGGTGAATCTAGAAGCGTATCCAAGCTGTACAATTGTGTTTTCAGGTGGGGTATACCCTCATTTAGCACAGGCTGGCTCCCTAATCCTTTATCTGTCTATCCACTTTAAAAGGACTAAGAAATGAAGGGTGGGTGGGTGGGTGGATGGATTTCTGCTGGGCCAAATCACAAACTACAGACAATCTCTCAATAAAAGAAGGGAGTCCTTTAGGGCTGAAGGCGCCGGATTGTCTCTGAAGGAGTTTTTTTCTCAGTTTTTTCTCATCATGCCAAATTTCCTTTTTTTTTGGTTGCCGCCTGCACCATCTTTTGTGGAGGGTATTGTACACCCTTATTTTTATTGGTAGTTTGCCTCTGATTTTCTTGTCTGCTCTCTGTTGTAGAGATGGGCACAACTTAGCGAAATTTTCATTTCCGTTTTTGTTTTTTCGTTTTCGTTACGTAACGAAACGAAAATGAAAAACGGTTCAAAAATGGACCGAAAACGGAAACGAAACGACTAATTTTGAGCCAATTTTTGTTTTTCGTTACTGGAAAAGCACTTAATGGAGCTAAATGGGAAGAAACAAAAAAATTTTTGTTTTCGTTTTTGGTTTTCATTTTCGTTTTGAAAATTAGCTCACGAAAACGGAAACGAGCCGAAACGGACCCCTAGACGAAAATGAAAACGAAAATGAAAAAAATTTTCTGAGTCGTGCCCATCTCTACTCTGTTGTTTGTTTTTAATTGTAAACCGCCCAGAGTTCCGCTTCGGAATATGGGTGGTATATAAATGTAATAAATAAATAAATAAATAAATAAATAAATAAATAAATAAATAAAT
>JAHTLZ010000195.1:49155-63341 GCA_023846285.1 Phrynocephalus versicolor
AGCGATTTTTCATTTTTGTTTTTTCGTTTCGTTACGTAACGAAACAAAAAATGAATTTTGACTCCAAAATGAAACGAAACGACCCAAAACACAAAAAATTTTGTCGACTGCTTCATTTTCGTTACGGCAGATACATTGAATTGTGCTAAATGGTAACGAAACAGCAATTTTTCATTTTCGTTTTCATTTTTTCATTTCGTTACCCAATGAAACGAAAACAATTTGTTTTGCAAAAAACCTCACAAAAACGAAAATGAACTGAAACGGACCCCTAAACGACCAAACGACAAATGAAACACCATTTTTTTTGAGTTGTGCCTATCTCTACTGGTCAATCATTCCTCCCAAGTTGAGTCAAAAGAGAGCCCCACCTCTCCATTGAGCATTTCATTCTCTCTCCCTGGCAGCTGCTTGTTTGTTGTCACTCTGTTCAGTTGGTTAGTAAGTATGTGTACTGTAAAGAAAGCAGCATGCACAGGTTTGTAATGTAAAGCAAAGTGTTCTGCTTATATACTGCCCCATACCACTTTAAGTAGTCTCTGGGCAGTTTACAGTTTTAATTACAATATGCTGGCTACACATTGCCCCCCAGGAAGCAGGGTACTCATTTTACTGACCTAGGAAGGATGAGCCGGCTACCTGGGATTGAACCCCAAGTCGTGAGCACAGTTTTACCTGCAGGACAGGCATTTAACCACTGTGCCACGAGGCTCTTAAACAACAGAAAGAATGTTTTTATATATTCATTCTCTTATAAACATTGTCAGTTGCCATTTCATGCTGTCAGCTCTCTTCAGGCAGCCTGGGTAAGGTCTTTATGGTATGTGAAATGTTCAAGGAATGACATTGGTAGCTCAGTGACTTTTCTCATCTGAAAGAAGATTCGAACCCGAGTCTTCGGAGTCATGGTCCATCTCTGTACCCACTACACCAGTGATGGCGAACCTTTGAGAGACCGAGTGCCCAAATTGCGATTCAAAACCCACTAATTTTTTTCACAAAGTGCCAATACAGCAATTTAACCTGGATACAGAAGGCTGTGAAGGGGCAATTCCAGGTGCCCACAGAAAGGGCTCCGAGTGCCACCTTTGGCACCCATGCCATAGGTTTGCCAACACTGCACTGCACCACACTGGCTCTGTATGACTAGACTGTTTCCTCTCAATTGTACATTCCCTATGTTCTTTCCCTGTCCTTTGTAAATATGTCTACCTCCTTCCAGGTGTGTGTGTGGATGGATGTGCTTTATTTCCCAGGCAATTGTTACAATCTGAAACCTCTGTCCATCTCCCCCTGCAGAATATAATTTCTTCTTCTTCTTCCTTTCCTTTGGTACGAACAAAAGACAGCAAGCCATACTCTGTTACTAATTAGCGCCAATGCCACATCCATTGCAGGAAGCAATCAAAAGATCCATTAGCATTTAGGATGCACAGTACATGACTTACATTGTTATCTCATGTACACATGAATTCCAGGAAATGCTGAAGAGTGGATTGTGCAATAATGAGGGCCTACTGAGAAGCACCAAGCACGGTGTTGTTCTTAAAAGTTCATCAATAAAAGAGTCCTGAGGAAAGAGGGATGTCTCTGTGTTGCATTCATCTCAATTGTAGGCTTTGCTTTCAAGGTCCATTTTATTCATCAGATAATAATGCTCATGTTCAAGACAGGAAAATTGGGGATGCCAATACTAATATACTCCTCTAGTGCAGTGCAGTGGATGCAGTAAGGAGCTAGGACTCAGAAAGCTTGTGTTCGAATTTTCACTCAACCCTGGAAAATCAACTGGGGCTGTGGAACTTGAAACACTGGGCCTTTAATATCTCAAACATTTCTTAAATACCTTAACAATGTCAGTGAAAAAACTGAGTTAAAGATTTTGTATCTTCTTCTTTAAGCGCCATATCCTTTTAGAACGCTGGTGATCAGTAGCATGATCTGGTTTTTATCCAAAGCTATTCTAAATAGAGAAGCTGTGCCTACTGAGAACCATTGGTTTAAATTCTTAAGCCAGAATGTTCTTCTATGCCCCAGGTGACTCTTCCCACTGATTTTTCCTTGAAGGATAAACTGCACAATATAATATTTATTATTGCTCATTATGTGACCGAAATATTGTAATGTTCTTCTCTTTATGGTATTGAGAGTGTCGAGGTTTTTATTCATGAGCTGTAATACGGCCACATTAGTGACTCTACTTGTCCAAAGTATCCTCAGAAATCATCTGTACATCCACATTTCAAATGCTTCCAACTTCTTGCCTAATGCATCTGTAAGGATCCAAACAAGTTTTTGTATACCCGGTTCAATCTTTTATGCAAATCTGAAGAAGACTGAGACTCAGAAGGAGAGCAGTGAAGGAACCAGCAAAAAACTGAGTGTAAAAATCCATCACCAAGTATCATGTACAAGATCATCCATAATCCTGCATTTCCAATTACCATGTTTTGGTGTGGAAGCTGGACAGTGAAGAAAGGTGACAGGAACAAAATTGGATTTGTTTGAAATGAGGGACTGGAGGAGATTTTTGCAGATATTCTGGGGCGCCACAAAGACCAACAAAGTGGGTCCCACATCAAATAAAGCTTGAACTTTCTCCGAAGGCAAAAATATTGAAACTGTGGCTGCCCTTTTTTGAGGATGAGAGAGAGGATAAGCTTTTTATTGACATAACAACATAAGAAGAGCCATGCTGGATCAGGCCAAAGGCCCATCTAGTCCAGCTTCCTGTATCCTACAGTGACCCCACCAAATTTCTGCATATATCTTGTTGTGTACATTTCTTCATGCAAGTCATATCTTGCACATTTTCTATTAAGTATATGCATTTCCTCATTCAAATCTTGATGCACATTTTTAGAAGTTAATTTATTTGAGCTGTACATATTTATTGGCATATAATTGGGGGGACAGGTTGGTGGAATCTGCCATTTCTGACATCTTCCCAATGACTATCTATCTATCTATCTATCTATCTATCTATCTATCTATCTATCTATCTATCTATCTATCTATCTATCTATCTATCTATCTATCTATCTATATCAACACATTTTCAGTAGAAGTCTCAAATGTCAGATTTTGGATTAGTATTCAGGGGGGAAAGTTAATGTAAAGTTCTTTTTTTTTCTCCTACTGTTTTGATCTCTGATTTATTTATTTTAAACTGGATCATTAGTAATGTTTTCAGGCAGTGAGTTGGGCCCGTGTTAGTAATCCATGAAAATATTTAGCATCAACATTAGTGCCAACAATGCTGCTATGCTATATGAGTCCATATGAGAGATAGGCACTAGATATGGACACAAAATGGAAAATGAAACACTGTTTTGTCATTTCATCATGAAATGAAATGCCACTTTTTTCCTTCTAGAAATGAAACAATTCATCCTAAACAAAATGGCAGGGGAGCTTCCTCAAGCACTTCCCTGCAAGCCCCTGAAATTTGGAGAGGTTTGGGGCTCAGGGGGCTGAGTTATTAAGCTCCAAAAATATTTCTAATTGAATCGGGATTCAGAAGCAAAGCTGCTAATCGCTCATCCATGGTGGGGTATTGAGGCTTCCAGATTCAATTAGAAAGATTTTTTTCCTATGGGTAACCCCCTTTGAAGCTTAATGACTCATCTCCCTGAGCCCCAAACCTCTCCAAATTTGGGGGGCTTACAGGGAAGAGCACTATTTTGGTGCCTCTAGGACCCAGGAAAGCAGAGTGTTTCATTTTCTTTTGTTTTCTTTTGTTATGAAATTACTTTAAAATTTTGTCAGTAACAAATGAAATGAAACTACTAAAGAAACAAAACAAAACAAAACAAAACAAGATGCTATATTTCCATTTCATGCCCATCTCTAATAGGCACCTTCGGCTTGATTCATATTGAATGAGATAATATGAGGATAATTACCCAGATAGCTGATACTAATCTAAATTATGTTAGAGAACATGAATGGACCTGGCCCCAAGCCACTTTTACATCAAAAGGTTTGCTGTGAGTTTGTGTGGGAAAAAAAAGCAGCTCCCTTGCCATCCGTCTCTCAACATATATGTTAGATCTTCCTCAATAGTACATTTTGTGCTATTGTTTCAGCGACAAGGGGGTCAGAGGTATGGACTATAAAGAAGTATCTTGGGAAATAAGAGTTTGACACATCCTAAGACTGGCAGTGAGATGAAGCAGGTTTCTCCTCCGGAATTTAAGGCCTGCAATAGTTCCAGTAAATGAAATCTAAGGCCGCTATCTCATCTGGGGGAAGATCCAGATATTGTGAAAGTTCAACTTTTCTTCTTTCTTGGTCACATGACTGAAGATGTGGGATCTCCCTTCCCACGTACAAGGATTTGTGTTTTTTTTAAAAAAAGCACAGACCAGCCCCAGAGCCAGCAGGTGGCGCTAGAAAAAAAAATAAAAATAAAAAATAAAAAAGCACCAACGAGCCCCAGGACGAGCTGGTTGGCGCTAGGAAAAAACAATAAAATAAAATAAACAGTGCTGACAGGACGAAGGCCAGGTGATCAGCACTGGGGGGGGGGATTTTAAAATAATTTAAAGCGCCAACAGGCCTCTGGACGAGCTGGTCGAGGCTGGAGGTGGGGAAAGGAGAAAACCAGATCATATGTGAGCTCCCATGGACGCTGGCTCGCAGTTTTTACTGGAGCAAAAAATTCCCAACTTCTCCAGTAGGTCTTGGAAAACTTGCTAAAGGGCACATAAACCTTTTTTTTAAAAGCCTGGTGGCCATGGGGACAAGATTTTTGGAAACACTTTATCTTGAAATTTAATCAGCATTTTAAAGGATGTGTGATAGAGCCCTTAGAATCACAGAATCATGAAGATGGAAGGGGAACTATAAAGTCATCAATTCCAATCCCTTGCTCAATGCCGAGACCCAAATCGGAGCAGATCTGACAGATGATTGTCACATCTTCTGTTGAATGCCTCTCACATTGGAGCACCACCAATAAAATTGAATGCACAAGGTTCTCATGTACTTTTGGGGGGGAGGGCGGGGGAGTGGCACAATGAAAATTCATGTATACTTGCGCATACATCTTTTTTAGTTGCATGCCTAATTTTTACGCAAATCACTGTAGGAAAAAAAAAAACTCTTCCAACAAGCACTGGTCAGTGTGTGCAAAGTGCCATAAAAAGAGTACATGAAGAGAAATAGGTCTACACAGGCATGAATGTGACCTGTCACTGGTCAAAAAGGGCAGTGAGATGAAACGGAGCAACAATGAAATGAACAGATTGTGTGACATTCCTTGTGGAATGTAGCAGGGAGGGGTGGATACCAGATTAGGTATACCAGAACTAGGGGAGATACACTCAAATTGAGGGCTGGGAGAGTAAGAACAAACAAAAGAAAATATGCTTTCACCCAGTGCGTTGTTAGTCTGTGGAACTCCCTGCCACAGGATGTAGTGATGGCATCTGGTCTGGAGGCCTTCAAAAGGGGATTGAACAGATTCCTGGAGGAAAAGTCCATCACAGGTTACAAACCATGATGGAGATGTGTAATCTCCAGGCTTAAAACCAGGGTACTTCAAAGGCCAGATGCAGGGGAGTGGTCTCAGGAGACAGAGATCTAGTCTTGTGCGCTCCCAGAGGCATTTGGTTGGGCCACTGTGAGATACAAGAAGCTGGACTAGATGGGCCTTTGGCCTGATCCAGCATGGCTCTTCTTATGTTCTTATGTTCTTATGAGATTAGTGATCTAATCTTGTCCACATTAGCTTATCTTATTTACCTTTGATTTTCATGAATGTTGTTGGTTTTTTAGTTATGTTTTCATTTGTAATATTTTTGCTTTTTATTATATCTTTGTGTCTATATTTTGTAATCAGTTTGGTTTATGTTGGAAACCAGAATGGATTTCTGCTAGATCAGTTATGGTGGACCTTCAGCCGATCCTCTCATTCAATCCAGAGACTGATTTGGAACGGATCCCAGTTCAGTCGGCATCTCCATCTGATCCCATTGGTTCCCCAGATCTGATTTAATCTCCTGTTGACTTGCACAGGAAATCAGAAATGGCTTGTGGTTTCTGTACAGAGGAATATGGGACTTAGGGAGATGATAGGCCCTAGGCTGGGAAATCTACCTGCCAGAAATGAGTCACCTTGGTTGCTTTTAAGGAGAAAAGTAGAGTAAAAATACAAATGAAAACAAATAAATAAATTTCAGATTGATGTATTTATACTAGGCATGTCCAAACTTCAGCCCTCCTGATGTTTTGGACCACAATTCCCACAGTCCTTGGTCATTGGCAATACTGGCTTGGAATTCTGGGAGTTGTGGTCCAAAACATGTGGAGTGCCGAAGGTTCGCCACCACTGTGCTAGATGGATGGTATATAAGTCGAATAAATAAGTAAATAAATGCATAATATAAATATCGATAACATTCCTAGACATCAAGAACATCTACTTGGGAAGGTGAGTTGAGTAGCTCCTGGCAGTCCCCGGCCCAAGGCTGTCTCACCGGCTGCTTCCAGTTCAAAGGTCAAAGGTCTTAGGTCTTTAGCCTATCAGCGACAACCTTAAACTCCTTTGGCTTCTTGGAGCACCCAGCTGAGCTTTGAAGGCTCTTTTTATTAGAACAGAAGGTGGCAAATATAGAAGCTGTGCTGGCATGCTCCCACCCAGACACCATCTGCCTGAAGCTACCGAGTGCTCAGAGGCTTACTGGTTGCTAGGGCAAGCGGAGGAGAAATAGCACTCCACAAACAGGGCTTTGGGTTTTCTTGTGGTTTTTTTTTTCCCTTCCTCTTTGCGAAATTTACAAAGGGAGGGAGCCAAATGCCAAAAAGAAGGGAAAGAGCCAGCAGCTGGTGGTATACAGGATCCAGTGTGCTCCCTCTTGCCATCTGTTCTTGGGTTGAAAGATGGCAGAAGTGGAACTGGGAAGCTTCCGAAAAAAAGACCAGAAAAGCAACTCCTCTGCTGTTTTCTTGGGATCTTGCCCAGTTTTAAGATTCAGTGAGTTCACGCCAGGTCTTAAAAAAAAAAAAAACATATCCCTGCCGCCTGTGAAGCAAATTCCTTTATACTTTGCCTCAAAAGTAAATCTGACTGAGTGCCGCTGGACTAATCCCCACCTAAATGTGCATAGATTTGGAAAATGCTGCCGAAGGCAGCTGAAAGGAGTATAAAGCCCCAGAACTTCATCTACAGATCCTCACCACCACCACCACAGAGCATGCAGAAGAAGTCATAAGAACATGAGAACAGCCTTGTTGGAACAGGCCACAGCCCATCCAGTCCAGCATTCTGTCTCCTGCAGTGGTTCAACATTTGCTTCAGGGTATTCCCAAGCAGATGTCTTCACCTGATTAAGATCCCCCGCAAATGGTATTGAGAGATATCCTGCCTATCTCTCCAATCTGGAGGTTGTCCTTAGGCATCCATAATGATAGCCATTGGTTCCCTTGTTCTCCATGAACTTGTCCAATCCTTTCTTAAAGCTGTCAAGGCTGACAGCAGTCACCACTTCTTCTGGCAGGGAGTTCCATAGAGCAGTGATCCTCTGGGTGACAAAGTACTTTCTCTTATTTGTTTGAGATTTAGCACCCAAAAGTTTCATGGAGTGCCCCCTATTTCTAGTGTTGTGCAATAGGGAAAACAGTTTTTCCTTTTTTACTTTGTCCACACCTTGTATGATTTTTATAAACTTCAATCAGGTCACTTCTTAGGTGCTGTCATTCAAGAATGAAGAGGCCTAGCTGTTGCAGCCTCAAATGGTAAGGAAGGTGTTCCAGTCCTCGAATCATTCTGGTTGCCCTCTTCTGCACTTTTCCCATTTCCATAATATACTTCTGGAGGTATGATGACAAGAATTGTACACAATACTCCAGATGGGCCCTCACCATAGATTTACAAAGATCTATAAATCTCTCTCTCTCTCTCTCTCTCTCTCTCTCTCTCTCTCTCTCTCTCTCTCTCTATCTATCTATCTATCTATATTATAAAGTCTTGTGCATTAGTGGGGAATCTGGAAGTTGAGTCATGGCAACTTCCAGATAACCTCACCTGGATGACTGAGAATGTCCACAGGCATTACTGGGGAGAGCCTCTATCTTCTTTGGCACCTGCTCCCAGTCTTCTCTATAGAGTATTGATGCTTCCAATTTCCCACTCCCTGATTTTAAATAATATTTGTTGTTCTTGCTTTAACGTTGTAATCCTACAAAGCTGACTGGATTGAGTGCCCCCAAGATACCCAGCTGAGGAGTTGGAATTTGGGAGCTTGATTCCCTACTTTGCATCTTGAGAGAAGGGCCAAACTGCCTAGCTTGTCAAATAGAGATGGGCATGAAAGGAATTTTTAATTTGTTTTGTTATTTGTTATTTGTTTCATTCCCTAACAAAATGAATAACGAACCCTACTCTGGAAGAGAAATGAAACGAAATGAAACAGAAATTTCTGTTTTGTTCCGTTTCATTTCGTTTCTCCATAGGAAAACCTGTCCCCACCCCATGCCCCAGCATCAGCCGTAGCGTAGGCTGGGGGCCACCCTACAGCTGATCAGGTCTTTTTTAAAAAAAACCCCGATCAGCTGTAGTGCGGGCCCCCTGCTGGGTTTGTGGGGAGGGGGGATAAAATAAAAATAATAATAATAAAAAAAAGCACTGAGCACGGGGTGCTAGAGAAAAAAAGAATATTTTTTTTTTTAAAAAAGTGGAGAGCACGGGGCACTCTAGAGCTGGTGGGGGCTTTTTTATAAAAAGCCCTG
Source organism: Phrynocephalus versicolor (assembly GCA_023846285.1). Classification (NCBI taxonomy): domain Eukaryota; kingdom Metazoa; phylum Chordata; class Lepidosauria; order Squamata; family Agamidae; genus Phrynocephalus; species Phrynocephalus versicolor. The sequence goes on from JAHTLZ010000195.1 coordinate 57,889, forward strand.
ATCAGCTATATTGCGGGCCCCCTTCTGGGTGCTTGCAGTAATAAAAATTAAAATTAAAATACTAGAACTAAGAAAAGCACCAATGGGGCCCTGGGTAGTCCAAAAAACAAAAACAAAAAATGAAATGTATTATGAAATGATTTTGTTTTACAAATTCATTTTATAATAAACAAAATGAACTGGGGCGAGGAGAAATGAAAAACGAAATGGAACGCCATGTTGGCGTTTTGTGCCCATCATTATTGTCAAAAACAAGTCCTGACAATCGCTTGATATTTGGGTGGGAAGTCTTTAATTACCAGCAGTTTCCCTTGCTTGGTGTCTCTTTGAGGATGGTTGTAAGCACAAGAGGGTATCCTGTAGACCATTGTGACTGCTGACATTGGTGCAGACAACATTTAGGCTGCACTTTCCTAGGCAAAGCTTCCCATCGCCTTTCCTGCTGGCAATAATGTGCAGAAATATTGGGCCATTTCTCAGTGTTTTGGATTGTGGATAGAGAAGCATAAATCCCACATTCATAAAACAGAGATTTATTTATTTATTTATTTATTTATTTATTTATTTATTTATTTATTTATTTATTTATTTATTTATTTGTTTGTTTGTTTGTTTGTTTATTTATTATTTGAAATAATTTTACAGAACACACGGTATCCTAAGCATCTTAGGGACCCTGAAAAGGCAGAGTTCTGATCCGGTGGAAACTTCCACCCACTGACATAACTAGGGAGGGGCAGAAGTGTGCATTTGCCCCTGGGCATTCAGTAACCTGGGGGCACCTGGAGGAGGAGCAGGAGGAGGAAGCCATGCGCCATCCCACCAGCAGTCCTCTTTTGCCCCTGCTAAAGCTTGGCGATCCTTAGTCGGGGAAAAGGAGTAGAGGAAGGCAGGTGATTTTTTTCCCCCAAGCAGAACCTCTGTTGATTTCTTCCCCCTCCTCCTTCCCCCACCCCTGCTAAGGCTTGGCACTTGTTAGCCCGGGGAAAGGAGGAGAGGGAAGCATATGATGGAGGTGCTGTTTGGAAAAAATTCTATTGCCTGCTTCCCTCTCCTCCTTTCCCTGGGCTATCAATCATCAAGCTTTAGCCGAGGGAAAGGAGGAGAGGGAACTGTGGATCAATTATCTTATCAGAACTCGGTTCCCTTGCTTTTTCTTACTACAACTCCCAGTATTATCTGGCTAATCTGTTTGGATTATAAATAAGATTTCCAAGCTCTGCATGTGACCTGGGATAAAGCATAAGAACATAAGAACATAAGAAGAGCCATTCTGGATCAGGCTAAAGGGTATCTAGTCCAGTTTCCTGTATCTCACAGTGGCCCCACCAGATGCCTCTGGGAGCACATAAGACAACTAGATCCCTGTCTCCTGATACCATTCCCCTGCATCTGGTCCTTGAAGTATCCTGCTTTTTTAAGCCTGGATGCTATGCTTCTCCATCATGTTTTGTAACCCATGATGGACTTTTCCTCCAGGAATCTGTGTAAGTCCCTTTTGAAGGCATCCAGGCCAGATGCCATCACCACATCCTGTGGCAGGGAGTTCCACAGACTAACAACAGGCTGGGTAAAAAAAATCTTTTGTCTGTTCTTACTCTCCCAACTCTCATTTTAAGTGGATGTCCCCTAGTTCTGGTATTTTGTGAGAGGGAGAAGAGCTTTCCTCTATCCACTTTACTCATGCCCTGCATTATTTTCTACGTCTCAATCATATCCCCCCTCAGGCACCTTTTGTCCAGACTAAAGAGCCCCAAATGTTTTAGCCTTTCCTCATAAGGGAGGTGCCCCAGCCCAGTTATCATTTTAGTCGCTCTCTTCTGCACCTTTCCTATTTCCACTAGGTCTTTTTTGAGATGTGGTGACTAGAAATGTACGCAATACTTCAGGTGCAGCCTTACTATCATTTTTTACACCGACATTATAATGTTGGCTGTTTTATTTTGAATCCCATTTTTGATGATCCCTAGCATGGAATTCGCCTTCTTCACCACTGCCACATGGCACACAAGTTCTTATTTTCTTACTCTGAAACACAGAAGGGCACTTTCATATCTTGCAGCTTAGGATAGTAAGATGGAGCCAACATGGGCAGAATGAAGGAAAAGGAGATTGCGAACTCTCAAAAACCAAACAGACCACTTGCACATTGAAAATCTCCAGAGTGAGAAAGTTGTATGCAGATGGTTTCTTGAAATTATTTGCCCTTCTTTAGGTGGAAAATCCCCAAAAGAAAATGGAAATCATCCAACAGTTTATTTTAAAGATGGAGAATAACAGCCTACCAGATGCAGGAAAACAGCTTTAGCGACAGTGCCAATCTTGGCAAATTTTGTCTTCCATATTTAAGGCTGATTCTTTCCTCTCCCTTTTCCTTGTAGCGAAACGCCTTGTCCATTTTCTCTAAGATGCAGTCACTGAGGCAAGATGGACTGTTAAATCTCCCTTACTTTTCTTTCTTTTTTAAAAACCATTTGGTTAATCACCTGCTATAAACTATGTGCTCCTTTCTCATCTGCATGCAGGATAGTATAAAATGGATTTCCACCTTAAATCACAAAATGCATCATTAATGGTAAAGGGGAAGAATAAATAGCTCAGCCATTATGTTTTAAGAAAGAGGTTGGGTAGCAAAGATTCACCCAAGAGTGCAAAAGAGATGAATGCATAGAGAATGGTGGCTCCGCTCGAGACTCCTTCTTGGGTTGGGCTTCTTAGCCCACCCGGGCAAAAGAGGTGTGAAAGTGTAGTGCCATTTCGTAGGCTGTGTGGGTGGAGAGAGTACCTATTTAAGGTCCCAGCCTGCATAGTTTTTGACTCCCCTTCCTCCTGCCCTATCTTGCAGATTCCTGGATGGGAATTTTTGGCCGTCACTCAAATTGGCATAGAGTGACAGTGTGTTTTTGCCCATCCCGTCATCCTCAACGCACGGTTGGGTATCTTTATAAACAAACATTTCCCCTTTACTGGTCACAATGGTGGTTAGCGCAAGTGCTCTATTAATTCAAGTATGTCCCTCCATTATGGTGCATCTTTAAGGTGCTTGGCAGCCCTCATAGATAATTAAATAAACACGAATTAGTGATAGGTATAGCTAAATAGGAGGCCCGGTCAGGTAAATGAGGGCTGGCAATGGTTATGAGATTCAGGAGGGTAAGAAGGCTTTCGTGCCTACAATGCTTCTTACCCAAGGCATTGTACCACATGCCTGAGACCGATGAAGCTGTTTGGATGAACAGCGAAACATTTCTATCTCTCAAAAAAGAAGTCCAGTAGCCATGACTCAACTTCCAGATAAACTCACCTGGATGAATGAGAATCTTCACAGACATGCCTGACAAATCTCTTATAAATGGGAGGGACTGAGAATTTATAAGACCTACTGGAGCTGCCACTTGCGTTACGGCACAAGTCCTCTTTAGTCTACGGTGATCATAGTATAGTTAATGATTGTTAGTAATGAATTGTGTCCCTTATTAATTCCAAACTTTGTCTCAACTCTTTTATTTCATTCTGGGTGGGCAAAAATAACCAGTTCCCTGGAGATTTTTTAGCTACACTCCTAACATGGCCTACCCAACTTTTTCTTTTCCGTATCAGGGAGAGAAGCAACGCTTGGAGGTGGGAGTCTGCCAAGGCACTGTACAAATGTGTGAATGCCCCCCCCCCTTAGGGACAGAAAATCATTTTTAATTGGACTCTACAGTCTTGGTGAAATAAATATTTTTTCACATTTCCCAAGAGTTGTTATGCCAATAAGCTAACTCAAGAACTCACAAATGGGTGTTTCAGAGCCGTAAAATATTCACAAGTCAGTGTGCACATTTTACCATGCAAAGAACTAAAATGTAGACAGTGTAATATAGAGTGACTCTCTCTCTCTCTCTCTCTCTCTCTCTCTCTCTCTCTCTCTCTCTCTCTCTCTCTCTGTATATGGAAATATATATACAGAATATATTTATTGTGGGCAGACTTCATTCCTGTTTTGTTAGTTATGGGCAGCACCAGATAGCTATACAGGGTGCTGAAATGAAGGATGGGAAATATTTCTTTTTAAACAGTAAATAGGACCCCTGTATTCACCTGATCACTATCCATGGTTTCACTTATATGTGGTTTGGCACAGCTCTATATACAACCCCTTGTGGCATTTGTTCCATCCCTTATAAGTTGCATATAAGGTTCCCTTGTATCTTCATTTTCAGTAATCCATTGTCGATCGTCGAATCAACCCCCTATAGGTAAGGAAACCTACTGTAACCTAAAACAGCATGACCAGATGATAGGTTGGCTCGGATATTCTATTTTTGAGGAATAATGTTTTTTTAATGTCCTCAAAAATAGGGTTTGCAGCGATGTGTCACCATGGAAATCACAGTATAGCTTCATTGGACTCTTTCCTGTAAACCCCTGAAATTTGGAGGGGTTATGGGCTCAGGGGCTGAGTTATTAAGTTCCAATGAGCGGTACCAGTAGTTAACTGAAAGTACAGCAAGTGCCACCAATTTAGGGAAAAATTATCAGGGAGGGGGCTATTGTGGCTTCCCAATTCAATTAGAAAGATTTTTTTCCTAGGGGCACCCCCTTTGGAGATTAAGAGCTCAGTCCCCTGAGCCCCAAACCTCTCCTCATTTCAGAGGCTTACAGGGGAGAGTCCAAAGAAGCTCCCCTGCCATTTCCTCTAGGGTGAATAATTTAATTCCTAGAGGGGAAAATGGCATTTCATTTCATTACAAAGCATGCCCTAGCATTTCATTACCTAACAAAGTAATTCATTACATAATGAAATTCATTTTTCGTTTTGTGCCCATCACTAATGTGGATGGGTCTGTTGCTGTGTTACCTGATTCTATTCATTATTTGGTAGCACTTTGCAACATACCTCTGGAGGGGAAATGCCAGCCACATAACAGAAGCTGGGGAAGGCAGGCAGGCAGGCAAAGTATTTAGGACAAAATTCTCATTTTCTGTGGCCGTTTTGCCCTTTCATGCTCCTAGAAAAACAAGGCATGAACTCTGCACTGAGCAGTGAGCCTTTAAACGAGCAAGGAAACTGCAACAAAATGTGTTTCCCGTAATCTTGACCAGCACAGCCAGAATGAGAGGTAAAACCATTTGTTCCCATTTTCGTGTGTATGAGTGTGTGTATCCCCTTTTCCAAGAAGAATTAATGGAGCTTCCTCCTCCCATCGTTGCACTAATGATCATTTGCAGCAGCAGTCTGTTCTCATTAGCTGTTGTTTTGTCCCTAACAATAGCACGAAACAAAAATCCATCTAAGCTAGAAATAAAGCAACAGAGGGTGAGACTTGTGTTCATTTCAGAAATGTCCATCAGCTAAAATTGTGTTGAGTTTACATATACATAATTATTCATTTCTACAAGAACAGGATGGGAATACCATGATATCTATCTATCTATCTATCTATCTATCTATCTATCTATCTATCTAT
>JAHTLZ010000195.1:63351-83390 GCA_023846285.1 Phrynocephalus versicolor
TCTATCTATCTATCTATCTATCTATCTATCTATCTATCTATCTATCTGTAAGAACCATATCAAGTTTTTTGCCAAGATGGGGAAAAACAATATGAACAGATCCTTCCATCCATGCAGAGGTTCTAAGTACTCAACTCTTAAAATATGTTTACCTGCAGACCTAGCCTACATGTGGTGCAGAACTATGTTTAACGAATGACTCTCTGTAACGTCTGTGCATCAGAACTTTAAGCACAAAACTTTTCACTGTTTTGTAATCTGTATATTATACACTACAATGTTATATTTGCTTTGGTTTATTTAAACTGCTTACACTCCATCTTCAGCTGACAACATCTTCATGGTGGGGCCATGTCTCTTGATTACTGTGTATTCTCGAAGTCTTTCATGGCTGGGATCTGATAGTTGTTGTTAGTTTTTTGGGCTGTTTCTCAGTGTTCTGGAAGTTTTCTTTCCTGATGTTTCACAAGACTCTGTAGCTGGTATCTTTAGAGGGCAAGGAGCTCAGGGAACTAGGAGTTCTCTCTGTGCTCTCAGTTATAAAGTGAGTGGGACGGTGGGGTTTCATGCAGGAGTATAATGGATATCTTGCAGTTGTGGTCAGGTATGTATTGGGACCACAAAGTGCAGCATCCAGACCAGAATCAAAGGATTTGAAATATTTGTTGTTGTTGTTGTTGTTGTTGTTGTTGTTGTTGTTGTTGTTGTTGTTGTTGTTGTTGTTGTTGTTGTTGTTGTTGTTGTTGTTGTTGTTCAGTCATTCAGTCGTGTCTGACTCTTCATGACCCCATGGACCAGAGCTTGCCAGGCCTTCCTATCTTCCATTGCCTCCCAGAGTTTGGTCAAATCCATATTGGATGTTGGGAAATATTGAAGGCAAAAGGACAAGAGGACAGCAGAGAATGAGATGGTTGGACGGTGTCATCAATGCAACCAATATGGATATGAAAGATACTGCAGACTAAAACAACCAGAAAAATCAGCAGTAGTGGGACATACAATGAAACAAACTGGACATGAAATCCTCTTCTAGGACTCAGAGGTACTGGACAACACTACCAATAATTATGGCAGACTACACAGGGAAGCCATTGAAATCCACAAATTTGAGCACAGTTTCAACAAAAAATAGAAGAAAGTCTAAATATCAACAAGCCCTGGCTTCCAGAACTGGAAACTATAGAGTGCAAAAGATCAAAGCTCAATGATTCCCACCCAACTAGAAGCAACAGTGATCAGTTCACACAATAGAACAGGTAACAACACCCATCAACTACACAGAAGGATCCCTGCTACCCCTGATTGCATTGAAACTTCTTAATCTCTTCATCACAGTGCAATGACTAGCACCTATTCTCCTGCACAGGACAAGCTTCCTCTTTCCCACAACTTTAAAATCCCCACAGTCTCACTCACTTTATAACTGAGAGCACAGAAAGAACTCCAAGTTCCCTGAGCTCCTTGCCCTCTGAAGATGCCAGCCACGGGTGAAACGTCAGGAAGAAAAACTTCCAGAACATGGCCAAACAGCCTGAAAAACTTACAACTATCTCATGATTTCTCTCTCTCCTGATAGAAAGCTCCTGACTTTAAATTAATTAATTATTGTCCTTTAAAATTAATTTCAAACAGAATTTAACACAATGCTATTGAACCCTCTTTCATTGCTTTTTCTGAAAATCACCAAGTTACTGATGTTTGATAATAATGGGTGAGCAGTTTGAAGAAAATTACTATTTAAATATTACTATTATTCTGTCTGCCAATGCGGGAGATTAAAATAATGAGTAAAGCATTTTTTTCTTTCTCAACCAAACCTTTTTTTTCTTTAGAACAGATAGACAAAAGCAGCTATTTTGTTGTTTTTACAAGTGCTATTAAATATTTAGTATTGATTATTTTATCAGCATTATTAATGTGCCTTGACAGCACATGTCTCTTCAAAACAAATAAGCAAATGACAAGCAAACGGTGGATGTCATCTCCACTGTGCCACTGAATTGACCGCAGTAAGGGATGAACAGCAGTCTCTAAGAACAATGCAGCATGTGGGGGAGGCGTGTGTGCAATTACGATTTTCCTCTTAGGGGAACAAGCTCTAAAAGACCCATTAAAACATAATTATTGCCCAGAATGCAATCTTAGGAAAACCCACAGAAGCTGGGCTTGAAATCAAGATTTGCATGGACTGGAAAATATAAGAACACTTTTTATTTTTTATTTTTAAAGGAAGTACATCAGAGGATCAATGTGAACAGCTTGGCAGAGCAGGCTTGCTGAGGTGTAAGGTCTAATAGCACAATATAAACTGGTTCCCAGTTTTGATCTACTTTCCTGTACCATTTCATGGATGTTTTATTTCTCTCCAATTTGATCTGAGGAGTAAAGGCATCAGTACACATTCTACAGGACTGTGTATTACTCACGATACAAAATGGGCACAAAATGATTTTTTTTTGTTATCCGTTATCTGTTATTTGTTTCATTATGTAACAAAACGAATAACGACCCTAGGGGCAAATTTAAGACAAAACGAAACGAACCGAGAAAAATTGCTTCGGTTTGGTTCGGTTCGTTAATGGGGGGCAGAGATGTCTCCTACCTCATGCTGGTCTGGAGGCCCTTTTGCACCAAGCTGCATGGAGGGAGCACGCACCTCGTCGGTGCCAATGAGGGACGCGGCAGGCTCGAGCCTCAGCCCAGCCCTGGGAGGGGAGATAAGGAGGCCGCGCTTAGGTGGCCAGAGCAGCACAGCTTCAAAGCTGGTGCCCCCTTGCACGCCGCACTTAGGCGGCCAGAGCAGCATGGCTCTGATGACCCCCCCTAAATTCCTCCCATGCCCGTTCATAGGCAGTCCCCAGCTCTGACCAGGCCCCATGGCCCACACAGTGGCCCCTGGGGGGGGGGAAGCAGGTAAAAATGAATTACAAATTAACGAAACAAAACAATTTTTTGCACAAATTCACAAAAAACAAAATGAAATGAAATGTCATTTTTTTCAATTAGTGCCCATCTCTACTCATTACTGTAAGCCACCTGGGGTCCTTTTCCAAGGAAAAGGGTGGGGTAAAAATACTCTAAAATAAATAAAAATAAATAAATCAGTCCCTCAATCCAAAGGAACACTGTGGCCAAGGTAACCAAAGAAGATGGGGACTTGAAAGTATACAACAATTTAAGAATGATGACACACTGGAGCAAGTTCAAAAAATGATCAGAAGACTGGACACTAAGCTGTAAAAGGGGATTGGATAGATTGCTGGAGGAAAAGTCCATCACCGGTTACAAACCATGATGGAGATGTGTAATCTCCAGGCTTAAAACCAGGGTACTTCAAGGGCCAGATGCAGGGGAGTGGTATCACGAAACAGATATCTAGTCTTGTGCACTCCAGGACGCATCTGGTGGTGCCACTGTGAGATACAGGAAGCTGGACTAGATGGGCCTTTGGCCTGGTCCAACATGGCTCTTCTTATGTTCTTATGTTCTTAGAAGGAACAACTGAAAGAACTGGCATGTGCAGCCTTGAGAAAATAAGACTGAGGGGAGGTAGGATAACAGTTTTCATATACAGCACTTGAAAGGTAGACATAGAGAAAAAGTGGAGGTTCTGTTCTCGGTCACCCCAGAGTGTAGGACATGCAATAATGGCTCACACTACATGAAGCAAAATTTAGGCTGAATATGAGGACAAAAACATTTCAACTGTTAGAGCAGTGCAATAATGACACAAATTCCCTCAGGAGATGGTGAGCCCTGCAACGCTGGAGGCATTCAAGAGAAAATGGGATAATCATTGACCACATGTCAATGGCCTTAAGGCCCCCTTTGAACTCAATTATTCTATGCTGCTTTGGTTGAACTAGAAAAAATCCTCCAGTATAAGCATGTGCCAGTAGAGGTCAAAGCTGAGATCATTTACAGGATGGTTACCAAGTGCAAATGTGAAAGTCATGCACTTAAATCAAGTCAGTTGGAGCAATGGTTTGAAATTACAGGAAAAGAGATTCCATTTGAACATTAATAATCCTACATTTTAGCTATTTTCTAAATCTATAACATATTCAATGTGTCAAGGCATTGACCTGTGGAGAACTTCTGCATTTTCTAAAGCACACACACACAGAGTGTAACCTTTTAGGGAAGTTATTGGTGCTAAACTACAAGAACATGTTGGGTAATATTCTGCAAAGAAGCAAAATCACAAAATGCACCGTGCAGAGATGTCCAGAAGGTATGGGTCAATGTTACACCTGTAATCATGAAGTGCTTTGAAAAGTTGGTACGGAACTATGCCATTGCCTGTTTAGAAAATATAAGAGCAGATTTAGAATCCCAATTTTTTTCTAACAATGATAAGAAGATATTGAGGCAGACTGAAGCAAAAAAAAAAAAAAATAGAATTAGAGGAACTAGAACTACAAGAAGTACAAAGAAATTTACTGTATTTAAAAAGGTTTTTTTTTTTTTTAATATAGTAATAAAAATTCAAAACTTTTGGCCAGATTAGCCCAGAAAAGAAGGTATAAAAATATGATAGGTGTCACAATATGTAAAGTTGACAAAATATATGTATTGTATATTTAACAGAAGGTTAAAAGAGAATTGTAAAATGGAGGCAGTCAGAAACTGCAGTCTCATGATGATGTTAGCCACAAGTGCAGGGAATTAGAAATCACCAGCAGGTTAAGTGATTTAGCACAGGTGGAATAGTTAATAACATCATGGTGCATCAGAATGTGATTGGTTGATAGTCATGTCTGATGGGATCTAAATGTGTATATAAGCACTAGCTTGTATAATGTTAAATGGGACTGTTTATGGTGAGAAACAGTACCCCACACTCTGTTGATTGTATTGTATATATTGCTTGGTGTTATGCTGTTGTATATTTGCTGTATATATGGAATATAAGAGTTTTACTCTAACTCATGTTTCTTTGTCTCTCAGTTTCTGAGTTCTGCTATACTTATAACAAATTAACTACACTTTATCTACATGTTACTGCTGCGCTGCTGCTAAGCTACATTTGTATACTCTGCTAGGATATTTTGTTTACTCTGGGTTTGATAATAGGGAATATAAAAGATTCTGCAGGTAGGGTCTGTACACAAATGAAAGACAAATTAAAAGCTATTAAAGAGTTTTATCAATCTCTATATACAGCAAAAAATAAGAGCAAGGAAGATATAGAAAAATATATTACCAAAAATTTGAAGAGGGTTTTGGAAAAGGAAGACATGCTGGAAATGGAGAAACCCATTACAGATCAAGAGATAGGTGAGGTAATAGATAAATTAAAGAATAATAAAACTCCTGGAGTGGATGGTCTGGGATCTGAATTTTATAAACTTCTCAAAACAATATTAGTACCCAAACTAAAAAAGCTATATAATAAAATAATGGAAGGAGAACAAGTTCCAAAATCCTGGACCCACTCCTTAACCATCTTAATACCTAAACCTAATAAAAACTTAATGGACATTGGATCATATAGACCAATTTCCCTATTAAATCAGGATGCTAAGATTTTTACTGCAATTCTGGCCAAAAGAATGAATAATTTTGTAGCTAAATATATTAAAGATGATCAATGTGGTTTTATCAAGGGAAGACAAATGGCGAACATTATAAGAAGAAATCTGAATGTTCTTCATGAAATGGGAAAAAGTAATACTAAAGCAGGCATGTTATCTTTAGATCTTTTAAAAGCATTTGATTGTGTTCAATGGGCTACATTAAAAATCTTGTTAGAAAAATGGGGATTTGGAAAACATTTTTAGGAGTAATAAATCAATTGTACTCAGAAGGTACTTCCTCAATAATAGTTAATGATGGTATGACTGAACAAATTATCCTAGGCCAGGGAACTAGACAAGGATGTCCTCTTTCTCCAGTTCTCTTTTGCATTGTTATAGAACTTTTGGCAAATGCAATAAGGGAATCTATTAAAGGTATTGGGAAAGATGGGGTGACCAAAAATAAGTCTATTTTTTTCCCGCCATCTGCATCTGTATCCTTGGTCCTTACTGCTTTGTTTTGTTTTGTTTTATACTGTTTTATTGTTTTATTACTTAGCTGGTTAGTTAATTTGTTGTTATTTTTAATTTGATGTTTTGCTGTTCCTTTGTTGTAAACCGCCCGGAGTTCCTCTCAGGAAGATGGGCGGTATATAAGCTTAATAAATAAATAAATAAATAAATAAATATTTGTGGATGATGCCCTACTGACAATCTTAGACCCAATAGAGAAAATTCAAAGAGTAAAAATTCATTTAGAATAATTTGGGGAAATAACTGTATTATGTGTTAATTTGCAAAAATCAGAGTCTATTGTTTAATTATGGAAGAAAAGATCTTAAGATAATGGAAAACTTTGGGCTGAAATGCGGCAAAAGTATTAAATATTTAGGATTAGAACTCTATAAGGAGTTTACCAAGACTAAGGAAAAATATTTTAAAATTAAAAGAAGAGATGAAAAATAGAATACAAAGCTATACTAAATTGAACTTACCTTGGTTTGGTAGAATAGCAATGATAAAAATGAAGATACTGCCTAAAATTAATTTTATCTTTAGAATGTTACCTGTTCAGTTTGTAGAAAAGGATCTTAAAACTCTCCAAGACATGATAAATAGGTACTGTAATGGTGGGAAAAAATCAAGAATAAACAAAAGTTTGTGGTATAGATCCCAAAAAGAAGGAGGATTAGGTATACTCAATCTAAGTAATTATTATATAGCTAATTAAATCAGTTGTTTGGGAGAAATCTTATTCAAACCAGAGAAGGTAATATGGTGGGAGCTGGAGTCATTAGACATAAAGGGGGAAATAAATAAATTCTTGTTCAGTGATTTGAAAAATAAGGTAGAGATTGAGAATCCCCTCCTGAATTGTTTAATGACTACATGGAGAAAATATAGCAAAATCTTATCACCGAAGGGTTCCCCATTATGTTTTGTAACAGACTCGGAAAATTTTCCTACGAATTTGAAGCATTATTTAGGGTTATTTAAAGCTAAGAAAATAGCTATTAAAAGACTGGTTGGCTAATATTAGAACAAATCAGGACATAAAAACTACTTTGCAATCTAGTGATTTAATATGGATAAACTATATCCAGTTAGAAAAATGGACAAAGAATTGGGTCAGAAGAAACAGTCAACTTAGAGAATGTACAAAGTTTGAACAGTTTTTATTATCGCTTGAATCCGACCAGGACAATACAGAGAAAGGACTAGTACGTAAAATATACAAAATAATAGGGGACTCACTGGAAGTGAAGGAGTCAGATTCTCAGAGAGAGGTCTGGAAACAAGACCTTAATGAAGAGATAAAAAAGAAGACTGGGGGAAAATTTGGAACATGAGAATCTCTCGATCATTATCGGTTAGGATAAAAGAAAATTATTTTAAATTGGTCTCTAGATGGTATTTGACGCCAATTAGGTTGAATAGAATGAACGCTGAATATTCTAAGATTTGCTGGAAATGTGAAAAAAAGATAGGTGCATACATGTATCTCTGGTGGGAATGTGAAATAGTTCAAAAGTTTTGGAAAATGGTCTTTTTAGAGCTAAGTGAGATGATTCAAGTAGATATTGATTGTAATCCAGAGACAGCATTGTTATCATTGTTAACTAGTAAAGATTATGATGTTACAACCAAGGAACTAATAGCAAATCTTATGACAGCTCCCAGATTAATTATAGCAAGAAACTGGAAATCCAAACTAGATATCAAGATGGAAGATTGGTATAACGAATTCTGGGATATAGCTATAAATGATAAATTGTCTTGTAGTTTAAAAGTTAAATGAGGAGAAATGAAAAAAGACATTTTTATGACATTTGGGGAAAGTTTATAGACTTTGTATTAGTAAAAGGGAAGGGGAAATAACCGACAAATATTTCAAAACAGTTCTGGAGAAGAGGATTTTGACAAGATTATCAGAACAACAGACACTGGAGTAATAAAGAACTCACGGAAGAACTGGATGGTCCCGGGGGTGGGGATGCACTTGTATTGTTATTTGTCTGTTTGTCTTTTTAATTAAAATAAAAATAATTAAAAAATCTTCTGGGAATTGCAGTCTGAGAACCTTTGGGTTACCCAAGTTAGAAACCACAGATATAGGACATAGGAGGTGAATATACCAGAGATGTGAGTTTCAGCTCCAAGAACATTGATGTCTCATTTGGGGAGAGAGCCATGGCTCCTCCATAATGGAGATATTCTACTCCACATTCAGATTGCTTCCCCATGAAAGCTTACCCTAACATATGTCACTTAGTGGAAGAACAAGTTGTCCATACGGAGAAAGTACTCACTTGTCCTGCTGTGTCCAGAATGTCCAAGTATGCCGGCTCGTCATCTATTCGAACTTGTGTTTTATAAGCATCCTCTGAAGAGCAGGAAGGAAGGAAACAAAGAAGAAGGGAAACAAGGATTATGGGTAGGGCATTACAAGCTTATTTTAATGTAACATTTCATAGACACGTCCACTTCTTCAGACATATAGCAGCAGAATGAAGTATGCAATATAATATGTGATGGGATATACATTTTATACCATATTTTCATTGGTTGTTTGGGGGGGGGGGGGGGAAAGAGGAGGGAGAGTTGATTAGTAGATATGGTGGGAAGGAGGATTTGGCTAGGATCTGTTGATATGCTAAGTATAGTTTTATGGCTCTGAGGCCAGGATCTGTAGATATGTTAAATGTAGTTTTATCGCTCCAAGGTAAATTCCTCAAGAGAGAGAAACCAGATCAGATCAGAGCAGGGGGGTCGGGTGGAAGAGAGGGCAGATAGAATGGGAGTTATTACCTTAGAGTCCATGAAAAAAGTAGCAATATAGTAATATTACATTTGATAGTTACTCTTGATAGTGCACAATTATTATTATTAGAGATAGGCACACATTAAAAAAACTTGCAAAATTCATTAAAATCTTTATTCATCAATTTGTGTTAATCCAAATCAGTGCCCCATATCAACATGATTTAATTATTTTTTAGCTATTTTTGATTCATTGATTTGTCAGACTAGAAAATATCCCCCCAGGTACCTTGAGATGCCAAAATTGAAGAGAAATATCTCCTCACTTTCCTCTACATCCTCACCAAGGGCGTTTATACACGACCCCTAAACTCTGCGGCAAATGGCTGCAAGCTCCGGAGCCCACTTTAGTGCCCACTTTAGCACGTCCCAGCGCACCTTTCAAGTACCTGCTCTCTGGAGGTGAACATTCTTTGATGCGGTGCAACGATAGTGAGTGCAGGGCTCTCCTCACTTCTGTTTGTTGTTTTTTTGGCTCCCGCCCCTTTAAGAGCTACTTAAGAAGAGCGAGAGGCAGAACCAAGGTGAGCCACATTCTTTCTTCCTTTGTTTTCTCCCTCCCCTCATGCAGACAGGAGCAAGGAAGTGCGGAGGGGTGGGGATGCAGGAAGAGCGATAAGCCCCTAAGATCTCTGGTCCGAATTTAAGTGGCCAGCGGATCTTAGGGGTTGTGTAAAAGCACCCCAAGTTTGGTGAAGCCTGGATTTTCGCCAAGACCATTGCTAAAGGTTACTTTCCTGGGAGACCCACTTCATGGATATATAACTCAAATGTCATTCTTCTTCAAACTTGGAAGTAAACTTATTGATGAATCAAAACCCACTGAAATAAATCTTTGCTTCATATTCATCGGGACAGATTAATTCAGATGAGTATAAATGGAGAAATTAGCAATTTTAGATTAACTATGCCATTAATCAACTTCAAGAAAATAACATTTGCCATTTGTTTTTTAATTCGTGTCCATCTCCATTCAGGATTTTGTTGAATTTGTTACTCCAAAGAATGTGTGAAAAGTGCATATTTCTTCACACATAGCACTGTAAATCTTCTTGACTTCTGTTGGAAAAAAAGACTGAGTGTGCAAGAAACTGGTCAACAACCCATCTATCCTAACAGCTTTTTCCTAGGCATTCTTTGGTGGTCTGTTCAAAAGGGAAAGAAGGATAGCAAGTAAACACACACACACATACACACACACAAAGAGCCTTTTCACACGACCCCTAAGATCTGCCTGCCACTTAAATTCGGACCAGACATCTTAGGCGTTTGTCGCTGTTCCTGCGTTCCCAACCCCTCCGCACTCCTGGCTGCTGGCTGCGTGAGGGGAGGGAGAAAAAAAAGGAAGAAAAGAGACATGGCTCACCTCCGTTCTGCCTCTCGCTCTTGCCGCGGCAACATTCCAGTCTCTTAAGTAGCTCTTAAAGGGGCCGGAGCCAAAAAACAACAAACAGAAGCGAGGAGAGCCCCGCACTCACTATCGTTACACCACATCAAAGAATTTTCACCTTCAGAGAGCAGGTACTTAAAAGGTGCGCTGGGACGCGCTAAAGTGGGCGTGGAAGCACTTAATTTCCTGTAAACTCCGGAGCTGGTGGGGAAACATTTTTAAGCTCCGGAGCTGGGAGCCATTTGCCCCGGAGTTTAGGGGTCGTGTATAAACGCCCAAATAAATCAGTGATGATGCTCAAGCCATCAAGTACATCTCACCCCCTCCATGACTATTATACAAGTTTGAGTTTTTGTGCCTTGGTTTCTGTATGGTATTACGGCATCTTACTAATGCTAGGATTACTCTTTTCAGACAGGCAGAATCAAATTTAGATGAGGGAACAGCACACTCAGAATCATCTTCTCTCTGTGTCCTGCGTCAGCAATCAAGCAGAATCAAGTGGTGCCTATTATACCATATTGTTTTTGCTATTGATTTCCATTCTACACAGATTAGCATGCTGTAGTGCCAAGCTCTTCAAGGTGTTGATGGAAAAAAACAGACGGTCTTCATTTGCTCCGTGTCTCCGTTCTTTAGCTAATCTTGCATTTGCCCACTTAATTGGAATTTGCAGTGCTGTGCTTTGATTAGCTCATTTGGGGATCTCTTAGGAACCCCATCAAGCCATCTCTTCATCTCAGGATGCTAATGCAAATATCATTACATGAGAACTGCAGTAGGACACCATACACAGGGATGCAGAGTGCCCTTCCAGGTGATGTCTTTGATGCCTCCAGATCAAGGAAACTCTGGATATAGATCTCTCCCACAGGGGGAAAAAAACCTATGTCCAGCACACAAAGGAAAGAAGTTGATTTGTAAGTCCTTGGACTGACTCTTAGACTGGAAAACCAAAATGGTAATAACTGTTTTGGTTTCATATAGAATTAGACAGGTTGAAGCAACTTGTACCTTCTGTATTCAATTTTAGCTCTGGATACCACTCTGAATTCCATGGCTTGGGACCTGAGTACCTGTCGGAGCGTATCTTCCAAAGATCAACTGAGGCCCGGCCCACTAGAATGTCGCAGTCGCTCTCACTCTGAGTGGCCACGCCCAGGGGGCATGGAAATCAGTCACCTGTAGCCGCACCTTCTCGGTGGCTGGCCCCTCACTTTGGAACCAACTTCTGAGTGAGTTGCGCCTTGCACAGTCCCTGCCCGCCTTGAAAAAAGTGTTAAAAACTTTGCTTTTTAGGGAGGTATTTGGCAACCTTGTTTAGTTTCCCACCCCCCCATCTTGCCGATGACGTATCAACTCCTTTGTTGAGTTATTTATATTATATATTATATTTTTTATTCTTTCTCTTCTTATTTTTATCTTATTGATGTACTGTTCTTTTTGGGTTCGCTTGTCCTCTTTGTTCACTGCCTGGAGTTCCTTCGGGAAGACGGGAGGTATAAAAATGAATAAATAAATAAAATAAATAAATTCCCTTTGATTGGCCCTGGAACCGAATCTGGCCATTCTGCTTTAATCCAGATGTTGTGTAAACTCATGTGTAATCCTATGTGAAGCACAGCCATTTTGTTTTGAAATCAGGATTTGTCCGAATCAGGCACACTGTCCTATCTCAGATCCCGGAGAGCTGCTGCTGCTGACAATAGACCATCATGGGTGGAATCCTGTAGATATTGCCTACAAGAGCCTTGCGGTGATGTGGTTAAACTGCAGTACATCAGTCAAGACTCTGCTCAGAATCTGAGTTCAATTCTGGTCTCAGGTAGCCAGTTTAATTCGCTCAACCTCCCATCCTTCAGAGACCAGTATATTGAATTCCTAGTTCACTACATACCGTAATTAAATTGCAAACCGCCCAGAGCATGTTTTAAGCACTATGGGGTGGTATCTATCAACAGTAGATTTTTCAGTGAAACAGCCGTTTTACAAGCAACCATGTATTTCTGACTGGGTTTTCTTTAAGCTCCTCTGCCTTCTCTGGTCAGGAGAATTCTCAAATGTCCAGTTGTGTGCCTAGCTACATGAAAGATGGCAAGCAAAAAGGACAAACAGCTGGCTCGACTTCCCTACCTGTACGGTTCTTTTCCAAAAGAGTATGGCCAATGAGTTTAATAATTGTACAAACTGACTGACACGATACAAGGCAGTTTCGTGCATTGCTCCAGGCACCCTCTAATAGGAAAAAAAATTGGTTGATGCTTGTCTTGTCCCAGATTTTTGAGCATCTTTCACACATTGTTCCCATGCTACAGCCTGTGTGTGCAAAATGCACATGTTGCGAAACACGTGCATTTTTATAGAAGCAGGCTGTACTGTGTGTTCTGCAGACCGATTCACCATCTTTGGGAAGCAGTAATTCCGAGGTGCCCAAGTATCCTTAAATCCCACAGCTGTTCGGATTTATGGGAAAGCAAACCAAGAATGACCCCTCTTCACATCCAACAATGTTTACTATATCCTGCAATTTATGTCCACCGTTAAACACATTGATCCATATGGCAGCTGTGTAAATGCAAATCAAGCTTTATGTGGAAAATGCCTTTCTTTCAGCTATCTATATAGTTTTGCATTTTATTTTACTACTCAACAGCTCAGAAGTTATTTCTCTTTGAAAAGCCAATTGTACCATTGGATATTATATTAAAATTAATTAAGCCCTTGAAATTCAATAGTTACCACAAACAGCTGAAGTGCTTAAGTCACCGATAAGGAAACAATACACAGGCAAACAAAGAAAACAAATTACCAAGCAGTACCGAGGGTAATAAAAAAAAATTACTGACGCTGCTCTAATTCCAAACCTTCCCGTTATATTGTAAAGGCCTGGTGTGTACCTTTCCCGACCTTGCCTTGGGTATATTCCATTTCAGCAAGCCGTACAAGACACTCCCAATGGTGTTTGCTTTGTAAATGTATCAGCAGGATGAGGATAGGCAATTGCTGGACCACAGAGTGGTCACTGATGCCAAAATAAACGCATCATATTGCCGTTTGACTGCTGAAAAATCTGTTGCCAACATTTGAAGGTAATATCCTTGAGAGTCTGGGAAGGTGACAGCTTGCATCTCATGGCAAAGGGCGGGCAGAAAGACTGAAGATTGCTATTGCCTGTCTTTCCAGGAGACTTTGAATTGTTGGGCTTCTCCTTTGAGGGTAAATTTTATGCAGACAGGGCACTCCATTTTGGCTGCTCCATTTCGTGCGTGGCCTTCGAAGCATTTCGTCGCTTCTTGGAGTGGGCCTTTAGGGAGAGAACAGGCAGCCACCTTGTAGAGCACTACTGGTTACTTCACGTCCTTCCTCGAGCCGAGGTGAACTTGCCTCCGTGTTGAAATCGGTTTTCAACACGGATCGAGAAGTGGATTGAAAAGATTCCCGAGCTCCAGGACGGGAATCTCTCACCCCGCTTGGAGCGCAGTTCAGGGGGCGTGGTCGGGGTGAACTCGGATTGACCCCACAAGGACGTGAGGTTACGTTCCTTCGAACCGGTCTCTAGCGGGGCCGCGAACTGCAGCGAGAGGGATGTGAAGTATCAGCCTAATTGTGGGGCTGCAGGCTCTGGCCACTGTGCCTTCCTGATGGCGGAGTTCGAACGTTTGGCGGATGAGCTGGGAGTTCCTTTAGCTAGGGAAAAAAACGAGGGCCCTTCCACTTGCATCACATCCTTAGGCATTGAGTTGGACACTGTCCGGCAGTCCAGCAGGCTGCCAGAGGCCAAACTCAGTGACCTCAGGAGCCTCTTGTGCGGCCTTTTAGGCAGGCGCAAAGCCTCCCTCAGGGAGCTCCAGGTTATCCTCGGCCACCTTAACTTTGCCTGCAGGGTCATCGCACCTGGCAGGGCATTCCTTAGGCGGCTTTGCGAGGCCACGGCCGGGTGGTGTTTTTAATTTAATATTTTTAATATTTTTGAGACCATGGATATGTGAAGCCTTGGATACTTGTTTTTTAATTGATAAGGGAGTTTGAATGTATATTCTAAAGAGGCAATGACTATAACTTAACATAAATGTTACATATAATGAAATTCTGCTCATTTGGATAATGCACCTCAGTGTGTTATACGAAACAATCCCAGAACACTCTTCCCTTACACTTTGGAGTAAGGAAAAATGAATCTCACAATGAATCTCCAGTGCAAAAAAAAGTTTTAATTATGTGCATTAATATTAATTGAAATCTACCTTTGAGCTGTTCCAACTGGCAGAAATTTAACACCCTGACCATGGCAAAGACATTGCATAGATATAACGCCATTACAACTTTTTAAATATGTCAGTCATTGTTCTTCATGTGAAATGCTGGACGTGTTCAGGATTCACAACTTGCAACACATCTAAAGATCATACATTTCGTGCTTTGGAATCGACTGTGGGTTAAATTCCTCCTCCCTGCCATCTTACTGCTTAATGTTGCCCCAGAGCATTTTACCAAAAAGCTTAAACGTTGCAAGCTAAGTCAAATTCTGCATCCCATTTGCCTCCTATTAATGGGTTTCTTGATTATTAATGCAGTTAATAAAGGTTATTTTCTAACACAGGCACACTTGGGACTTCATTGTCTTTCTTCCTTTCACCAATGGACACTGGCTCTCCCCACATTAGCTGCAAGCAAGGAGTCGGTTCACTCATAAGCCCTGTTCCGATGTTTAAAAAATCATGTGTACACCGTGCATGATGTGGACCTGTTCCCCCTCTATCATAGCATTCCCTCACAGACTAAAGAACCGATCCTGCTGTAACCTGAGGGGCTTTAGGCTTCAGGCAGAAGGTACAAAAGTTTCTCTAGAATTACTGCATGAGACAAGCAGCGATGGGAATGGGGTGGCAGAGTTAGGCCACCTCTTACTTTGGGTGTGGTGCCAACTTGCTTTATTCATGTCTGGATAGATGCATAGACTTTGCTTAGATCTCACAAGACCAGGGCTTAAAGTGTCATTCAGTCCTGGAGACTCCCTGTGGGACGGTGGCAATGGTAACTCACACTTTGAACACCTCACATACTTCAAAACCCCTATGAGGTACCTCATAAATCAGAAGTGATTTGTTGGCGCTTAGTGTGCACACTTGGTTTTTGCTTATTATTATTATTATTGAGATGGGCATGAACCAAAACATGGCAATTTGTTTTGGTTCGGTTCATTTTAAGGTTCAGTTCATTTTGTTTTGTTTTTAACATTTTTTTAAAAAATATTCATTTTACTAGTTCATTTTGAATTGTTATTTGTTGGTTTTTTTCTCAAGTGCCGACCGCGCAGCCCCTGGAGCCAGTCGGTGCTTCTTTTTTTCTTTTCTTCCCTTCATTTTAGAGCGCCGACCCAGCCACTCTATTTTTAAAAAGGCCCAAACTCCCAAACCTCAATGGCGCTTGACCTGGAAGGGTTTCCCACTGCACCCTTCCCATGATACTGGATCTCCCGATCTGCTGAGCTGTAAGGTTGGATGGGCTGGAAGAGCATTAAGTGAGGCTCCCCGACATCTTGTCCCCTTCACTGCCACTGTGACCAATGTCCTTGCCCAGCAAATCCTTTTCACTGAACCCAGCTGCGACCTCCGCTAACTTTAAACCAGTGTAGGCAGGGCCGGCGCATCCATTAAGGTGAACTAGGCAGTAGCCTAGGGCACCAAAATGGTCAGGGGGCACCGGCCACCTCTGTCCATCCCCCCGCCCGTTGCCGCCTGTCCCCCCGCCCCGCCGCTGCCGCCGCTGCCGCCCACCCACAGCAGCCGCCCGCTGCCCTGCCCCTGCCCCTGCTGCCACCCTGCCACCCTCCCTGCCCCACCCCACTGCCACCCACACCCCCTCGCCTAGGGCACAAAAAAAACCTAGCACCAGCCCTGGGTGTAGGATAGGTGAAAAAAACAAACCCATTGCTACAGCCAATTCTGTGATGGAGGTAAAAAAATTCCTATCTGGCCCCAATAGGCAACCAGATAACTCACACTGGTTATAGGTAGGGTGGGTGGATGGCAAAGATTTAAGAGGCCTGATGTATAGCAAGGGAGGGATTTTATCCCGCATCCGTTCACACACATCTCACAGGATTATGCGGGGGGGGTCTCACCTCCCTCCTGGGAAGAGGCAAAGCTGTTCACCAGGCAAAGCAGGCTGCAGGACGGGATGAAGCACTGCAGGTCAGGATGTTGCCAGCAGCTCCTGCAGGTCGCTCTATGGCTATGACCCTGCTCTCTCCCTAGACTGGAAGGGAGAGTAAATCTTTTAGCATCCCTATTCACTTTTCTTCTTGCCTCTATAGCCAGGTTGGCCTTAGGAAAAGGATTTGGAAAAAGCTCTGTTTACTTTTATTTTCACACCGGCACAATACTCTTCTCCGTTATAAGTGTAATTGTAGCTTTAATTGATCCCCCTTCCTCCCTGAAATGACAATAAGAAAAGCATTGTCACCTTAATCTCCGCTCTGTCACAAAATCATAGGCCTGCGAGTGGAATGAAATTGCTACCTACTATTCTCGCGAACAGACGGAAGCAGTTTTTATTAACCAGGAAAGCTTTGCTCACACACACCTTTGAAGTGAATGACACGCTCTGCGCTCTAGCGGAAATGTGACTCCAGCAAGATTAATTATTATTATTAAAGTCTGTGTGGCAAGTGGGTTTGTACTGTGTGAGGTAGAAATGACTCGTATTTTGTGGGAAGGCAGCACATGTTCAGATCTTCCATTGTTCTTGAAGAGTTTCCTTCTTCCAGCAGTTATAAAGACCCAGTGAAATGATGCAGAGAAACTGGGCAGTAAATTGAGCAGTAAAATAGCAGGGGATGCAGAAATCATAGAATCATCAAATAATGGAGTGGGAATGCGCCTGTGAGGTGATCAAGTCCAACTTCCTACTCAAGGCAGGAATCCAAATCAAAGTCGATCAGCCAAGTGGTTGTCCGATTTTCTCTTAAATGCCTCCAGTGTTGGATTGCTCACCAACTCCTGAGGTAATTAGTTCCCTTGTCATACTGCTCTAACTGTTACAATGCATGGGCTCTCGTGGATGAAAAATCCATTTCATCAGGTTTGTACCAGCTTGAATACCACACGTTGTATACCACATGAGCTAAAAAGAGGGTGATGAAAATATACACAGATTCCACACATCCTGGACATAACCTGTTTCAATTGTTACCCTCAGGGCAATGTTTTAGGGCATTGCATACTAGGACAACTCGATATAAAGATAGTTTCTTTCCAAGTGCTATCAAACTGTTGAATAATTAATTTTTTCTTCTCTTCTTCCTTTTAAGTACTGTGTTTTTATTGTTGACTGTCTGTTTCTTATATTTCCTTTTATATCGAGAGCATATTTTACCAAAACAAATTCTGGGTGTGTCCAACCACACTTGGCCAATAAAAGTATTCTGATTCTGATTCTGATTCTGAAAGTCCAAACGTTCTTGGCAAGATGGAATTCACCAGGCATGTTTCTCTTAGATGTATGTCAAGAAGCAGTGTGGTTGCGGTTGTGTGGTTACAGCTAAGGTAGCTGAGGATTGAATGCAACCACACCCACCCCCGGTTCCCTAAAGAAACTTGCCCTCCCACATGAAATGACGAGATGAGGCATTGGTATGGGTTCAAACTGGGCCACACTTTATTAACTTTATAACATCAGGTCAACAGACAACATCAAAGGGGCCTGGCATCAAGCAGAGTATGGGTTGGAACCCCGGGGTATCCCAGGATCCCTCCAACCAGGCAGCATAGGTAGAGTTTAGAGATGGGCACGAATAAAAAAAAGGGTGTTTCGTTTGTCATTTAAGGGGTCCGTTTCGGTTCGTTTCCATTTTTCGTGAATTTTTGCAAAAAAATCATTTTTGGTTTTGTTTGTTTCATTACCGTTTCATTACCATTTATTTTAATTTTTTGTGTTTTTTAGCATTTAAAGCAGTTCAATGTATTGCCGTAACGAAAACAAAACGAACGACAAAATTTCTGGTGTTTCTGTTCGTTTCGTTTCATTTTAGAGATAAAATTTGTTTGTCATTTTGTTGCATAGCAAAATGAAAAAAGAAAATGGAAACGAAAAATTGTTCGTTTCGTGCCCATCTCTAGTAGAGTTACTACCCTCAGGTGGTGCAGTCACCTAAAGGATCACAACGGGATTCTCCAGGCCCAGGGAGGCACCCCGCGCATCCTCCCCCGACACTGAAATCTCATGATCCACAGTGCCATGGGGGTTGGGTACACGGGGACAAATGCTTGATTCCAGACTCACCAGCTGCCTTTCATCTGCTTCTGCCGCCAGTGTGACCAAACAACAGTTAATCTTAAACTAATGCCCAATACCAATGTGGGATAGGCGAAAAATCCCCGCTCTCATCGGCTAATTTTGAGTGTGGGTCAAAAATTTCTCTCCAGCCCCCGTAGGTGACCAGTTAGACTCAGACTAGTACTTCAAGTGGTGGGCAGGTGGGGAACACTCAACGGGAAAAGATGCTGGAGGAGGGAGGAACCCCCTTTTATAGGGTGCTCCTCCCCCTCCCCTCCGGATGTGATCACGCATCTCCCATTTCACACATTTGCGCGAGAGAGCAAAACGGCCCCGCGCACCAGAGAATCTGGCCATGGAGCCGACAAAATGCCATACATGCTGACATACCCATCTCCTTATAGAGGATCTGTACAGCTGTCACATTGATCTCTTTCTCTACCTCAGAAGAGAGAACAAGATTTACTGGCAGAAGGTCCCATCCTTAGGCATGGTGAGGTAACATGCTCCATGTGGCAGATTTTGGATCTTCTTAAAGTGCATCAAATTGCTATTCATTTTATTAGTTCCTTCCTTCCTGCTTGCTTGCTTGCTTACTGCCAGAGAAATACTTGTGGAATTTTCCACTTCAGATGCCAAAATAATTTGGAGGATTTAAGGCAAGAAAGAGCTTAATATAGCTGTGCCTAAGCCAGCCAAATGTCCTAATCTAGGACTGTGATTTTGAATAGTAGGTTTTGCTTGAGTGTTAGGATAAATGTCTTGAAAAGTAAGATTAAGAGTCATTGTGCCTCATAGTTGAGGACAGAGAGAACAGATCATTCTGGCCAGATGGTAATGGAAACCAAGGCAATATGCCGATCCTCTCATTCAATCCAGAGACTGATTTGGAATGGATACCAGTTCAGTTGGGCTCTCCATCTGATTCCATTGGTTCCCCAGACCTGATTTAGCTTGTAAGTCTCCTGTTGACTTGCACAGGAAAACAGAAATGGATTGTGGTTTCTGTACAGAGGAATATGGGATTTAGGGAGATGATAGACCCTAAACTGGGAAATCTACCTGCTATAAATGAGTCACCTTGGGTGCTTTTGAGGAGAAAGGTAGAGTTAAAAATGCAAATGAAAACAAATAAATAAATTTCAGATTGATGTGTTCACACCAGGCATGTCCAAACCTCAGTCCTCCAGATGTTTTTGGACCACAACTCCCACAGTCCTTTGGGAATACAGGCTTGGAATTCTGTGAGTTGTGGTCCAAAACATCAGGAGGGCCAAAGTTTGGACATGCCTGGTATGCACCCTTAAATATTGGCAGCTTTGAAGTTTACTACTTCGACTGGAATCCTGTTGCGCAACTCCACTTGCATAACAAGAATGATGTCATTGCCAACACCTTTATGTGATTTTGGTGGAGATATGATTCACATACAAAAACAAGACACATGCACCCCAACATTCCAAAAGAAAGAAAGAAAGAAAGAAAGAAAGAAAGAAAGAAAGAAAGAAAGAAAGAAAGAAAGAAAGAAAGAA
>JAHTLZ010000195.1:83400-113135 GCA_023846285.1 Phrynocephalus versicolor
GAAAGAAAGAAAGAAAGAAAGAAAGAAAGAAAGAAAGAAAGAAAGAAGTATTTAATCATTGACAGAGACATGTCTGTGAAGATTCTCAGACATCCAGGTGAGCTTATCTGGAAGTTGAGTCATGGCTACTGGATTTCTTTTTCTTGAGAGATCAAAATGTTTCGCTGTTCATCCAAACAGGTTCCTCAGTCTGAATACAGCTAGTGTGAGTCCTCCATCTTATAGTCAGCTTTGACTTCTGTATCCATAGCCTTAAGGTGAGCAATGGCCTAAGGTGCTGAAACCTATAAAGTATGGGTCATTAGCTATGGCCTTGGTGGTGAAGGATTTTTGATTTGTCTGGGTACTGTTGAAAGCACACCCTGATAAGTAGCAGATAGACTAGGCCTGAGACTGCCACCTCTGTTGAGGGAGGGGGTTTCAATGCTCACATGAATGGCTCCCCTGACTCCTCTCTCAAACCAGTGATCTTCTCTGTCTAATACATGTACATCCTCATCTTTTAATGAGTGCCCTTCGTCCTTCAAATGGAGGTGTACTGCTGATTCTGGTCCTGAACTGTTACCCCTTCTATGTTGGGCCATCCTTCTGTTTAATGGCTGTTTACTTTCCTCAATGTAGAGGTCTGCACACTCCTCACTGCATTGCTCCTTTTTGTTTTGGTATTGGATCCTTTGGGTGGAGAAGTCCCTGCCTTAGCGAGTTTGTGGGTTTGAAATAAACAGGGATGTGGTGTTTGCCAGAAATCCTTTTAAACTTCTCCGACACTCCAGCCATATAGGGAAGGACCAGGTTCTTCCATCTGGTCTGGGTCTCAGACTGATCCCTTGTTCTTCTGGGTCGGCACACTGCTCTGTTGAAGGAGATGAGCACAAACCAAGTGTTTAGCAGTTCATGCTGGTTTGTCCTTCAGACAAACAGGCATTTGGTGCTTCTCGGCTCCTCTCCTCTGGCTGGTGTCCATTCAGAGACAGTGTCCATCCAGAGGAGGTCAGGCAAGGACGTTGCGGTGCTTCATTTAAGCGGATGCAGGGTTTTGAATTGCTGAACATTTGCTCATTCAAAGGATGAACCAGCATGAAATCAGTGGTTGGCACCTACCTCTAATTCTTGGCAATCTGTTGCTGCCAATAGCATCCTTTCCTCTGGTGCAGGATCTTGGCTTTTGTTTTGGAAAGGAGAAAAAAAGAGGATGAGTATGACTGCAGTCATACCTGTGTTTACTGTGTAGTTTCCTGTCGTGCTAACCAGGAAGAGAAGCAAATTCTGCTCCCGGCCAACCACACCCCTCGAACAGCAGTTTCAGCGAAGTTTCCTAAACCACCACCAGGGGCTGGATTTAGAAACTTCACTCAAAAATGCTTACTTGTTTGCTTCGGTTGCAATGACAGGACACTGAAAATGTGCAGTAAACTCAGTTTCTCCCCTTTCTACCTGGCTTAAAAGACAGAACCTTGGAATCTGGAGCCGGAAAGTAGGACAAAATGTGTAGTACACAGGTTGGGACAGAACCAGAATAGGAAGTTACAATGCAGAGGAGAGGACACCAACTGCTCATTAAAAACCACATGACCGCACCCCAAAAATACGCAGGAAATTTAAATACGAAGGAATCCCAGGTATGACCGCGGTCTAAGTGAATTGTAAACTTTCCTGTTTGTATTCTAGACACAAATTGATCTACACACCACTTCCTCTCGGAAGCATATCCTGTCATTCCTCTGCTGTCTGGACCTCCCGCAAATCACTCCTTATCAGCCTAATGTGCTTCGTACCTGGGCTTCACCTGAACTCAGTCCCCGAGCACACTGGAAACAGCATTCTGGATGAGAAGGGGCATTCAGCTTGACCCAAAAACGTGCCGAAGAGCTGAGCAGCCGTCAAACAGCACTGGTGAAGCATGAGAACAGAGAGTGTGCTATGCAGCGGTGGGGAGGTGAGACGTTCCAGTTTGCCAATGTGTAGGTGTGTTGTGAAGGTGTGCGTTGCCTTGGCTGTCTCAAAGCGCTCTGTACATTAAAAGGCTTGGCGCCCATGATTAATGATGACACTTGATGGGCTACATCTGTTGTGCTCCAGTAGCTTTCTCTTTCCTTAAGTACTTCAGGCATGAGTGATCAGTGCTGGCATTCAATTGTATTTCGGAGCCAAGAGGGACAGGCTAAGTGCCCCCAAGGTAAGTTCCCAATTAACCCCTCACCTCAGAGTAGCTGTATTGGAAGTGAAACTGGAACAGGAAAGGGAAAGGTATGAAGAGAATATGTTATAAACCCTTACTATTATCCCATATCTTTAAAATATGTTCTGTTATTTTCCCCATATATTCTGGTATCGTTGAGCAACTTCACAGTCATTATTCCGGTCAGTTATCTAAGAGAAAGCAGATTTATTGGGTTTGTGTCAATTCTTCCAAAGTTCTGCGCACAGAAATGGGATACAGATTTCCCTTTGGGCAGAACCTTTTTTTTTAAAACCCATTCTTCAAAAATCCCCAGAGAGAAAAGGATTTTAGATTTATCTGTTTCTTTCTCATCAGGTCCTCCTGATTCCTATAAGGCCCTCTTTGGCTTGGGTCCAGGAAATCTAAAGTATTGTATCTCCCATATGAGACTTCTCAACATTTATGATCATCAGAGGAGTCACTCTTCTTGGTCCCATTAACAGCACAGGCATGTTTGATGGAGATTCAAGACGGAGCCTTCTCTGTGGCAGCTCCCAGGTGATGGAATGCTCTCCCTCAGGAGCTCAGGCTGATCCCTTGTTCTTAGTCTTTAAACTAAACTTAGTCTTTAGACTAAACTGAAAAAAAGACAAAGACAAAAAAGAAAAAGAAAACTAGGTATTGGACAAAAATTTGGATACAACATTATTCAGGGGATGGTTAAAGTGGATAGAAGTAAGCTCTTTTCATGCAGTACCAGAACCTGGGGTCATCCAGACAAATTGAGGGTTAGGATAGTGAGAACAGACAGAATAAAATATTAGTCTGTAGAACTCCTCGCTGCAGGATCTGGCCTAGATATCTTGAAAAGGGGATTAGACAGATTTCTGGAGGAAAAATCCATCACAGGTGACAAGCCATGATGGGGAATATGTATTATCTCCAGCCTTAATAGGAGAATATCTAAAAATGCCAGATGCAGGGGAGTGGTATCAGGAGACAGGTATCTAGTAGAGATGGGCACGACCAGAAAAAATGGCAGTTCGAGTTGTCGTTTGTCGGGACGGGCCCGTTTCGGGTCGTTTCCATTTGTCGCGGAAATTTTCAAAAATCTGTCATTTCCGTTTGAAATTTGTCGTTTGGGTTGGGGTTGGGGTAAGTGGGCTCTGGGAGGCACCTCTCTGGGTGCCTCTGAATTGACCCACTAAGAAGGGAAGGGAAGCGTAATGTGTAGCCGCCATGTACCATACATTACATTATGTTAGGGTTGGGGGGTAAGTGGCAGAGGCACCTCTCTGGGTGTGGGTGCCTCTGACTCACTAAGAAGGAAAGCATACTGGCGTACTGGCGTACAGGTTAGGCTTAGGGGTAGGGATAGTGGGCTCTGGCTAGGAGGCACCTCTCTGGGTGCCTCTACTCTGACCCACTAAGAAGGGAATCGTACTTGCATACGAATCTGGGTTAGGGTTGGGGTTAGGGTAAGGGCTAGGCTTAGGGTTACAGTTAAGGTTAGGGTGGGTTAGTGGGCTGCACCTCTGGGTGCCTCTGACCCACTAAGAAGGACAGTGTACTGGCGTATGGGTTAGGGTTAGGGTTAGGGTTAGGGTTGGTGGGCTTTTTATGCCCTCTGGCACATCTAGAAGTCTCAGTCAAAACCTGGCCATGCGATTGGTGGAATGGGTCAAAAAAATTGCATGGTCCCATCCCATGGACAGCCCATCATTGCGCAGGTGTAAAAAAATAAAAAATAAAAATAAAATAAAATAAAACCAGTGGAGACGTTTTATTGCAAGAAAAACCCACTGCTGCTACTATAAAAAATCAGGCATTTAAAATACCTTATTTTCACATGTTTCTGTTGTGCTTTAGTGGGTTTTTGGACCACGATTTAAAAATAAATATTGCGGTCGCCATTTTGGACCCCCCCCACCGCATGGCATAGACTGAGACGATGAGGATGACCCCCCCCCCAGCCTGGTGCAAGCAGCCCAGAAAGGAGAGGGGGGAGGCCGGGCACCCCCCCCTCAGAAACCACCCCTCTGCTAGGTGCCCTCACTCATTCAGGCATATTTTCGCCTCCTTTTTTGGCCGGGAATTGGGTTTTTTTTTAATTTTTAAAACTTTTTTTCCTGTGCTGCTTGGCATCGCACAATCACCACGAACCGTGATGCCCTGAACGACAACGAAAAATCAGACCCAATTTATCTTTATCGGGTCGGGTTCGAGCTGAAGTGGAGTAATTCTCGTTACCGTTATCGTTATGTAATGGAAATGACAAACGGTAACGGAAACGAGAATTTCGCTGCTCCGTGCCCATGTCTAGTATCTAGTTGTCTCATGTGCTCCCAGAGGCATTCAGTGGGGCACTGTGAAATACAGGAAGCTGAACTAGATGGATCTTTGGCCTGATCCAGCCAAAGATATATAATATATTCCTATAGTCTTATGTTTGCTTACATTCTGCCTTTTAATGGTTGCAAGCCACTTTGATCCCTTCTTAAGAAGAAAGGCAAGTTATAAGCAAGCAAACAAACAAATAAGTTTTGGCTTTAAAATTGATAGAACTTTGCCAAAAAAATGCATTTGAGCAAATACATACCATATCCTTTGTTCTTTTCCATTTAGGCTGCCTCAACTTGATGAGATACCATCATGAAAATTTTCAAGCCTTCTCAGGGCACCTTATATTTTCTGGCCAAGGGGGCCAGAATTTGGAAAATTTAACAAGCAAAACAGTAGCACTGGAGGGCCTTATAAGCCCATGTGACAATATGGCAACCTGGAGGCCCTTATAAGCCCATGTGACTATATGGCAACCTGCTCAGTTTCCACAAAAATTCCCATTCTCATCTTCAAATTTACGACAGAGATTTTTTCCTTCTCTCATTTCTTTGTAGGGGGGGGGGAGAGGAGGAAAGACTTGTGCCTAGCATACATTTCATCTAATCAAAATGATAAGTAAATAACTCAGAAGAATAATTGCTTTCTTTTTATTATTTCTGACCCCAATTAACACAGAAAGGCAGGAAGAAAGGCTAGCACCACAACTACCTTTTGAAAGAAACAAAAACAACAACAAAAAGAAAGAGTGTTGTAAACCACATTTAACTGCTAAAATAAGCGGGAAAACATCGCCACAAACATACAGCAGCTGCAGAGCAGCCAAGAATACATTTGGGAAAGAATTCCAGTGACAGAATGGGCTGAGGGTTTTAGGAAGCTTTGGGGGCAGGGGGATGGTGCCTGGGCTTCTGGCCAAATTGGAAATTGGCACTCAGATCACTCATCCCTGGTATAGAATTACCACAGAATCTGCTCAAGAATTTCAAGAAGCTGGACTTGATTGGAAGAAATGCCTGCATTACTGCTTCGATCAAGAGAGAGCCAGGGTGAGCAAGGCTGACACTTCCTTGCCAGAGAACCTGAGGTGAATTTCAGCTCGGACGTCATTGATCTATTATTGTATTGAGTTGTTTGATTTTCATGCTGCCCACACAACAAAATTGCTACTCTGGGCAGCAACAAACTACAATGAACCTATATTATAAAATCATCTGTAAAAGACTCCAATGGACTGTAATTATAGATAACAAGATAGATAGCCAAAAATAACAGTTTTCCACATTTACTGTTCCTCTCTTTCTTCCTCATCCATCCTAGTAAATGGGGAGGCCCTCTCCAAAGGCTTCATGGCTCATGCATTTTTTTCTGATCAAGGCTGGATAATTTTGTGAAATGTACCAGGAACCATCTCTTCTGCATCGCAGAAGCCACTTCACCTTCCTCGTCCTCCTGGATTTTGCATTCCCAGTGGCTAGCAGTTTCAATTGATATTATATGAATGTTTGTATTTCCTTCTCTTTCTCTTGACTTTGCTTTGTCTTGGCCACCCCTAAAATTATAGTTAAACCGATGAGCCGCATGTGTTCTGCTCATCGAGGTTATAAATATGTACACACATATATGTTTACCCCACCTTTCTCCTTAAGAAGGACCCAATGCAGCTTACATCATTCAAAGACAATATTTAAAGCAAGAAAGGTATACAAAAAATAAAAACGATCAAACAAATACCATTGTAAAAGATGGTGAGTAAAAGAAACATATAAGCACATTCATCGCAGTAAGGTACAACAAACCATTTAAAATTCCTACTCGGGCAGCCAGACATTAAGGGAAAGCTTGCCCAAAGAGAAACATCTTCATCAGCTTGTAGGACAGCAAAGATAGAGCCTGTCATCGGTAGAGATGGGCACGACTCAGAAAAAAAGTTTCGTTTTCGTTTTCGTTTTCGGCTAGGGTCTGAGTCGTTTCGTTTCCGTTTTCGTGGGTTAATTTCAAATTTTTTTGTTTTCGTTTCGTTACGTAACGAAAACAAAAAATGAAAACGAAAATGAAAAATTTTTCGTTTCTCCCCATTTAGCTCAATTGAGTGCTTTTCCAGTAACGAAAAACGAAAATTGGCTCGAAATTAGTCGTTTCGTTTCCGTTTTCGGTCCAGGTTGGTGCCGATTTTCATTTTCGTTTCGTTTCCGTAACGAAAACGAAAAAAGAAAACAAAAACAAAAATACCGCTAAGTCGTGCCCATCTCTAGTCATCGGGTCTCCTGCGGGAGGGAGTTCCAGAGTCTGGGAGCAGAACAAGAGAAGCCCCCCCCCCATGTTCCCACCAAGCCTGCTTATGAGTGTGATGGAACTGAGAGAAAGCTCTCTCCTGATGAACTCAACACCTGGGCATAAGTAAATGCTTTGAAAGCCAAATATGAACCCTTTCAAAAACAAATACCTGACGCTGGGATCAACCCCTTCATGAAGCAACTTTTTGTGCACACCAAATTTTAGCACCTATGGACAAAGTCCCAGTTGCCTTGCCTTTATTAAGGATCTGCCCCCTTCCTATTTATTATTCATCCACAAATAACCTAGTCTAATCCAGGACAACCAAGTCTTCTGCAAAATGTTTGTTTGGTCATTCTATTTAATGGAAACCTGTTCTGCATGAGAGAGACTGAGAGAAACAGTTGTTTATCAATATGTGGCAAAGACGGGAATGGAAAAGGATTGTCTTGTATTTGATGATCTCAACAAAAATTATTTTGTGTTTCATTGTGAGAAGAAATAGAATAGGAGGTAAACTCCAATTTCCTGAATAATGTGCTTAGGTGATCAGTAACTGTTGTTCTTTGCTTTTATAGTTCTTATCAGAAGTCCCTTATGCTGAAGGGGAAAGGGGCAGCCATCTTGCTTACTTGTACAATAATGTAAGTAGAAGCCATGCTAGGGGGAGATGAACTATGCTAAAAAACATCTTGCCCTCAGCGATTTCCCAAGCCATGTCCAACTGAGAGGTTGAGATTTCTTGGGTCTTCATGAAAATAAGATCCTGGTTTCATTTGGCACTCCCCTCAATCCTTGCAAGTGAGTCTGGGCCATGATTTTCCAGGATACTAATTCATGTGGAGACCTCTCACAGAGAGGGGAGAACACCTGTCTTCAGACTCTTTGCCTTGCATGTGTAGAAGAGCAGAAGATGTGACAACAAAGGGACAGATGCTACAATATTCTCCAGGTCATATGAGCATCCTACACCTTTCCTAAATCACTGACTGTGGTTTGTGAAGAAAATGAAGTGGCACCATTATTTGAAAGCAAGAAAGCTGAGAGTCTATCAGATAAACATAGCCTCCTCAAGTCCAAGAACAGTTCAAGTGTTTGCACACATTCCTATGTTCTTTCCTGAGCTGATGGCACTTAATATTCCCTGTACAAATCTGGATATAATGTTGAAAGATGGCTTATGCAAATGCATCTCCTTCACTAAATTCCAATCACAGATCTTTGTTTGTGATCCCAAATATAGGATGTTTTGCTACAGAAAACTGGCTTCCTGATTATATCTGGGTATAGTCAGCCATTGGGACAGGTAGAAAGATGAATTACACACTCCATGCATAGTTTATCTGATTATAGAAAGTGAGCAGTTGTTGAAAATCGACAGATTTGACAAGACATTCTAGAATCTGACTTCTAGACAGTTCACACACACTCCATGCATTGTTCAACTGATTATAGAAAACAAGCAGTTGTTGAAAATCAACATAGGATAATGGAATCATAGAAACATAGATTTGGAAGAGACCTCAAGGGCCATCTAGTCCAACCCCCTGCCATCACAGTACCCCTGACAGATGACCATCCAGCCTCTACTTAAAAACCTCCAAAGAAGGAGACTGCACCACCAGACAGCTCTAACTGTCAGGAAGTTCTTCCTAACATTCAAATGGAATCTTTTTTCCTGTAGTTTGAAACCACTGCTCCAAGTCCTAGTCTCTGAAGCCATAGAAAATAAATCTGCCCTCTCTTCCATATGATTTCCTTTTAAACATTTGAACATGGCTATCATATCCCTCTCAACCTTCTTTTTGGAAGACTAAACTTTCCCATATCCCTAAGCTGCTCCTTGTAAGACATATGTTCCAGACCTTTACCATCTTGGTCACCCTCCTCTGGACCCACTCAAGGTTGTCAACATCCTTTTTAAATTGAGGAGTGCAGACAAAAAATTCTAGAATTTGACATCTAGACAATTTTTCCTTCTGTTCATGACTAGTCATTAGCTCTTCTAGACTTCTCTTGTGGGTTTTTTTTTTTTTTTTTTTTGTTAACCGCACCGGAGTTACTTTATATATTCTCTATCTTCTCCTCTTCCTCCTTCTCATATCATTAAAAAAACACATTCTTGATGTTGTGTTTTAGCGAGTGATATTGAGGCGTGGGCGGAGCCACAATGGAGTCGCGTGTTTGACGCGACCCAGCCAACCACGAGTGATTGTGGGAATGCGGCAACAGCCAATGAGGTGTACGCCGGGTAATTTATGCGCCTTTTTAAGCAGGGGGTTGGGCCGTTAGCGGCAGCGTCTCCAGGAATAAAGTTTGGAAGCGACCAGACTGTTTTGCGTTGTTCATAGCCTCCAGTATTTAATAGTGGCGACGAGGATGGGATTTTTCTGAGCTGTCGTATCCCGTACCAGGACTGCCACGTCGTCTAGGATGTCCTCTCCGGACCGGGGCGCCTCTCGACTGCCGCCGCCCCCGCCCTTCCAGGGAGTAGCTGCCATTATGCATGCCCTGGGTGAGTTCGACCCCCGGCAACCCGAGCATTGGGAGGCATACATCGAGCGCCTCCGTTTTTTACTCGAGGCCCATGGCATTACGGAGGACCGCCAGAAGCGGAACATTTTGCTGGGTGGCTGTGGGGCGGCCACCTACATAATTGCTAAAGGGTTGGCCGGCCATAACCCGCTGGACTCTTTGTCGTATGATGAAGTGGCGGGATTGCTTACCAACCACTTCATCCCGAAGCCATCAATAGTCTCCCGGAGGCACCGTTTTTTCCTGCGCTCTCAAGGCCCCTCCGAGTCCACCGCGGAGTACCTTGCAGCGCTCCGTTCGTTGGCGGGAGAATGCGAATACCCTAATTTGGAGGAGATGATCCGGGACCGATTCATATGGGGTTTACATAATGAGAAACTCCAGACCAAGCTTATGGCGCGCGAGACCATCACCCTGAGCGCGGCCTACAGCGAAGCTTTGGCCTACGAGCGGTCAGCCTCCACACACGCCAACAAGAAGGCAGCGGAAGTCCATGCCACGGACAGTATGTCGGAGGAAGAGGATACCAGCGTCCACCGCAACCTCAGCAAGTCAGGTACGAGCCGGCGTCTGCACGACACGACCGCACCCTTGCACGTGCGCTCTACCGGCTCGGCCCGAGGAGACTCCTGTTTTGGCTGCGGTGAGGATCACGATCGTCGCTCCTGCCCGTTTCGGGATGCCACGTGCCGCCGTTGCGGCAAGGCCGGGCACATCCGCCGAGTCTGCCGTTCCAAGTCGAAAGGAAACCGGACGAGACAGCGTGTACATGAGACTCGGGAGGAAGAGGAG
Organism: Phrynocephalus versicolor; assembly: GCA_023846285.1. Classification (NCBI taxonomy): domain Eukaryota; kingdom Metazoa; phylum Chordata; class Lepidosauria; order Squamata; family Agamidae; genus Phrynocephalus; species Phrynocephalus versicolor. The sequence continues at coordinate 93,506 of JAHTLZ010000195.1, forward strand.
TTGCAGTCGATCACCGCTGCCACGGTAATGCAGGTCTGCACACGCACCCGTAAGCCCACTAAGGTCAAGCTGGAAGTCAAGATAGAGGGGGCCCCTTGTGTAATGGAGATGGATACGGGCTCCATGTATTCCATTATCTCGGCTAAGACCTTTCGGCGCCTGTGCCCCAGGGGTGGCCCCCCTCTTCGCCCCTCCCCGGTGATCCTCAAGGATTTTCAGAGGAATATAATAAAGACTGTGGGAATGGGCACGTTCCAGGTCCAGTATGGAAGGGTTTCCCAGCGACTGGACCTAATAATTGTGGAAGGCCCTTTTACCAGTCTCTTGGGCTTATCATGGCTGGAGCCTTTGGGAATTGGGTTTACAGGCATTCATAGTCTCTTTGCCAAGATGGGCCCGGAAGAGATTTGTAAGGACTTTCCATCCGTTTTTGACGGGTCCTTGGGACAGTATAAGGGCCCCCCGATTTCCCTGCGCTTGAACCCAGAGATTAGTCCCATCCGGGTGAAGGCCCGCCGGGTCCCATTTGCCCTCAAGCCCAAGATTGAGGCAGAGCTGGACCGCCTTGTTGCGCAAGGGGTCCTAGAACCGGTAGACTCGGGAACCTGGGAGACTCCTATAGTCACCCCGGTCAAGCCCGACGGGTCGGTTAGGATTTGTGGGGATTATAAGTGCACTCTTAACAAAGCTCTCCGCGACCACGCGTATCCGGTCCCGGTCGTGAGCCATGTTTTGGCCACCCTTGCCGGGGCGAAAGTATTCGGAAAGTTGGATTTGGCACAGGCCTACCAACAACTGCCGGTTGACACAGCTACGGCAGATGCTCAGACTATCGTCACGCATAAGGGGGCCTTCCGTGTAAATCGATTACAATTCGGGGTGAGTGTAGCCCCAGGACTTTTCCAGAATATGATGGACCGCCTCCTTAAGGGAATTCCCGGAGTAACTCCGTTTTTTGATGATGTTATAATCGCTGCTCCATCTATGACGGACTTTTGCGCTCGACTTCGAACAGTGCTAGAGAGGTTTCGGGAGGCGGGTCTTAAGGTGAAGAAATCAAAATGCCTGTTGGGAGTCGACAGCGTGGATTTCCTTGGGTTTCACGTCGATGCAACGGGCATACACCCAGCCCGGGACAAACTTCGCGCCATCCGTGAGGCGCCAGAGCCCAAGGGAAAAGCGGAGCTACAGGCTTTTCTAGGACTTTTAAATTTCTATCACGCCTTCCTGCCACATAAGGCGGCCGTCGCGGAGCCGTTGCACCGGCTCCTGGATAAAAAAGCGCCCTGGGTGTGGGGCAAGAGACAAAGGAAGGCTTTTCGCGGGGTAAAAGATCTGTTGGTGTCAAATTCTGTACTGGCCCACTTTGATGAGTCCTTGCCGGTAGTGTTGGCTTGTGATGCTTCCCCGTACGGAGTGGGCGCCGTTCTGGGTCATCAACTCCCGGACGGAAGAGAAGTTCCGGTGGCGTACTTCTCTCAAACCCTTTCGTCCGCGGAGAGGAACTACGCCCAAATCGATAGGGAGGGGTTAGCCATTGTGAAAGGGGTCAAGAAGTTTCATGACTTCTTGTACGGCCGACCCTTCACAATAGTTACGGACCATAAGCCGTTGTTGGGCCTGTTTGCCGCGGACCGCCAGACCCCCCAAGTGCTCTCGCCACGAGTACTGCGGTGGTCCATCTTTCTGGCTGGATACAATTACGAACTGCAGCACCGGCCCGGAAAGGCGATGGGTCATGCCGATGCCCTTAGCCGTCTGCCGCTACCGGAGTGCGGCCCGGACCCTGCTCCCGCCCACCAGGTCCTAAGGATCCAGGACCTGTCGGATTGTCCTTTGCATGTCCAGGATATCGCCGCCTTGACCCGACGCGATCGAGTGTTGGCTCGTGTTTTGGATTGGGTGGGGAGGGGGTGGCCCAAGCAACCGGGCCCGGAATTTGCGGCTTATACGGCCCGGAAAGACGAACTCTCGTCACACAGGGGGTGTGTGCTTTGGGGTGGTCGGGTGGTGGTCCCCCCTTCTCTGAGGACTAAGGTATTGGAGGCCCTTCATGTCGCCCACCCGGGCATTGTCCGCATGAAGGCACTCGCCCGGAGTTATGTTTGGTGGCCGGGCATGGACGCTAAAATCGAAGAGTGGGTGAAGGGGTGTGAACCTTGTCAGGCGTCTCGGCCCGAGCCATCTAAGGCCCCCGTACAGGCCTGGGAATCCACACAAGCCCCTTGGTCCCGATTACATCTAGACTTTGCCGGGCCCTTCCAGGGCCAACATTTTTTAATAGTAGTGGATGCAAGGTCCAAGTGGCTAGAGGTCGCCCCTACCTCCACCACATCCACAAAGGCGACAATAAATGTTTTGAGGCGGCTGTTTGCCACCCACGGCTTGCCCGACACAATCGTGAGTGACAACGGAACGGCGTTTACTTCTGCCGAATTTCAGGAGTTTGTCGCTCTAGCGGGTATCAGGCACATTAGGTCCGCCCCGTTTCATCCGGCCACTAACGGCCAAGCAGAGCGCATGGTCCGTACGACCAAGGACGCGCTCAGGCGGATCATACAGGGGGACTGGTCTTATCGTCTCGCACAGTTCCTGTTGGCCCAACATGTCACCCCTAGTGCCATAACGGGGCGGAGCCCTGCAGAGATCCTCATGGGAAGGAGACTGACGACGCTCCTTGATCGTCTCCATCCCGACAGGGCACTCGATAAGCGGCCTTCCACGGAGCATAGGGAAGCTCCGAGAGGATTTGCCATAGGCGACCTTGTATATGCCCGAAGTTACGGCCTAGAGCGACGATGGGTTCCTGGTACGATAGTGGCTTGCTCGGGTCCCACATCTTATGAGGTGGGTTTAGAGGGGGGGTTGGTGTGGCGGCGTCACATCGATCAGATCCGCGTCAGAACAACTGTGGCGCTGGGGCCCCCGGAAAATCTAGCCGAGCCAGAGCCTGAGGAAGCTCCGGATTCTGAGCCGGAGCAAGTCAGTGACTTTGAGTCCGGGGAGACCAATGAGGTGCCGCCTAGACGGAATGCCGAGTCCCCGGTTGCTAACAGGGTACCTGCTAACCCGGAGACACAGGCTCAGCCTGATATCCGGGAACTAGCGGTCCCTGTTGCTCCTACATCACCACCTAAGCTGCGGCGGTCCCAGCGAGATCGCAGAAGGCCGGCACATCTAGGGGATTATGTATGTGACTAAAATATTAGGATTGATGGTAATGTTGGTTGTCACTATGTTTGAACCATGGGGGGAGGAATGTTGTGTTTTAGCGAGTGATATTGAGGCGTGGGCGGAGCCACAATGGAGTCGCGTGTTTGACGCGACCCAGCCAACCACGAGTGATTGTGGGAATGCGGCAACAGCCAATGAGGTGTACGCCGGGTAATTTATGCGCCTTTTTAAGCAGGGGGTTGGGCCGTTAGCGGCAGCGTCTCCAGGAATAAAGTTTGGAAGCGACCAGACTGTTTTGCGTTGTTCATAGCCTCCAGTATTTAATACTTGAAATGCAAAATATGGCAACAGGACATGCCCTGGAGATTCAACTCTTTATCCTTCTGGTATGATTTCATAATATAAAAGATTCTCTGGTGTTATGGATGCCTAACCAATTTGAGAAAGATTCCTTGGATTTTTGTCTGGCTTTGAAATGAAAGGGACGTTTGAGCTTTGCAAATTCTGTAAGCAACTCCTGTATTGGTGCTCGTGCTGAGGGATGGAGTGCACAAATTGTAGCTGCTGTTATAACTGCTCATGTTGTGTGCTATAGAAATAGAAATAACAAGAGATCCATTTTGTGAAAATGTGTTAGCAGGATTCACCAATATAGTAAGCAAATCACCCCAAAGAAATTAAAAATATTACCATTATGTTCTACTCTATTGTTTTAACCTGTCAAAACAATAGTGCTTAGAGGAAATATGTTTGTAGGCATGCAGGATATTTCAATAATAAGAACCATAATGATCTCATCAGTACTTCCACCACTACTAAATGCAGCAATCCAAGATGTGCAATAGAGATGGGCTTTTCATTTGGGAAGTGGTCAGCTTCCGAAATGAAATGTGTGAGCCCAGCTGACATTCGAAACCAGAGGAATAAAATCAACCAATCCCTTACCTTGCGCTCGACCTGCATGGGGCGCAACTCCAGTGAGGAAGAAGCCTCCCACACGTCATCTCTCCTTCTCCTTGATGCTGGCCAATCAGGAGCTGTGCAGGGAAATGCATCCTCCCACCTCCCTGTCTGATTGGCGAGCGCCAGAGAGAAGGAAAGATGACACATTGGAGGCTTCTTCCTCAGTGGAGTTGCCCCCTGTGTCAGCCCAGCACAAAGCAAGGGATTGGTTGATTTCATTCCTCCAGTTCTGAATGTCAGCTGGGCTCCTGCATTTCATTTTGGAAGCTGACCACTTCCAAAATGAAAAGAGCAGCTCTAATCTGTAATATAAATAAAACTGGATAGAAGAAAGTCTGTGAGCCTTTCCCTTATCTGAGTACTCACTAAAAAAAAAAAGCTGCAACGGGATCCATTCCTCCAGCTTTTTTGTTTACTTGGATAACATTAACTGCATTCCCAAGTCTACTTCTTCCTCCGCCACCTGCCATCATGCACAGAGTACAAGATCTAGAAATAGTTAAAGGAAGCTGCAAACTCTGCTACAAAGAGCTATTCCCCAGTTTCTGTCTTTCATTGTTTTAAAGCTATCACCTTTTATAGCTAGATAAATGTTTGCTCTCAGCCATCTGTCAGCACCAAAGGCTCGGCAATGTTAATCCCAAGTGATGGATGTGCCCGGTGGACATCCAGAAGGGTAGCTCTGGGATCATTACTCATTCTTCCCTTTTAAAGGTGATACTGAGAATTTATAACAATGCCAGGCCTCTCCGGGATCGAGCAGAAGGAACTGAAGGACAGTGACAGCATCCACAGACTCTGTTTCCATGGAATGCCGTCTTAAATGGCAAAAGCAAAACACAAACTAATAAGTCAAAAGAATCAAAAGACAATAGTTACCATTTGCTTTACCCTTTTCTTCCATGTGTGAAAGAGAAGGTTGTGTCTGTGCGACATTTACAATTAAATGCAAATTAAAAGGATTGGAGCTGGTTTAGCCCATTAAGACACAAGACAGCTTGTTTACTAGCATGCTGTGCAGTTAGAATGATCTCCTCTTCTTCACTTTAACCAATTAACTAGCTTTTCTTTGGCCAGCAAAAAAACAAAAAAACAAACAAACAAAATCCTAGTCTGTCCTTAAATTGTTAGAAACATAGAATCTTGAAGTTGGAAGGGGCCTATAAGGCCATCAGGTCCAACACCCTTCTCAGTGCCAGGTGGTTGTCTAAATTTCTCTTGAATGCCTCCAGTGTTGGAGCACTCAGCAGCACCTCTCAGGGTAATTGGTTCCACTGCTTTTGTTTTAGACATCCAGAAGGCTGTGGGACAAGATAGAAGGAGGATGCCTTGTGGAACCTCTCCCTTGTACAAACTATGGGAGATCCAAACTTATTATTTCCTGTTACTATTTGAACCTTGTTCTTCATCTCTCTTGCTAAGCTCAGAAATGCCTGATACTATTATTTATTACTGCAGTTTTCTGAGCCAAGCTTCAGCCTGGTTCAGAAAGGCAATCTGTCAGATAGACTTTGAGTTGTATTCCTGCACTGAGCAGAAGGTTGGGCTCAATGCCTGATAGCAGGCATGTCCAAACTTTGGCCATTCTGATGTTTTGGACCACAACTCCCAGAATTCCAAGCCTGTATTTCCAATTGCAAAGGACTGTGGGAGTTGTGGCCCAAAACATCTGGAGGGCTGAAGTTTAGACATGCCTGCCTTATATGGAGGGTCTGACTCTATGGCACTATGATTGCTATGAGGTTGCTCTGAGTGGAAAGAGAGGGCTACAGTATTTGCCATGGCCAATTTTTGGAATTTGGGTGGTGACAAATTTGGTTTTCAGGGCAGCAACAGCAGGCTGAAGAAAGTTCATAGATAGGACTGTTGGCCATCTTAGTATCTATTTATTTATTAGAGGTTCACCACCACTGGTTTACAGGATACCCTCTTTTGCTTGCTATCATTCACAAAGTGACACTACACAAGAAAAAAAATCCTGGAAGCTGAGTACACACACACACACCATTTCCCAATGTCTTACCCAAATACAAAGCAATTGTCAGGGCTGGTTTTTTTCAATAAGTGTCAATGATTTGAGGCACCCCTTTTTTCTATTTGATTTAGTTGGCTTATACAATGCTGAATCTGCTGTCAGCATAATATAGTGCCCCCCCCCCCGGCTCTAATAATGAAGGTGGATGGGTTAATGCCAAGGAAACTCTAGTGATGGGTATCTACCATCAACAGCCATCAGACTAGATACACACTGTCAATCTTTCCAATTCATTTATGATTTTTTAAGTCAAATGTAGAATAAAAATGAAATGTTAGAGATGGTCTTTCGAACAATGCATGCCAGTTTACTTTATCACACTGCATATTGAATATATTCAGTACCTTCACAATGAAGCAAACAAAGGATCAATGATTAATCAAATGTAAGTCCTTCATGACTTTCAATCAGTTTTAATGCTCAAGAAGATGTTGGCACCCCAGCCCAAGTGACAAGGAATGCGTAGCTTACCTATAGTGGGATCATGATAGTCAGGAAATCGATGGCTTATGAACTGCATTGTCATTGCTGGAAAGAAATATAAGAAAAAGAGAGTGTGATGAGCCAGTGGTTACCTGTGCAGACATACTTGGATAAAGACAAAAAACATGTAGTTTGCATATCTTGATGACTAAAAATCGATGAGTGTTTGGGAAGAACAATTCACTAAATGTGTAGACTGGAGTTGGCAAAGCATGGCCATTCAGCAACTTGAGGACTTCAATTCCCATAAGCCCAGCTACTATTACAGATAGTGAGGAATTCTGGGAGTGATAGTCCAGTAACCTCTGGAGAACATCCCATTCATTCATTCATTCATTCATTCATTCATTCATTCATTCACACAAATGGGGCAGTGCTACCAGGTGCCTCCGTTTTACATAATGAAATGCTGCAGAAGGGTGATATCAGAGAGCCTTCCTCAGAAGCACCACTTTGTTCAACGAGCAGTGTGTTTATTTATTTATTTATTTATTTATTTATTTATTTATTTATTTATTTATTTATTTATTTATTTATTTTTGTATTTATATCCCGCTTATCTCCAACAAGGACTCTAAGCGGCTAACAACAAGTCATAATACAACAAAACATGTGTTGTTAACATGTGAGTCCATGCATGAAGGAAAACACTTTTGGGAGGTTATCTGGTCTGGAAATGAAACCAACCTGAAGTCAGAAATCTTAAGCTAACTCTCCTTTTCTCCATAGTGGCTTTTGGTAATGAGTAACACATCATCCACAGAATAAGACAATCTCTGACTCTAATTGGCTCCCTTGTACCCACCTAAAAAACGAAGATGCAAAATGGAACAAAAGTAGAAAGAGCCATTTTGGCTGACAACAAATTCCAGACATCATACGGAAGTTAATACGTTTCTAACACGGATAGTTGTGTGCAATTAAGTCATTGCTGACATATTAAAATGGCCTTCACTTGGATCTTCTAGGCAGAATGCACTCCTATGGCATCCAGTCCTTTCTTCTGGGGAACTGGGCCAGCAATTTGGCAAGTAAACATGGACTTAATGTGAAAGTCTGCTAGCGTTTCCTGGTCAACAGCACCCATCCCCTGAGATTTCACAGCCAAAATCTGAGATTTACAACTGGTACTTTCTTGGTGGGCCCATTTGATGTCACAGAGGATAGAGTGTCAAAGGTTGGAATGAGGATATTATTCTAGCACCTGTGTCACTACTTCCATGGCTTGTTCAAGAAGAAGGCTCATGAGGCATGATGCTACTGCTTTGATCTAAGCAGTGTGATGGGCCCAACATTGGTGCAGCAGTAATCCAGGGGAAGGGACTTAGGAGACAGATAGTAGCCCTATCATGTATATATGTTCTGGGTGATCTAGGCAGATCCCTTTCTGAGGAGGCAGAGAACCACATCAGGTCCCATGCGGAAGCTTACAACATCTCTCTATAGGACATCTCACTGTCTAAACTTGGGACCTAAAATGTAGAACTTGTCACCTGTTGGTGAGATTGCAGGCTACCCTGGCTGAAATCTAACACCACGGTATCACCTAAAGAGACCCATTTCTTTACCCATAGCATCTCTCCTGAAAAAAAAAAAACACACACAAAGAAACAAGCATCCAAGATCAGCCTTTGCTTTCTGTGCAATTTACTCTCTTCCGCTTTATTTTTAACATCCAGGTTCTTAAGGGATTGATGAAGAATGTTCATGAACATTCCAACTTCATGGGGAACCACACTGTCATAATTTCACTTAGGGTATTTGTACACGACCCCTAAACTCCGCCGCAAATGGCTCCCAGCTCCAGAGCTTAAAATTGTTTCCCCACCAGCTCCGGAGTTTACAGATAATTGAGAGCGAACATGCCCACCTAAGCATGTCCCAGCGCACTTTTCAGGTACCTGCTCTCCAGAGGTGAAAATTCCTGATGCGGATATAACGTAGTGACTGCCGGGGGCTCTCCTTGCTTCTGCTTGTTCTTTTTTTGCCCCCCGCCCCTTTAAGAGATCTGAATGCAGGGCCGGGATGGCAGAACGGAAGTGAGCGGCATTCTTTTCTTCCTTTTTTTCTCCCTCCCCTCACACAGCCAGCAGCCAGGAGTGTGGAGGGGGTGGGAATGCAGGAACAGCGACAAACCCCTAAGATCTCTGGTCTGAATTTAAGTGGCCAGTGGATCTTAGGAGTCATGTGAAAAGGCTCTCAGGAAGCATGTGTTACTGGTGGAAATAACATGAAGACTTAAGAGGTGCAGGGGACTGCAGACTGCTGGCCTCAGAGATAAATGGAAAGGTTACCTTACTTGGTCTCACATTCCAATCATGAAAGACTGAAGTATCTGATATAACTTGTCATATTATGACTTGTTGGACCAAAGGGAGAAAGTAGAGAACAGGAACAGGCATTGCCATCATTGGCTGCTACTGCACTTCCTACAGCAACTGCTTTTAGTTTTTAATCGCCTTTTGACCTCCCCCGTCACATGGTCACTGAAGCGATCCAGCATCCCGCACTTGGGCTTTTACTCATGAACCGGTTTCCCCATCTGCACTTTGCTAAACCGCTTTTTGTTCCAGTTTTGTCCAACATTTTCCCATTATCTGCTTCTATTTCGGAAATTATATTTTAGAATAACGTCATGCCGTTGTTCTTCCATTCAAAGTAATGTAGCTAATTTTAAATTGTACCCAAAAGAGGAAGTAGAAGGACCGGAGAAGTCGGCAGAAATGATTATACTGCAGGAGGATCTCTTTTTTGGCTTTTCTGACAGCAGGATAAGGCATACGGCGGGTGGGGGGGGCGGACCTGGAAAAAATGGTGCATGGTGTCCGCAGTTTGAATCAAATCACTTCAAAAAGCGGTCTAGAAATCGGTTTTAAAAAACCATAATCGGTTTAAAAAACCACCCCTTTTTGGCCGTCGCAAGAAAAACTGACTCAGTGGCCAAAAAGGGGCGTGGCCAAGGGGGCTCTGTGGAAAAATCAATTGGAAATGTGGTAAGTGAATTTTAAGGCAATTTGACTTTAAGCAAAAGAGTAAGTGCCTTTAAAACCTAAGTGCGGTAGGGCTCATTGTGTGTGCTGGATTTTTATTTTATTTCATTTGTTTTCTTTTCAAGTGTAAAGTAACAGGCTAAGTTCTTAGTTGCAAGTGTCAAATGTGAATTTATATTATTTCAGGGTTGGATGGGAATCTATTCATGAGATGGACAATTATTGCTGCACTAAATACTAAATGGGTGGCAAGCAAAGCTGGTGGACCATTTCCAACCTCTGAGTGTAATCAGAGTTAATGATACACTCAACAACAATCTTTTCTTTTCTCCCCTTCCCCTCTCTTTTTCTGGACCATGCCTTCTAAGCACAAAGGGTTAACCAGCTGATCGGAAAGGTTATGGACGATCGAGATTAAACATTTATTGCTACATTAATAGATGATTGCACCTGCGGCACGGGCAAATATAAATGTTAAGGCGTCTCATTATAAATTCATAGTAGACCTGCAAGGATAACTGTTTAAGGAAGCTCATTTACCATGCCGGCATCATGGCAGATAAGCAGAAATTCTATCTGGCCTTTCTGTAATGTGTCCCATCTTCTCCGTTCTCTGTTTCCTTTCTCCTCTCATGAGCTGCTTCTTTGAAATAGGCAAATAGAATGAATTGCAAAAAGAATGAATTGCACAGATATAGGATGGGAGATACCTGGCTGGAAAATAGTACCTGTGAAAAGGATCTGGGAGTCTTGGTGGACCACAAATTGAACATGAGTCAGTAGTGTGATGTGGCAGCCAGGAAAGCCAATGCAATTCTTGGTTGCATCAACAGAAGCATAGTGTCTAGATCAAAGGAAGTGATAGTACACTCTATTCTACTGTGGTCAGACACCACCTGGAGAACTGTGTCCAGTTCTGTGTGCCACCATTTAAAAAGGATGTTGACAACCTCGGGTGGGTGCAGAGGAGGGTGACCAGGATGGTTGAAGGTCTGGAAGAAATGTCATATGAGGAATGGCTTAGGGAGCTGGGAATGTTTAGCCTTTCAAAAAGAAGGCTGGGGGGGGGGTATGATAGCTATGTTTAAATATTTGAAAGGATGTCATATTGAAGAGGGAACAAGTTTGTTTTCCAAGGCTTCAGAGACTAGGACTCGGGGAAATGGGTTCAAACTTCAGGAAAAGAGATTCAATTTGAACATTAGGAAGAACTTCATGACAGAACTGTTCGGAAGTGGAATATGCTGCCACAGAAGGTAATGGATTCTCCTTCTTTGGAGGTTTTTAAGCAGAGGCTGGATGGCCATCTGTCCGGAGTCCTGTGACAGTGGTTGCTGCATGGCAAGGGGCTGGACTGGATGGCCCTTGAGGTTTCTTCCAACTCTATGATTCTGTGATTCTATGATATACAGTGCTTGCCTCATTTTGCCAATGGTTGCGGTCTCACCAGCGTTTTCTGCACATTTTTGCTGCAGCGAACTGTGCAGTAAAAGATTGTGTCTGAACCACAATGGGAAGTAATTTGGTGCCCCGACCAACCATGCCCCCCAGAAGTACACTTTCACTGAAGTTTTTTAAACCACCGCTAGGGGTTGAATTTAAAAACTTCCCTTAAAGATGTGTAGTTCTTTGCTACTCTAGCGAGGTGCGACCCCAGAAAATAAACAGTAATTAGCTTCATACCCCCTTTCCTGCCACTTCCTGCAACAGAGACTTAGAAAACTGACCCAGAAAAAAGGGAAAAGATGTGCAGTAAGCAAGTAGAGATGGGCACAAAGCAGTAAAATACTACCTGTTGACAGGACACTAACCACACATCAAACACCATGTGACTGCCCCAAAAAATACTACGCATCAAATTAAGATGCGCAGAAAACTTTAGTGAGACCGGGGCCAATGTCTGCCACATTGTAAACTTTAATTGTAAACCATCCCAGGGATGATGATGTAGGAAGCAACACAATGGACTCTAAACTCTGGCTCATTGAGAGATTGGCTCTGTGTTACACCATGATCACATCAGGCAAATGTCCCCCTGTGGCTATGCAACTTAAAACACATTGCTGTCGTGCTTTGTGGTCACATGGTGAGTTTTTTTGTTCCCAATTTGTTTTGGGTTTACTGAGCCATTTGCTACAGAGTCAATAAGTACCTAGGGTCCTAGACCATTTTCTCGGCACCATTTGGCAGAAGGTCATTGAAACACAGATATAAACATAATGGAAAAAATGGAAAATAAAAACTGTTGAAAAGGACATGTAAGGTGACATTAATTTAAAACAGTTGCAACAAGACTGTTCACACATACAGAAAAGCAGCATGTTCCCCCCCCCCAACCAAAAAAGATCCACAACAAAAAACAAGTAGGAGTCTCTAGATGAATGAGAAACGACCACAGTCAGCATGCTTGAATGTTTCACCATCATGTGAGCTAAAACTTATGATATGATCTCAGTGGGGGATAGAAAGTGAACATTTGGCTCATGTGATGAGCCTCGTGGCACAGTGGCTAAACTGCTGCACTGGACCCAAGACTGTGCTCTTGACCTGAGGTTCAATCCCAGGTAGCTGGCTCAAGGTTCAGTCAGCCTTCCATCCTTCCAAGTTGGTCAGTGGAGTACCCAACTCACGGGGTGGGGTAATGTGTACCTTACATAATTAAATTGTAAACCACCCAGAAAGTGCATTAAGCCCTATGGGGAGGCGTATAAGCAGTATGTGCTTGCTTTTGACTACAGCCTTAATTTTAAAAACTAATTTCCAAACTAATATATCAAAGATATCTTAGTGAGTCATTGACTGTATACTTTCCAGGTGTTCCTGTGTCATTCAGACCCCCACTTCAAAACATTAATCAAGCTAGTTCAAATCTTATTGGCAACTGGCAAGAACTGTAACATAAGGGGTGCCTTTTCTCTTCTAGCGTGCATTCAGTTAGATGAGCAACAGACAACTATATGCAACCATTTCCTTGTTGACACCATTAAGCAGAATGGCATGGCACTTCACCAGAAGGATAAGCAAGCCAGCTTCTCTAATTGGTTACTTAATCCTACAATTTCTGGCTGGCCTATTTTATAATGCAGATTTTGAGTGGAAATACATTTAGAACTGTACATTTTCCTCTGAAGCTATATGTGAAGTGTGTGTTCTGTGCCCGTTTCAAAGCGCCAAATTAACACAGTTACAGGACACAGTGGACTCACTAAAGAGGAATGGAAAGCCTAACATGTTAAATTATTTGTTCTGCTTCATTAGGGCTTGACTTGATGAGAGATTTCTATGGCCAGTTAACGTTACCAGATACCTCAGCTCCAGGACAGAATAATGTGAGGAACCAAGGTCTTGGTAATTTGTGCCAGCTGCTACAGTGGACAATGAGTGCCTTTTCCTCTTGCAAAGGAAAACCACAGACAACTAGTGGCCTCACAACTACTCGCTGCTTCTTTAATGCTACGGACAGACCCACCACATCCTTCAGGAACAGGCACAAGCAACCATCAGACACCACCATTTTGTATATTATGTTAAAGCATCTTCTCATAAGAACCATGAGCCGCCATCTTGTTTCCTTGTCTAGTGAACAGTACCACAAAATACCTTGTCATCTCATGTGATTCTTCACCTATGCAAAAGGCAAGAAAAAAAAAGATGTACACACTGAGAGAAGGCTGTCCAATTATCTCTCAAATGCCTCCAGCGTTGGAGCACACACTGCCTCCCAAGGTTATTGATTCCATTGTCACCCTGCTGTAGGAGTTAAGAAGTTTTTTCTGATATTCAGACTACATCTGGCTTCCTGCAACCTGATTTCATTATTATATATCCTACACTCTTGGATGACTGAGAACAAATCCTGGCCCTCCTTTCCATGATTATCTTTCAAGATCAGGAAAGAGAGATCTTGGTGTGCTGGTGGACAGCTCCATGAAGGTGTCTACCCAATGTGTGGCAGTGGTGCAGAAGGCCAATTCCATGCTAGGGGTTATCAAAAGGGGGATTGAAAATAAAACAGCCAACATTATAATGCCATTATACAAAATGATAGTAGGGCTGCATCTGGAGTATTGTGTACAATTCTAGTCACCGCATCTCAAAAAGGACATAGTGGAACTGGAAACGGTGCAAAAGAGAGCGACTAAAATGATTACTGGGTTGGGGAACTCCCTTATGAGGAAAGACTAAAACATTCCCTCTCATAAAATACCAGAACTAGAGGACATACACTCAAACTGAGAGCTGGGAGAGTGAGAACAGACAAAAGAAAATATATATTTTACCCAGCGTCTTGTTAGTCTGTGGAATGTGGTGATGGCATCTGGCCTGGAGGCCTTCAAAAGGGGATTGGACAGATTCCTGGAGGAAAAGTCCATCACAGGTTACAAACCATGATGGTGATGTGTAATCTCCAGGCTTAAAACCAGGGTACTTCAAGGGCTAGACGCAGGGGAGTGGTATCAGGAGACAGATATCTAGTCTCGTGCCCTCCCAGACACATTTGGTGGGGCCACTGTGAGATACAGAAAGCTGGAGTAGATGGGCCTTTGGCCTGATCCAGCATGGCTCTTCTTATGTTCTTATGTTCTTATTTAAAAAGCTCATATGAATACCTGAAACTAGATCACAAGATGGGGCTTCATTCTCCCCACCACCACCACCTCTCTGCAGCTCCCAGCACCATTCAAAAGCCAACTTCTCATGGTTTCCAGACCACCCTTTTTGCCCTGATGCAGGAGTCCTTAAATATGTTCTGAGAAGGTTAAACAAAAACAAAATTCATTGGAGAGGGGGGGGTGATTATCTGGTAGGGGGCTTGATGCTTGTGTTGTCCTCTGATAATATGGTAATATCAGAATCTATTGCTAATGGCATGCCTTTGGGACTCATCAGAATAATAAACCCCAGTGCAAAACTGCACCTACAGATAAATTAGGGACACTTATCTCTGAATTATGTATGCTGCAAAAGAGCCCCCTGTATTATAATGATCCCTCTAAGCTTAAATGAGCAAATGAAATCCACGGGTAATGCCAAAAATTGAAATAAATACATAAAGATGCAGGAGAGAACGCCTGTAATAAAGAGAATATTTGTTGTACCAAAAAAGGTGTGGGGGAAAACCCAAAGTTGCAACTGAATTGTTGTTATTGCCGAAATGTGGAATTACAAGTCATCCGATTGATATTTAATGAATATTTTATCAGGCTCCCAAATGCTCTCTGTTTGGAAAGCACAAGCTAATTGCACGCCACTCTGTGGAAACAGACAGATAATTGTTTTAGATGACTGGATGCCTTCTTTAACTGTCGACATGCTGATGATTCGCAGATTGTCTCAAATAAACCTGGACTGATTTAGTGTTGCCCCTCCGGCTGGCAGAGTCAGATTCTCTAAGAAGAAACCTACCTTTCTGCAATTCAAATGAATGTAAAAATCGGTAAAATTCAAAACTTGTACTCCCCTGATTTCTGCCTGAAAGCACATTCCACATTAATTCCCTATTGCAGAATGTGTTGGTTTCTAGGAATAGGATTTTTGGAATCAGCAAATTTGTTGGCCCATAATTTGTTGCAAAGGTGCATCTCTGGTCCGAATTTAAGTTGCCAGCTGATTTTATAGGTCATGTAAAAGCACCCTTTGTGAGCTCCAGGGAACCCATGTGACTCTGATACAGCAGAATATCATTCTAAGGTTGTGAAGAAAAGGTATAGGAAAGGTAAGGATGTAAGACACCTTTGCTAAATCCTGATGATCTGGTGGCTCCCAACCTTATAACCCAGCTTGGTGGGAATGTCGGTTCTTCCCAAATTATAGGAGTGAGAGTTCCCTATTTGTCTCTGAATAAGAAATTTATCATTCCATGCCCGGATTTTGAAAATGGATACCTTCACTGCACAGATTTTTTTAATGTAATTCATCTTCTACAGTGTAACAAACAGTTTGCATAACATAAAATCTGTACAACATAAAAAATTCTGGAGAGAGAGGAAATGTGCTTAACAGAATCATCTATGGGGCAAATCCATACAACATAAAAATGATTAGGGATTACTCTGTTTTCAATGCATTTCTATGGGAAATTTTTATAAAGGAAAATTTGCTTAACATAATTTCATTTGGAACACATTAGTTCCTTTATACAAGGTACCACTGTATTTATAAAAATGGGATTGTATGCTGTGGCCAATGCATATTTTGTACACACAGTTTTGCATTCGGTTACCTAAAAACCAAACATCCCCTGCTGGTTCATGGTCCAGGTGGGGGAGGGAGCTTGTCCCAAAAATTTCAGCTTCAGATATTCTCCCTCCCATGCCTACACATAAAGCCAACATATGACATCGAACATTTTGACAGGTGTTTTGGACAGTTTAATGTTTTAAAATTTCATTAAAACATCTAGAAACTCCAGCTGGTTTGGCTTTCCGGGCACTGGTACTTCACATGTGAGAGATCCCTGAGTTCCAAATCCAAAATATTTCCCCTTCATTTCAGAAATGAATCAAACATGTTTGTAGCTAACCAGGTGGGAGCTCATGCCTTCCCTTTCTGATGGACATTGCCTGATGATTCTTCTCCTGCCCATTGATTTCCCTGTCAGAGACACTTGATGCAATAACCATATATTAGAGATGGGCATGACCAGAAAAAATTATTTTTCGAGCTGTCGTTTGTCAGGACGGGTCCGTTTCGGGTCGTTTCCGTTTGTCGCGAAATTTTTCGAAAATTCGTTGTTTCGTCGTGTCATTTGTCATTTGTCGTTTCCACCACGATTTAGCGCGATTTGACTTCCCCGAGCATGGGGTTAGGGGGTAAGGGCTAGGCTTAGGGTAACGGTTGAGGTTAGGGTGGGTTAGTGGGCTGAACCTCTGGGTGCCTCTGGCCCACTAAGAACACAGTGTACTGGCGTATGGGTTAGGGTTAGGGTTAGGGTTAGGGTTGGTGGGCTTTTTATGTCCTCTCTGGCACATCCAGAAGTCTCAGCAAAACCTAGCCATGCGATTGGTGGAATAGCTCCAAAAATTTGCATGGTCCCATCCCGTGGCCAGCCCATCATTGCGCGTACGCAGGTGTAAAAAAATAAAAATAAAATAAAATAAAATCAATGGAGACGTTTTATTGCAAGAAAAACCCACTGCTGCTACTGTAAAAATTCAAGCATTTAAAATAGCTAATTTTCTCATGTTTCTGTGGTGCTTTGGTGGGTTTTTGGACCACAATTTCAAAAAAAATATTGCGGTCGCCATTTTGGATCCCCCTTCACCGCATGGCAAATGGAGACGACGAGGATGCCCCCCCCAGCCTGGTACCAGAGCAGCCCAGGACAGGAGAGGGGGGGCGGGGACCCCCCACCCCAGAAACCACCCCTCTGGAGGGTGCCCTCAGACAGGCATATTTTCGCCTGCTTTTTTGGCCGGGAATCGGGTTTTTTTTATTTTTTTAAACTTTTTTTTAAACTTTACTGAGTCAAGCTGCCTCACTTAAGGTCAGTGGTGTCCAAACTTCGGCCCTCCAGATGTTTTGGACCACAACTCCCACAGTCCTTTGCCATTGGAAATACAAGCTTGGAATTCTGGGGGTTGTGGTCCAAAACATCTGGAGGGCCAAAGTTTGGCCACCCCTGCTTTAGGTCCTCTTCTTCACCTACCACCTATCACTTTTCCTAGAATGCTTGTCATTTCCATGAGTCTTCTCTTCTTATGGTATGCCTGTAGTCAATATCTTCAATTTAGTCACTCTAGGTGCTAGCGAGAGTCCAGGCTTGGTTGAATCTATTCCCCACTTATGTGTCTTCCTCGCCATCCATGGTACACAATAACAGTATCCTCCAACATCACATTTCGGATAAATGAATCCCTCCATACACCCCTTCAGTTTTTTTTTCTGCTGTTCAGATTTCACGTTCATACACAGTAACTGTATATAACACAGTATGAAAAAAGTCTGGCTTTGTGTTCAGTGAAACATCGATTCCTTGTACCTGAAGTTTTTTTTTCTAGTTGTCTCTTAGCTGCCCTTCTACAGGCCAGCAAAGGCCACAGCAGGTGCCTGCAGGAAATGGGAAATGGCAGCTGACAAGTTGTCTATTGGTTTTTCTAATAGTGAGACGAATTTGAGTGGAATTATTCTTCTTCAGGAGAAAAATGCCTAACAAATGGCAAAGTAAACTGATTTGCTTGGTTAAGGTGAGAAACAGGGAAAAGGCATGCTCTTATCTACTGAAAGTATTCATGCAGGTTGTTAGTTAAGATCTACGGCAGATGACATCTCAGTGTCATTGGTGCTGAATGTTCTTCAATTCACACTGAAATTCCACAGTAGAGAATATTAATAAAATTTGAGAGTAGAGGTGGCATTTAATTTCACCATTCCAAAAATCTAGTCTGGGCAGCAACTGAGGACATGAAAGCATCCCTCTGGTCTTATGATATCTCTCAGTTCTGGCCTTCTTTGGCATTTGTCAACCTTCTTGAAATAGTGCTATTTCAAATTTAATAGCACAAAACGGAGATGCTGAAGGATCAGTTGTTAGCTGCATTTGGAATATTATGTATGTACCCCCTTAAAACATATTGGCCAGAATCCTGTTGGTTATACTTGGCTGCATAACCAGATAGATGTACTGTAAATTCAAGTGCCATAAGTAAAGAGGTCATGCAATTTTACCCAAATTATGTGACTTGGCATGCAGTAGCAAATACATACGTGGTCGTATGAACTTCGGCAACTCTTCAGTGAAATTTACACTGATGCAATTAACCCCAATGCATATATACTTGGATTTGTCCATTGTCACCACTACACAACTTTACCCTTGTCTATCATGGCTAATAAATGAATCTGCTTGGGGGAGGGGGTTGCTCCTGGGTCCAGGGGGAAATCAACTCATTAAGAAACCTCCATTATTTGGGCAAGGTGTTGGAGTGTATGGTGGCTGAGCAGCTCCAAGCTCTCTTGGATGACATGGATTATCTAGATCCATTTCAATTGGGTTTTATGTCAGTTTATGGGACAGAGAGTGCCTTGGTTGCCCTGTATGATGACCTTTGCCAGGAGAGAGACAGGGGGAGTGTGTCCCTGTTGACCCTCCTGGACCTCTCGGTGGCTTTCGACACCATTGACCATGGTGTCCTTCTGGACAGATTGGCTGGGATGGGAGTTGTAGGCCAGGTCCAGACTGGGTCCAGAAGGTGGTCGTGGGGGACAGTAGCTCTTACCCATAGTGGTTGCATTATGGGGTTCCCCAGAGCTCTATACTGTCCCCCATGCTATTTAATATCTATATGAAACCTCTGGAAGAGGTCGTTAGAAGGTTTGGTTTGAGGAATCAGCTCTATCTCTCATTATCCACTGATCCAGGTGTGGCAGTCTCTGCTCTGAACTCATTCTTGGACTCGATAATGGACTGGATGAGGATCAATAAACTGAAGCTCAATCCAGACCAGTTAGAAATTCTGTTGGTGGGTGTTCCACCTGATAGGTTAGAGGGTCATTCCCCTGCCCTGGATGGACTTGTACTCCCCCTAAAGGACAGGGTCCGCAGCTTGGGGGTGCTTCTGGACCCGAGTCTTACCCTGGAAGCTCAGGTGGACTCAGTGGCCAGGAGTGCCTTCTTATAGCTGCAGATAATATATCAACTTTGCCCTTTCCTGGATGAATGGAGCCTGGCAACAGTCACACAGGCACTGGTAAAAACCAGATTGGACTACTGTAATGTGCTGTACATGGAACTGCCTTTGAAGAAGGTTTGGTGATTGCAAGTGGTACAAAACCAGGCTGCATGGTTGGTGAATGGTGCTGCCATACAGACTCGTATCACGCCAGTTGTCAAAAATTTACACTGGCTGCCAGTTACATTGCTCAGGCCCAATGCAAAGTGCTTATGCTTACATATAAAGCCCTAAACAGCTTAGGACCTTGTTATCTAAAGGACTGCCTTCTTCAATACAAGCCTTCCTGTACCTTAAGATCAGGTCAGGAGACC